>WBMY01010034.1:0-167416 GCA_013397315.1 Donacobius atricapilla | reverse complement strand
CAAACAGTCCCGAAGGAAAAGGAGGGAAAAAAACCACAAAAAACCCCACCAATTCTCTGCCCTAACTAGCTAAAACTAACTAACTAAAAAAAAGGAAAAAAAAAAACCAGAGCATAGGAGCCACAGCCAGACAGCACCGAAGCTGCACAGCCGAGTCCTGGAGAGGAATGTGAGAGAGATAACATAGTTTTCAAAACAAATTGCACTCTAAGAATCTTCTTAAAGGTACAAAGCGATATACAGAACAGACGATTGGGGATACAGGCATCATAAAGTCACTCTAGGACAGGTATCTACCTTACTGAAGCCTCCTTTTTAGAGCATACATTGTGGTTTTATTTGGAAAAAACTACATGTTCTGTTCCTTCCCGTGATTTCGCGTATCAACGTGCATAAGAGTTAGATTTCTGTACTGGGCAGATGAATAGGTTATATTACATTTGAATGCAAATTTTTTGACAAAAGGAGTGCAAAACTGTAACATTTCTTCTTGTCAGAAATATTTGCTGCTTCATTTCAGGGACTGACATGGAATGACTGACTCACTGGACCTCAAGTCCAGGTTTGAAAAAAGTAAGATTTCACAGGTGCCTCTCCCTGTTCCCATATTTTTTATGGTCTACATAGGCCACATACAACCCCTCAGAAGGCAGTAGCCACACACCAGAACTGCTCTCAGAGAGCTGCTCCTAACAACCATGCTGCTTGGCTTAGCTAAGTAGCCTCCTATTTAAGTGAAGTGCAAAATCAACTTTACATTTGACAGCAGAATAACATCGTTCAACAAGCTGGAAATTCTGGTGAATCACATGCAACATCTAGGCTGACCAGCAGTTCCATGGCTTTGTTGCAAAGCCCTGTTCTCCTCATAGCTTGTGGTGCAGACGTGGTCAGAGCATGTTATATCTGCCCGTCAGCATGCGTCCTTGGGTCTTCTTTTTATTGAAAGGGGTAAGAGAAGCCATGATATGTACCTTGAACTCCAGTATGAAGCTGGGATATGCAAGATGCAGTTAGAGTGGCCATTTGAACTCAGAGGTTTGGAAATGTTCTGGTTCATGTTTTAGTTCAGCCTCTCTATCCCCCCCTCCTTCCAGGTTTGCTTTTCCTGAGTAGCTGATCCGTGATCAGGTTTACCTACTTTCCCCAGGTAGCATGACCTCCTGCCAGTCCTGCAGACAGAATAGCAACCCATATGGGCCACGGATCTAAGCCTATGAGATATTTTTATATTCTGCTAAAAACCTGTGGGGAATGCTGTAGCTGGGTGAATTAGACATGTATTCTATGTAATAGAATTTTAAGACAACTTTGTGTGAAGGATTTGAAAGATACATACTTGTTGAGGCAAATCTTCTGCTAGGTGATTGTTTCACCCCAAAAGTAACTTCCAAAAGTTATATTGCAAATGAAAACCCTTCCACACTCTGTTTAATTTTGCATGAATCTCTAGATCCAAATTTCCTCTCATTGCTAGTTCTTATCTCTGAGTTGACACAATATAAAAAAATTCTAATACACCCAGATTCAAAGCAATTTAAATCTAGTAAAAGGTTTTGAAATGAATATAATTAACATACTATAATAACATGCTATATGATTCTTCAAGTAGCAAGAATGATCACTGATCCATAATGCAAGACAAAAAAGATACATGCCAGGCTGAAAAAGAGAAATCCAAGGAGACAAGATCACTCCCATACTTTAAAGGCTGTGATCTCTTCTGGATACAGAATTGCAAAAATATATGAAAAAGAAGGCAATTGCAATTCTGTGATATTCTCCAAATATAGAACAGATGATATTTCCTGAGATAAAACACCAGTGTGAAGGGTTATGCTAGAATTCAATGCAGCCCCTTTGAAACTGTGAATGTAAGGGCAAAACGTTTTTCAAATGTGTCGTTTTAAGGAGTCTCTCCATTTTAGGAGTATGTGTAGTTCACATGGAAAGAAGTATTGCCAATATAAAGACATTTTTTCTCTGATATAAAAGCCAAAGATATTCATATAAACCCCAAATAAATCAGTAGTGTTTACATTTACTTCTGAGTTTGAGAGAGATTTTTTCTTCTGAAATTTTTATATGTACTTGTGTGCCTGAACATATATGCATATGCATATATATTTGTGCATAACTGAAAGTAGGGGTGATGTATTTTTGTACTAATATTTGGATTATATTGAAACAAATTTATTCCACCATAGCTTGAGAACTGTGCATTTCAGTCAACTGGTGATAAATCACAAATTTTTCTTTCTCTTAAACGCACATAGACTTACTTCTCAGGTTAAAACAAACAAAAAAAATCTATTTAAAAATAATTTCAGCTAAATATCTTGAGTAAAAAATCGGGCAAAATCTGGGCCAAGGTTCTTTCTTTAGAGCACAGTAAGAATACATCTAATTTTTTGGAACACTATTAATTTTAATGTGGTTTGTTAGATGATGGATGTAAGAAGAAAGCAAGGAATAGCATCTACTGTACTCTACATTAGTTATTACCCTAAACACTGTGAAGATACTAGATGTATATAAGAAAATAGACAATAGTGTATTTGCTGGAGAATACAGAAGATGAATAACGAGAGGAATAAAGACATGTATTGTATAAAAAGTAGGAAAAGAATACTTTACATTGAACAGTAATTTAAAAAAAAAATAGGCATTACACTCTTCAGGAATAGTAAGGAAATGTAAATACTGCCAATATCATTGTCTACAATTCTTTATACTACAAAATAAAATGGTCAAGGCATAAATTGACTGAAACTGAGTTTACTGAAAGCTTCCTGAAGTTGACTGAAAGTCAGTTTGTCCCAGCTTTTCCTAGAAGCTGGACCTACTTAGATGAGATTCTGGCCCGTGTATAGTCAAGATCTAAATACCTCCAGTGACAGATATTTCAAAATTTTTGGCAGACAACTTGTTTAAAAATCCTTTCTGTGAATTAAAAAATTCCTTACATTTAATTAGAATTTCTCTTGTTCCAGCCTGTGTTCATTTGCTCCTCTTCTGTTGCTGTGAACTTCTGAGAGGAATCAGTCTCCATCCTCTCCCCATACCCTAGTATGGTAGTTGCAGACAGATGTAAGGTGTCCCTTGACCTTGGTCTTCTTCAGTTTGAATAGGTCCACTTCTCTCTGTCCTTCTGTTCCTGATTACATAGGTGTCCCCCTCCACTCCAATATGTCTTTCCTAAAACAGGATCCCAAAACAAGACACGGAACAGAAAATACAGATTCGCATATGTTGAATACAGTGAAACAATTACTTCCCTTAATTCTTTGTCTGCACTCTTGCTCCTGCAGACCTGAATTAACCCTGTCTGCAGCAGGGTGCTCTGATAGCTTGTGTTCAGCTGGTGTTTAGCAGTGTTCTGCCTTCCCAGACAGAGGATCCTGCATTTGCTTCTATTAAATTTTACCAGGCTCCTCTTAGCCTGATTCTGCAACATGTAGAATTCTCTCTGAAGAAGCCCTGCACTCCAGCATATCAGGTACTTCTTCTACAATGTGCTATCTGTGAATACTCTCAAAAGCAATGGAATAATTTTGATTTAGTTTAACAAAATAATGGTTCCATTATCTTATTAATGACTATACATTTCTGTTCTGTTCCAGGCAACCAAGAGCTGCAAATTCAAGCTCAACACCACTTTTCCATTGTGGATGTCAGTTTATGATAACAGTGGAAGAAGCAATAGTGCTGCTGATTAATAAATCCATTAAAAAAATAGTGGCTATTCATAATATATATAAAAAATATCCAATCTCATGTACCTAGAAGAAGAAAAAGTTCTCTCATGCTCAGGGACTCAAGCAGTAAAATGCAGGATGTGAAAAACCTAGATTCAGATCACCCCTCTGCATGAATTGTTTCGATGAATGTTTGCCCTTAACTTAAACTAACATAAAAGGGCTCTTTCAATGTCTCCTGTTGACACTGCTCCATTTCTTATACTCAATTAAATATTTACTAGAGAGAGGCCATCACGTGTTTCAATATCCTGAGCAAGTGTTCTGAGCTAGAGGACTGGAGAGCTAATCTTGTTCTCCATCTCAATTGTATTTTAGACATTTTATCTGAAGTGGAGCAATGTCAACAGGAAAGGTTGAAAGTGTCCTAAGAATATCTTGCAGACTTACAATTCACACCTTTGTCTAATTCAGAATGGGGACTGAAACAACATAAATAACCTTTCAGGTAAATTGCGTAATCATCAAGTATTTTCAAATGTCTCCCTCAATCTCTCTGCCTGGAATAACTTTTTATAAATTGCTTAAATACAGATTGAGATAACATAATAGAACGACTCTCTTGCCTGACAGTCGGGATATTTTCAATCTGAGAGATTGTTATTCAGACCTCCTTGGGCAAAAGAAGAACTGAGTTGATGAGCAAGATATTTCATAGTGCCCATTTTATCACGGTAAAGAAAAAAATAAAGACATTAAAGCTCATTTATTTTAGAAAAAAAATAAATTATCATGTGTAAACCATATGCTCCCTGAAAAAAACAGTTTTTGTCATATATTTACTGTCAGAACATAAACCTGTCACATAAATGTTTTTCCACAGGTGTATGTGCCTCATACCCAATTACTTCACATCATGAAGTTAGATTTACTCTGCCTCATGTAAGAAGCTAGAACTGTATTTCTTGATCAGAAATATTTTCAGTTTCAGTCTTAAACTAGCAACTTAGAACTTTTTCTTGGTTGATGCAAATTGAATGATTACAGGAGATTATGATAGGGAAACAAACCTCCAAAAGAAACTTTGTGGCTGTTGTATACTCTATCATTTTTGAAAAATGCCTTGGAGTTTTCCATGCCTCTCATGTTGTTCACAGTACCAGATTGGTGGTTTTGTCTGCAAGCCAGACTATAAATCATCATCAGTGTTAGGCATGATATTCACTATTAATGCCTTGTTTTCCCTACTGAAATACATTTTTGTGCTTATTTTCTCTTGATCCTTGGTATTCTACTGCCATCAATCAAAAGAACAAGTTGGACATTCCCCTCTATCTTGCCCAGTGAACCCCTGATTTTCTTGACCATTAACCACTCTCTGGAATGTACATTTACTGCCGGCATCTTAGGCCCCCATATCCTCCTCCCCTGGCTACAGGCCCATCCTGGCACCAGGTTGCAAAGCAATATTTCCCATATACTGAATAAGGAGCATGTCATAGACTGTTTGACATGGTCTGGGAGCCCACAGAAAACCACTGATGCACAAACCACTTTTATTCCACAAGACTGTGGGAGCCCAGAGGAATAAGCAGCCTTTCTGCTAGGGCAAACACACCCCACACACACAGGCACAATATTCCTACCTTTACTGTTTAATACATTTCATTTTCATGCAGAAAAGGATTGCAGACTAATGTTTATCGAAAGTTGAATCTTGAGAGAATTTTTCTTGAAATGTGTGATTTTAAAAGCTTGATTTCATGCATCAGCTGTTTTCTTTCTTTACAAAAATGCAGTGTTTACTGGAGTGAGGAACAGTCTTCATTAATTATTCAGGAGTGTGGAAGTTTTGATTTTTTCTTGAGCTTCTTCAAAACCCTTCAAAGGGAAGGAAAATAGTTCAACGTAGAGTTCAGTTAGATGGTTGAATAACTTGTAGTGGTATTTCCCAGAAGGCTGCTAGTTCAAATACTTTCTTTTATAAAACATATATATCAATAGGCCTCTTTTCCTTATTGGGCTGAAAGCTAATACATACTTTATCATCTTGCTGTGAAAAGGGAAAAATGCATACATGTAGTATATCAGTCTGCAGCTTTATCTTCATCATGTTTCTTTACCTCTAAAATGAATCAACTTTGCCAAGCAGAAGGCTGTGAGAAGTTGAAAAGATTAATTTTTCAAAACCTTCTAATTCACTCGTGATACTTCCAGGTCCATACTCTACCAACACAGTCAAAGTAGTTCTGATAAATATTTGTACCTTGATATTAAACATAGTCTGTGGTTCTTTTATATTTTATTACAATTTTGCAGTCTAAAGAATTGACTTTCATATGTACCAGATTTGGCATGATGTAGCTAACAGCAATAAACCCTCCAGTACTAGAAAAGTTGTGGCACTTCTTGTTCAGAAAGATCATATTTCTAGCAGAATTAAGGACTGAAATGACTTTTTAGTCGCTTGCTCTTGGAGTCTAGGGCACGTGGAAAACTCCTTAAACTGCCTTGAGGGGTCCAAGACCCTGGCTGGGACCCCAGGAAAGTATTGTCTTTGACTTTAGTCCATGGGAAAAACTTCTAACAGTTATAGATGAACTGAAAACAACAAAGATTTAAAATAGATAGTAGTTTAGTTTGTCACAGGGTGAAAATTTGTAGCTTTGTGTTTTTAGTATGGAAGTAGACCAGAGCAAGATGGAGAATTTTGGGCGTTGTCTCTTCTCCTTCTTCTCCTTTTTCTCCTTCTTCTCCTTCTTCTTTCTTCTTCTCCTTCTCCTTCTCCTCCCTTCTTCTCCTCCTCCCTCCTTCTCCTTCTCCTTCTCCTCCTTCTTCTTCTTCCTCTTCTTCTTCTTCCTNTCCTCTTCTTCTTCCTCCTCCTCCGTTTTCTGCTTGGATGCCATTTGTTTGACTCATTCCAGGCCAAAGAAGCCATTTTCAACATGTTTAGTAGCTTTGCCAGTGGACTAATGGCCAATTCCGGACAACATCCCTCCAAAACTTTCACAGTTCTCTTTGAACCCAGTGGATGGATGAGGTGTCTGGACCAAATTTCTCTCTGAGGCTCCTTATGAACCTCAGGAATTACAAATCCTTGGTTCAGTGGAAATGGATTTTTGTATAATATTTAGTTTTTCTGGGTCAAAATAGGGTGAGAACAAAATGATAGATGTCACTCCAAATCATACTATGTATAAAAATGTAACATCTTGGTGTATTTACACAAAGATGATGGTCAGTCCATCCAACCAAGTTCCATTGCAATTGCCACGAGGGATCATTTTCATTTGTGGGGACAGACTTTGGCCTGCCATCCCTGCAAATGTCAAAGGCAGTCCATGCAGCACTGGGAGACTCTCTTTGCTAACACCCAACATGACATTGATAAAAGAACAAAAACATAGAGGAAAAAGATCTATTACTCCATATGATCCCAACTACGATGATAATGTTAATACATGGAAAATAGGCCAAAGAATTCTAACAGCTCTGCTTTTGCCACAGGCAGCAGTAGGAGTGGCCTTGAAACAATTGGATCAGATGGGCTGTTGGTTAAGTACGCCCGTACCGCCTCTCTCACACTGAGTGATTTAACTGATGTTAACAGTGTGAGATGAACGACTCTTCAAAACAGAGCTGCAACTGACTATCTGTTATTAATGCATGGACATGGATGTGAAGAATTTGAAGGAATGTGTTGTATGAATTTGTCAGATCATTCAAAATCTATTAATGAGAGCATAAGGCAATTGGAGGATGGAATGAACAAACTTAGAAAAGAAACTGGATCTTAGGTGGTATGTTCAATTTATTTGACCTTTCACCAATATGGAAAGAAATTTTAAGAACAGCTATATATGTATTAATTGGTGATGTAGTTCTTTTGACACTCGTGCCGTGTCTACTTCAGTGCATTTGACAATCCATGGACAAAGCTGTCAAGGAGGTGTTTTTGGTTCAAACAGGAGGGGGAGATATTGAAGTCCAGGGCATGTGGAAAACCGCTCAGACTGACCAGAGGGGTCCGAGACCCTGGCTGGGACCCCAGGAAAGCACTGTCTTTGACTTTAGTCCATGGGAAAAACTTCTAACAGTTATAGATGAATTGAAAATAAAAAAGATTTAAAATAGATAGTAGTTTAGTTTGTCACAGGGTGAAAATTTGTAGTTTTGGAGTTTTAGTATTGAAGTAGATCGGAGCAAGATGGAGAATTTTGGGCGTTGTCTCATCTTCTTCTTCTTCATCAACTCCATCTTCTGCTGTGAGGGTGGCACAGAGACATTGGTAGAATGGATTTGATGTAGAAATTGCATGTCTAGAATAGGTATTAATTATTAGTACAAAACTGTAAATACCGTACACTTTAAGAGTTAATTGGATTAGAAATCTTTAAAATGACCTTGGACCCTCTGTCCATGTTCCTATAGCTGCTTTTTCTTTAGTGCACTGTGACTACTGTAAGACCTTGAGATAAGAAATAGAATAAACACCTTTGAAGACCAAGCCACAGGTTCCATCTCATCTTTTAAACCCTAGTACGGGACTTTGAAAACAGAACACCCCTAATTAGGGGGTTGATGGGGTGAAAATCCCATCAATTTGCCAATATTAGAGAGAGAAGCTGGACAATGAACCAGATGAGTTACCACGACCAGTCCTGCAGTTTATACACCTACCATCTGACAACCATAGTGGTACCTCCTAGATGTATTTTTCTACTCTGGCAATGCAAAATAGTCAAAAACTTAGCTTTACAGGTTAGTTAAGCCAGGTTTATGGCTATGTTGCATTGATGGAATTACAAGTAGCAGCTGTCAGGTAGTTATGAGATTGATCTGTGCCTCCTAGGCCTTTATATCTCATATTTTGTGATTTAAGGAAATAGTGGAAGAGTGTGTGTAACTCTACTAGAGAAATCTTATGTACAATTGTAGCAGGGGCTAGGCACTTGAATTAGCCCGTATATAAAACTAAATATGTGGCCGTAGCGGCTTGTAATTTAGAATGGGATTTTTATCTTCCAAATTTAGATATCTAAGCATTGAAATCTGAGCTCATCTCCTTGAGTTTTTTGTGTAGTGAGTGGAGAGGAATAAGCAGAGGTTGTCCTTATACCTCTAAGTCTGTACTTTAGTTTAAGATGAATTGCCTTTTAGATTGTCTATTACACGGAGCATATATAAATGTATTCAGGTTTCAATTTCTAATTTTTAGGTACCTTAATTTTAGATTCACGATCTTAGTGACATGCATACTTACTGAACAGAAAAGCCATTAAATGGCAGACACTAAGTTGAGTGAACTGCAAAATCTTCTTGCAAAGGTAAATGTTTTCTTCTCTTTGCTCCTTACTGATGAGATTTAGCCCTTAGAACAGACACTGGAATTTCTAGACCCTTCATCTCCATTTGAATCAGTCCTACTGAGAACAAGACCTGCATGTTTACAGGCTATGTATGAGAAATAACCAACAATCAGGAAGCTGTACATATGCTGTTCTTCTTAGATGGATATGCTTCTTTAAAGGGTTGATATATTTTAAAAATATTTTAAAATATTTGTTAATATTTTAATATTATCCTTTTTCTACTTCATCACATTTTTCTTTATATGGTGACTCATATTCTGCTCTAAATTCAATTTTCAGTGACAATATATTAAAAATACCTCTCATATCTCTAAAAAGTTGCATTAAGAGCAGAATATAAAAGAATTACCTAAAATCATTTTATACACACAGAACTTTGTCATAATTCATAAAGAAGGTTTCAACAGATTGCATACAGATTTCTACAGATTCTTTTAAACTCCATTTAACAGGAGAAATTTGACTGTTGTTAAAGATCTTGAGGGTTTTTTTTGAGCCTAGGAAAGACCATATGAATAAAATTTCCAGGAGCTGTAGGCAAACTTATTTCCATATAAACCAGATGCATGTTCTTTCTTATACCACAGATTTTTCAACCTATTGACAGGTAGACAAAAGATTAAATCAGCCAATTTAGATTAAAATAGCCAAATTAGGTGGCAGTGACTTTGGTGGTTTTTTCCATTGTAAAGTAAAATTGGTGCTGAAAACCTTATGCACTCATTTTAAAAAGTCTCTGTATTTCTTTAGTTTTCTGTACAAAATGTCTTGCTAAAGAGAAATAAATAGAAGGAGGGGATTGTCTGCTCTACTGTACACTGGTGTGGCCTTACCTTGAGTACTGTGTGCACTTTTTGCGCCACAATATAAGAAAGACTTTCAGCTGCTAGAGAACATCCAAAGGAGAGCAACGAGGATGGTGAAGGGGCTTGGAGGGGAAACTGTATGAGGAGTGGCTGAGGTAACTTGGTCTGCTCAGCCCGGAGAAGAGGAGACTGAGGGGAGACCTCATTGCAGCCTACAACTTCCTTGTAAGGAGGAGGGGCAGACAGTGATCTCTTCTCTATGGTAATCAGGACAGGACCTGGGGGAATAGCCTGAAGCTGTTTCAGGGAAGGTTTAAGTTCAATATTAGAAAAATGTTCTTCATACAGAGAGAGACTGCATAAGGGAACAGGCTCCTCAGGGAAGTAAGTGGTCACAGCACCAGCCTGAGAGCATTCAGGAAGTGCTTGGACAATGCTCTTGGGCATTATTCTTGGGAATGGTCTTGTGCAGGGCTGGGAGTTGGACTCAGTGACCCTTGTCAGTCCCTTCCAGCTCAGCATATGTTGTGATTCTGTCTCTTCTCTGAGAGCTCTTTAGTAGAGCTACTCTATGAAAGGAGAACTTGGAGAACAATCTCTGGATCCCATTCCAGAAAGGTCAGATCAGTTTGCATCCACATTGCTCAGTGATAGTCCCCTATATTACAGACTGATTTTGTTTTCCTGCACTTAAGCCACATAGCAAGTCCCCGAGATGTAACAACATATTTTGTTTGTTGCTTGGGGGTTTTTTTGTTTTGTTTTGTTTCTTTTTTTGACTTGTTTTCTTTTTGTCTTCCTTTTAAAAATATCTGAAATTATGCCAGGGTTCCCCAGAATAATGTTCTCTAGTGAAGTAGAACGTGTGTTTCATGTTTTAGGGTACCTGGGGGTGCTGGAGAGTGAAAGACCTGCTAAGGTCTTTGTGATGTTGAGTGACTTATAGAGAAGAGGTGCAAAACTCCCTTCCACTTCCCAGATATATGTGGAAAAATCTTTTGCCAAAACAAGAAAAAACCCCTAGGTTTCATCCTGTAAAGAACTAATTGGTTTATACTAAGAGAGAGGCCAGGATTTAAATTGTCTGTGTAATGGCAATGATTTGGGGATTAAGATCTGAAGCATAGTAGAGCAGAAGGGTAAATTATTTGCCTCTGTGGGAACAGCTGTTCCTCAGTCTTCACTCCAGGGAGGTGAATAAAGTTCCAGTACTGAAAGTAACAGGTCAAAAAGGAACTCCAAATAGAAAGAGCTATTGTTATTCCTCAGTGTTAATTTCTCTGTTTATGTTACTGATGCTTGGACTTTGCCTACTTGATATTCTCACTGCATTCCTTCCTATAACTTTTTACTTTTTTCTTCTCTGCTCATCATCCTGAAAACACCGACTCCAGTTGGTGAAAAATTTATTAAAAGCAAATTTTTATGCTAGATAATCCCATGACTTCTGAATTCAAAGCTGAGAAAAATGTATCAGTCTATCCTTCCTGTGGCATGAAAAAATGCACAAGCCCAGGAAGTTGTATCACTTATTTTGATCCTATCAAATACCTTTGATAAAGGTGTGTATGATGTTGCTTGTTATATAGACTAAATGGGCACTTCTTACATTTCCTAGGATGGTTTGGTCAATTTATATACCAATACTTGTCCATTTCCATATATCAGCATGGCTTCATGGGCATTCTTACTTAGATTGACAAGCGAGGATCCACCCAAGGAAGACTGAAATTTTGCTGAGGGCTAGAGAAAAAAGTGAACCCTTTGTGTTGTAATTATTTCATGTACACAAAAACTTATTGGCTTATTTTAATCCTGCCAAAAAAAAAAAAATCATAGTCATCAAAAAACAAGTCTAAATTCTTGTCCAAGGTGATCATCAAACTTCAGATGTTATATCATAGGGGGAAAGAGTGTTATATTGTTTTTCTTACCCTGATGAATGAGGCAGAAAAATCTCAAGAAAGCAAATATACAAAATATCACATGAGCCAGATCATAAAACACAGTAAATTATTCTGTAATTCCTGGAAAACTGAGTGAGTAAAATGCCAGAAGATGGTGCTAAATTAAGGAAACTTGAACAGATTTCCCTGCCTATCCCAAGAAGCTTTCTAATAATAAGTCACTTGATGTATCTCCTGTTAACTGTTCTTATTTCTACTGAAATAACTTGCAAACCACCATCTAGTAACAGCCAGCCAACTATCAGACATACCTGTATTAATTGATCTCATCTGTTGATCATGAATGACAAGGAATAAATTTTAGGAGGTCTGATGGAAGGTTGTTTTATATTAAATTTGGAGCGCTGAATGTTCAAAACTGGAAATATTTATGTGCCTTTAAAATACTTAAAAATACTGACATGAGGTAATAAAAATCCATAGAAAGGAACAATTTATGACTAATAAAAGGGGACATTACTCTTGAAGACATGTAATTCCCTAATTATACTTTAAACATTGGATGAGATGCTCATTGTTTGAGTGCTTTCCATTTACCCGTGTGCTCTTGGCAGACCTTTTAGTAGTTTCAACAGGAAAGGAATTACATGAGACAGAAAATATTAAAAATTATACTCAAGATACTATTAAGGCATATGATCTTCTTATGAACTTCACAACGAGCTATTAAAATGCATTTGCTAACTGCATAACAAAGAGGTAACAGGCTGTACCAAGAAAAGGGGATTTTAATGTGGTCAAATAGCTAAAGAACACAGGTGAAGATTTGATTTCTTTACAGTTCATGTGTAAGCAGCATTGAGGAATTTGCATTTCTAAACCTGCCATTTGGTCAGTGAAGCTCATTCTCCACTGCATTATAACTGCAGTTGTCTTTCAGGGACTTGATTAGACTATTGCTTTATTTTCTACATCTGTATATGGCTGCATTAACTCTGTTACAGACATTAACCAGCCCTTCAGATCTTAAGAAGACAATGCCTTCTAATATTAGCAAGACAGGCAATTACCCTCACCTGTTAAAGGGCGTTCCCAATCCATGGGTCTTATCACTTCTCATCTGTCACCCAAGTAGTTCAGAAAGGAGTCCCATGACATTCTGATTTATTTGTCCCCACCAGAATCCTGGAGAGCACTCTGCTGCTCAAAAACCTTTAATGAACAAAAGTGAAAACATATCTTTCATGAAAATCCAAGAGGTTATTACTGGTATAGCTGAAATTTTATAGTCTAATCACAGAATTGATATTAGTACAGATCTAGTTAGTGCAGAAAATGAAAGACAAAAAATAAGACTCAGATATTAACCTAAAAAGGTTAATTACTAATATGACTATTACAATAAATATGGGTAGGGTACAGTGAATCAGAAGCATCCTAATTCCTCCACCTGGAGGACTATGATATTGACATTTTCATCTTTCTTACCCCAGGGTCCACTTTTTATATCTGCTAACATTGCTTTACAGCTTTCTCTATTGTTACTCATTTGCAAGTTCACGGTGAATCAAACTTTACTCTATATGATGCATTTTACATAAGCAGGTACTTGGTTTTTTTTGTTCTGTGTTGCTGCTACAGTCGGTTTCTTTGAAGTCCAGACCTGCCTTTTATTAAGTGACCACTGGTGGTTTGTTTAGAGCTATGGGGTCCCCAGCATCAGTCTGTACCTTGACTCCAAACATCCTGTGCCTGTACTCCCCTGCATCTTTGTGTCCCCACTTCCCAAGGCATCTGCTTTCATACCAGGCCTATATTTCTTCATATATTCATAACATATATACTCATAACATACTTTGTTAATGCAATAAAAAATTTTCCTACACAGAAAATTTACTGTTTACTCTTACCTATACAAAGTTCTGGTTATACCATTTGATAAATAAAAACTCCAAATTAAGAGTAGACAGCTCAACATTAGCAAAACTGCAGCTACAGCTAAGCAAAATGGACTCAGAATTCCCAGTAAGATTAGAAAAGTTCAGAGAAAGGAAAGCTAACAAATTTCAGTCTTGTGGCCTTGCAAAATCCCTGCAAAACCAGTAGCCTACTACCAGCAATACCAACACACTTTTTCCTGGGTTGCAGGATGTAGGAACTACACCTTCATTCAGGTCTCTTAACAAAGTCAATAGAATTAGACTACTACCTCCAGCAAGCTGTTTATTTCTTTTGGTATTGAAGCTTGCCTCAATTTAATGTGGTAATTAAGTTTTTAGGCTAAGCAGAATGAATATAGGCCTTCATGCTCCCTCAGTGCCAATGTGATGATGACAGGAAAGGAATAGCAAGGGATAAAAAGAGACAAAAATCTAAAAGGATTTTGCCAACAGATACCAGATTCTTTTGAAGACAGAGCTGTAACTTGGCTGTCTTTAAGGCTGAGATCCTTGATTTCTCAGCTATTGGCCACTACTCACGCTCCTGCTTCAGTTCCTAGAAGAGCAGGACCATAGCCAGCTGGAATAAAAATAAAGCATTAGGGAAAATTAGGAGGTAATTGCCTTCAAACTTTTCTATCTGGAGAAATACTGGTAATTTGTTAAAATAACATTAATTTGATAATTCATTGATCACCAGTCTCACAAGACCTTAGTGAATGAACTAGACAGGTTTTATAACACCTGTTTTTCATATGTGCCTTTTGAAAGGCTAAATATTTAGATGACAGTGGATAATTAAGTAAAATCATGTAAGTAAAGTACTGTGAGTGTAGTGGGACCATTCTCCTGTGCTAGGGGTTTTTTTCGGCTGGACAGGGACCTTAATCTTGTGTGATGCGCTGCCCAACCAGTGTGCAGCTAAACAGCCCAGGGTACATGCAAGTGGCCTTTGGACCTATTTACAAAAGCCTTCAGAGACTTAGACCTGTGCTTAACTTGTAAGGTAGGTTATGTTACAAAACTCATCTACACACAAAGATGCTCAGAGAGACCATGGAAGGAGGGGGAGCCCAAATACACTACCAGCCCACTCCCAGGAGCCATCAGTCCCTCACATATCAGCTGAACAACAGAAACAAAAATGTTCACGTTCTTATTCAAAGCCTACTGTCCCTCTCATAATTTTTCAAGATGTGGGGAATTTTAAATGAACATCTCTTACAGCAGCCCCCTTATTGGAGTGTAAAAATGAGCTGAGGCACAGACTTCTTGTTAAACACAGCATAAAAAGGGTCCTGGTTTTTTCCTCTTCACAGCTTAGTTATCTTAACTCCAGATATTCATTGATGCTGGCTGCATCAAACTCCTACCGTAGGTTTCCCTTGCAGCCTCTGACTGCTGGTCATTTCCTGCTAAACTATGCCTGCATGTATTAGTTTGCAGACTCAATGCAGGCTTTTACCCAGCTAGACTGTGACTGCAGGTTCCAACAACAGGCTCTAACTGCTGACCCAGACTGACCTCACAGCAGTGAGTCTCTCTCAGGATCCTGCTTCGTAATTCCCCACTCCACACTCCTCAAGGTTGCTCCTCCATGATGATCCTCCCCTTACCAGTTAACGCCCTCTTTTATCTCACTCATCCTTATTGGCTATAGCTGTGACTTCTCAGGGACAAGGCTGTATTGGATAATTAACATAGCTGTTACTAACTAAGGGTGAGGTCATCTGTATTCCCTTCTCCTACACTCATCCTTGGTTTATGAATACTCTTCAAATGTTTATCCCTATCTCAATAAATGCTGTGATGTAAACTAAAGTAAAAAACAAAGCCATTTTCAATTTTGAAATAGCAAAAAGCTTCCAACAAAAAGTCTTTCAAATAACAAATTTTGACCCCAGAATTAAAATTATATTTTATGTTATCTTATTCATGTCAAAAGAGGTGATTATTCTGCTGTATTAAACACTGTTGTGGGCTCACCCGGAGTACTCAGTGTGGTTCTGGGCTCCACAATCTGAGAAGGATGTGAAGGTACTTTAATGTGTCCAGAGAAAGGAAACAAAATTAGTGAGATGGCTAAAAGGGCTGTCCCACAAGGATCCACTAAGGACCACGGGTTTATCTAGGCTGAAGAAAAGGAAGCTAAGGGGTGATTTCATTCTCTCTTAAGCTTCTGGAAGACAGTAGCTGGAGAGGGAGCTGCTATCCTCCAGTATTCATGGATAGGATGTGTTTGAGTGTTCAAAACTACATCAGGGAAGGTTCAGACTTGACATTAGGAATCCCTTTTTTTTTTACTGAGAGGGTGGTCAAACCCTGTAACAGGCTTCCTAAAGAGGTGGTTGATTCCCAAGGCCTACCAGTTACAAGGAGGTCCCTGAGAAACTTAGATTGCAGCTGACATAAATATCCCTGACATAAATGCCACTAATATGCGGTAATCAACAAATGAACCCAAGAAAATCCCAATTTCTCTAAAAGCATGTATAACTTAATTGTTTAAATGTACATGAATAAAACATTTGTATGTTCATAAATTCAGGAGATACCTATAACTACTACTGGCATGTAACTACCATCAATTTAATAACTTTCAGTCTCAGTGGCAGTCTGCAAAATATCCTAATCAGCTGAGTTGGGATTGGATCTTTCTGCCCATCTGAACCCTGTGATCCAAAGGGGCCCAACTCTCTATTTCATAGTCAGACAATATTTATTTCCTCATCTTCCTTTCACTTACATATGGAAACAGAATGTGAGAAAATTAAGAATGTGTGTTCTAAATTACAACATAGTTCAGAACCTTCTGAGGTGGTAGATAAATTTGTCTCTGGCAAAATGGAGGATGTCTGGCTTTCTCAACAAATGTCTAGAGCACATCCTTCAGTAGTTCTAGGAATAGAGCAAGACTTTTTTTCACACACACACACAAAAATATTGATGGCTTGGCTAAGTTTTCCAGTAATTTAAACTCCCCAGATTTTAGTAATTATGTCTTATTTGAAAAACAATGCTTTAAATGATGGAAAATAATGTTTTCTAAAATAGAACAAATAGAAGTTTCCTGCCATCAAAACCTTTGAAAACAAGTTCTAGAGGAATCATAAAATCCTTCTAATCCTCTCAGCCATAACACAGTTTGCCACACACTTAAATATTTCAACACTCCTACCCTTTTCTACAAGCAGATAGCAAACCAGTAATATTTGCTGTCAAGTTTATATTTACCTTTCCCTTTTAAATAAAATGCTTACATCCTTTTATGTAAATTTTAAGGTTTATTATGAGGGATCAGAGTTAAGGAGAAAACTGTTGTCTGAAAGGATGAATAATTGTCACTTAATGAAAACGAGGATTGCAGCATTGCTCTTTCCCTATAAAAATGTATGTTGAATGAACACTACAAACCTGTTGAATATGAAAGTAGATTTTTGATCAAGAATTATATGTGTGGGTTCAGTGGGATCATCTGAAGATTTCTGAAAGACATATTTTGTTTCTTTGGAATAGAGACATAGAAGACAAATACTTGCAATTGAAAACATGTTGAGGTTTGTCTTCTAATTTGGAGAAGATAGGATTCTAAAACCTTCTGTTATATAAGATGTATCATCTTGACAGAACTATATTTCTGGTCAAAAACCCGTTTCACTGTCTCCTAATAAGTTCATGTGGCTCAGTTATCAATAGTAGAACTCTGTGACTTTTTATTTATCAGTGCATTTTTACTTGAAGGGAAAGATTATATTTTAAGAATATCAATTGTATAAATACTGAAGTGATTCCATATTAATTGCAGCTAAAGAAGCAGTGTTAGAAATTTGAACAATTTAGGTCATAGAGATGTTAAAATGCCAACAAATCTCAGAGAAACACGATTGCAGTAAAAACCTTCTTGAGACCTGAAGTTTACAGTCTAAACTAAATTTTCATATGTAAACTCATCCAGAAGAAACCATAAAATTACAATCCTTTAAAAATATAAAATAAAATAGGAAGTCCCAAACAACCAAAACTAATTAAATTACTACCAAAACAAAACAAAACAAAAACCCAAAGCAAAACCAAAAAAACCCCACCCAAATCAAAATCAACCCCCAAAAAATCCTAAATAAACAAAAAACCCACCCAAATCAGATTTTTCTTTCATTCTTTGGCTTTTTGTTTAGTAAGACACACTGTTTTGAAACTTTATTCTGACTTTCTATAGTAATAAACTAATGCTCTGGACTTGCCTTTTTTTCTCACATACAAGTGTAAAATGCTTTACAAAGACAAAGAATCCTGAGTGGCTTCACTCTGCAAGGAATGCAATGAGGTTAGCTAGGATACATTTTCATCTCCTTGCAGAATGAGCTGAAAATCTGCATGTAGTAGTTTCCCACGTGTTATTTGTGTTTCCAGTCTGTTGTATTGTTGTTTGTAGGAGAGGTTGCCTAGTGCTGTTCCATTGCATGTCCCCAGGCCCTGTCAGAAATGGAAAGGCTATTTCTCAGGGGAGTTCTGGGGTTAAATATTTTAATACAGAAGAAATAAAATAATATTAAAATAGCCAGGCACAGGAAAAAAAATGTTATTTAAGAAAAAAAATGATGACAATTTGCTGTACTTTTTCAGTTCTTTTTCTAGGATCATCTTCATCTTTCAAATACTTTCATTATTTATGTCTCCAGATGAAATCTTATACATTAAGCAGAAGGAAAAAAAATATCTCTGTTTCCAATTATTATCCCAATTCCTTGGCTTCTTTTTAAAAATAATAATGTTGCTACTCAATAATGTCTGGAAATACTACAGTGCAACCAGGACAATATAGGTTGTTTCATAAAGCATGGAATATCAAATATTTTCTCTGCAAATTTTCAGAGAAATTTTAGAAAGAAAAACCAAGTAATTTAAATTTTATAGTGATATATCTCAAGACTAAGAATTCTCTATTCCCCCCCTTTTTTTTCCAATAGGAGTTTGAAATGAAAACAGAAATGTACTTCTAGCACTGCTTGATAAGGATCGAACCTCTTACACCTGTTACTAAAGTACTACCCAGTTTGCTACTCTAAAGATGTGATGAAGTAAAAACCTTAACACTTATTTTCAGAAGTACTCTAAATTTTAGAATTTTTAAAAAAGTGTTTATTAGTATAACCCCATATGAACAGCTTTTCTCAAATAATTTCCTTTTTTTCCTTTATTGGGATAGAATTATTTTAATGTAGCAATTTTTTTTATGGCTATATAGAGCTTGATTATTAATTAAGTCCAATTGTCTGAAGGAATAATTCCAGATACAAGAACAATTATGCAGTTTTGGAAAAAAAAAGTGATCTTGTGTTTGTTATGTTTAGGTTTTTTTTTTTTCCTACAACAAAAAAGGATTTTTTTCAATTATTCTGTGAAAATGTATCTTCCACAGAGAAACATTGCTTAGTTGTTCTTGCACTCCTACCTTTTTTGTGCGTTGTATTAGTTTTTCTCACAGCTCAATTTCTACATGAAACCAGTAGTTCAGCACATATTCTTAAGACGAAGGTGATTATATTATTTACATGCTGCTATCTTTGATGGCATTAATCTCAGAAGTAATCTCTTTGGAGATAATTGAATTTTTGCTGTTATCACCAAGGATGCTTGAAGCATCTTTAAACACAGCATGGCATTCTTCCATTAAGGACCTGCACTTACAGTACAGCACTGCAGTTCTGGAAGCTGTGATTCTGTGTCAACATACGCACACAACTGTCTACCTTTGGTATGCAGCCCTTTCTTTATTACTGAACTACCAGACTGAAAAGAATGGTGGCAAACCATTGCAATCACACAGCTAGCAGCACTGAACAGTCTAATTACAACTCTTTAAAATAATTCGAATCATCCTAGAACTCTATGGGATTGAACTGGATAAAATTTGTACCATTTTCATGCTGAAGCATTGCCAAATGCAGTCCCTTTCTATATATATATTTAATCCCTGAAAAGATATATGTTTATATTTATATATGTTTGTGTGTGTAGATATAGATAGATGAAGATGATACAGATATTTATAAACAAAAAGATTTTGCTAGTTTAGGAACCCCAGTTTTCTTACCAGTACAAACTGCCAGCATTTCATACCTCCTGAATACACGTAATTGCCAATTGATTCCACTCTAAAGCCTAGAAAATAACGTGTCTATTGCTTTAACTATAAGTTTAAAGAGGTCTTTTTTTCCTTGTCAATTTTTTATCCAATGATGAATTGTTTTACCCTTAAATACATCACACATACAGTGATTCACTATTTTGGATACAGACACTTGTGCTGTTACTGTCCATAGGCAGCTAAATGACTAGAAGACAATGTATCAGCATTTATAACTCCTTTTTTTTTTCTTTGCTTTCCTTTTCTTTTTTTCTTTTTTTCTTTTTTTCTTTTTTTTTTCTGTAGTATTAAGTTCACTCAACATTACACTTATGGTCCTTGCAGCTTTGTTGTTTTGGCACACTTTGGGATCAAAAAGCAAGATTCTGGAGCTTCATTCTTTCAAACTTCCTCCACTACCTGAAACCATCAACTGTACAACTGGCAACTACCTGGTAAAAGCCATGATGGAGAAATCTCACAGAGAGAAAGGAGCCGGTTAAATGGTTAAAGCAGAACTGTGAACATTAAACATGTTGAATATTCCATCAAAACTATAGTTTTGATAGTTACAACTGCTGGTCCTCATTTCTATACTTGAACCAAAATTTTAACGATTGAATTCGAGTGAAACATAAGAAAAATAATAACACAAATTTCGTCAAAGGATAGATCCATAATTGATGAAAATTCGTAGAATACCCCCTGTTTTACTCAAATCATTACTGATCCCTAATTTCAGTTTTCAGTCGGGGAAGTATTGCTTGCCTCTTCTCTTCCAGCTGCAGTATTCCCCCAGTACATTTGACAAAAACTGAATGCAATAAACTATTTTTCTGACTTTTGTATGTTTGAAACCACCACATCTCCTTCTTCTCCCCTACCCCACAAATGTGATGGGACTCTCAAAAACTGAAGCCAGAAAAGATACTAATTTCCTCAGACATAACAATTACAAACTTCAAACATAGCTTATAAATTGCATATAATTTGAAAGCTTTACTGGAATGATATGCACCTGCAAATTGTTAACTAACACCCACAGACACATTTTATGGCTCATGCTCTGCTCTTTTTACAACTCGCACTGCAGGCAGCTGGAAGAGTCTAAGAATGGTGAATGCTTGAAATTTGTCCTAAGTGGTGTTGACATTACATTGACTGAAAGATGCAACAGTTCCCCTTCTCCTTAATAAATNTTTTTAAGGAATAGTGCCTCCTATCCAATCCAACAGGAAAACAAAAACAGATAAAGCAATATCTCTGGGACTGCAAATCATAGCCAACAATACAGCTGCAGTGTTATAAAACAGCCCCAGAGGAACTGATGATTATCATTACCTGGCATCCTTCCAGACTTAATGGCCTCCACCTCACTGCAGAAAAAGGAAAGCTTAAACAAATTCCACCATTGTTTCTTTTTGGGTAACTCCAGTGTATCCATATGAATGGCAATATCGGAGCTGTGGAGGTTTTGGGGTCGGTAACCACAATATTCTGCTATAACTAATATGACTGAACTGCATAAGAATTTTATATTTGTTTACACAATATGACTAAACAATCATTCTGGGTTCTACTGGCAAAAAATCTAAAAAAAACCAACAATCACTTATTTGCACATAGAATGTGAGAGCTTTAAGGTGAAAAAAAGCTATTAATATGTTACCATAGAAGTAGTCTATTAGAAGTAGGAATTCCCAGATTTTTTCATGTCCTATCTAAAATGTAGTAAAGAAACACATATGTAATAGAAGTGATGTTTTTTTATTAAACTATATAAAACCAGCAGCATATCTGACTGCAAAACTCCCACAGATATTGTTTTTCATATCTGTTAAACATAAATTTTTCGTTAATTTGGTCATTCTATATGTACATTTACAAACAAAAAATGTCATAGAAAAGTCTTGCTGAACTTAGTAAAACTAACCCACCTTGTCTTCAGACAATGAAATAGGAGTACCTTATTTCTTTTTCCTCAGAAGTTTAAAACTTAAGAGCTTTCTAGAAACCTTTAAACAGATATCTAGAATGTGAAAGGCAAATGTATCACTTTCATTGCATGTGATAGTTTTAAAGATGCCGAAAAATGTTGCAATTATTTCGAGCAATTACATTTTTCTACATAAGAAATATTTTTTTTTCTCATAAAAAGTTGACTCGGGAAAATGACATACTGGATAGATGACAACCACTTTAAAATCCAAGAAGAAGAGTTCTGTGCGCATCCTACAGGACCGTCTGAGACAGAGCAGAGAAAGAAGCAGGATGCAAGACAGAGTAGATGACAGCCCATTTGACCTGAACAAAAACTGTAGTGTTTCTGCCTTCTAATGAATATTCTATGACATGGGTCTGAGTGTGTCCAACACATGGAAAACTTTGGCCTTCCCAAAATTTTAAACTCACACCACTGAGAAACTGTTGTGCCGCTAGTACTTCAATATGAGAATAAAGTAGTAACCTTCTGTGAATTTTGTTTGTTTTGTTGGTTGGGGATTTTTTTTTTGTAACAACTCTGGGACTGGTAAGATGTTTAATTCCAGATTGCTTTAAATGCTCTCATTTGTTATGCAGTGAGGCATAGCTTTGTAGCTTAAACATGCTTGGCAAATCCTTGTCTATCTTCAAATTGCTCCCTGCCTACTACATTTGAATCTAACCAACACCAAGCAAATACTTCCAACTGTCTTCATACTGGACCAGAGTTCATCCCAATCGGAAAACAGGGGCTTCAGATGGTATTTCCTTTAGGCCAGCTAATTGCAACCGTATGTTTTTTTGTGACAGAAAGGGAGGTATGTAAGTATCAGACCCATTAGCCAGGTTAATTGCTTCTTCCACAGCTGATACTCTCTGTGTAGCTTTTGTCCTGCATTTTAGCATAGTCTGTGCTGCCTGGTTTTAATTATTTTGTTGTTGTTTCTGCACTGTTATTTTGTTTATTGCCAGCAGTGATTTGTAAGCCGTGATATGGGGATTTAACTTTTTATGTCTGAAAGTAGGAATAGTTTTTTTTCTACCAAATCTTGCCCGGCAATTTTGGGCTTTTTCCTGCTGTTTCCTTCGTTAGAGTGGATGATTTGGAGCATAAACAGCAGAGAAGCCAGGATGTTGATAGGAAAGACATAACATGTATGCATCCAGTTGGGGTGATGAGGAAGAATTTCACAATTCATCACCAGCATTCCCCTTGGCCCACTCAGTGAAGAAAATCTAGTGAAGCAGATGAAAGCTTTGGTGTAGTTAACATGTACATCAAGGAAATGTGGCATTCTAGAAAACAAAAATTATACTTCGTGAAACCCACACTGAACATCAGCTTCAGAGTGTTCTCAATTTGCCCATTTTGTTCCTGCCTTTTCTGAAGACATTTCCGGGCTTTGGAGAGGTAAGGACATCCCATTTTCCAAACCATGAACCAACAGGGAAGACCCACATGATCAAGGCAAGCAGGATTTGCCCTACACCAGTAGCCTCATGCAGATGAAGTAATGTCCACATTCTTCATCTTGCCTTTTGCCATCTGTACTCAGCATGTTGTCATGCAGTCATTAACTTAAAATAACACGAGCCAATCGAAAACCTCTCGAATAAATGAGTTGCCATAAGAAAACAATTAAAAAGTCACCTGTTGTGAAAAAAACATATTTAATCTAACACGGGTAAAGGGACCACCTAGGATTAGCCAAAATTTGTGTTTTTCTTTCCCCCTCCTCTCCACAAGCCCATTACTTGCAATACAGGTGCATTTATATGAACAACTCATTGTGAAGGGCTGGGAAGATGGTCTTGTCTCAACAGATTTGACTGTTTGGCTATTACATAAGAAACAGTGATTAGTTAACAAACATATTTTTTAACAAATTGAAAAGCAGGAGTAGGAACAGATAGCAATGTATTTGTGTTTTAAAATATTTCTTTATTTTAAAACTAACCCATAGACGTTAAAATGTGAAACATGATTTCTCTAACCAATGTGCACAAAATTATCTTTTTCCAGGTAGATAAACCCAGCACAATCTTGTAATAGAGACTTCAGAAATTATCTTAGTCAAAGTGGATAATCCAAACAACATTTTGAGATAGAGAATTCAGGATCAAGCCCCTGAAAACCCAAGCCAATGGCAGAATTAAGCATCAGGATTATAAATTTTTCTGTAATAATTAATTTTTGGAAGCTAACATGGTTGTAGTAATGACAAATTAAATTAATTTTGTTGAAATTTAACCCGTAAACAAAAGACTTATTATACATTCAAAGTCTCTAAGGATACATTGGCAAAAAAGCTGGTTTCTTTTTTTTTAATCCTCCAAAATTTATGCACTTTGTGTGCATTCACACATGCATGGTCTTTCACCTGGAAGTAAAAATTGCTGCTCTGGTGACCCTGTGCATCCTTTATGAATAGAAATTTTGTCTAAATTTATTTTCTTGTCTAGAACTTTTGTTGATAGCTCATCATAAAGACTATCCTGCTGTCCTTAAATGTTGGGGAATTTATTAGCTAGGGGACATTGCAAAAATCAAGTTAATCCCTCCACATTTCCATATATATTTCACTAAACTATAGCTTTCTGTGTTTTAAAACAGCAAAAGTTTTCTAGACAGATCTGCTATCATTACTTATTACTAGGTTTGTTCCTAACTTTCCACCAGAAATGCCTGCTTTTAGATGATTCTTCTTTTTCTAGTTTCAACACCTGAAGTAAAAATTCTTATCTAAGGTAATTTTTAAGGGGGGAAAAACCCCAAGAAAACAACAAACCCATATTCATTTATCTCTAAGAATAATGTTGAGGTAAACTATTTGTTCTTTTAAGTCATATAAACTTTTCTGCTCTTACACCACTCACACTATCAATATTGAAATAAGCCCAGTAATTTGAAAATTATGATCTTTGCTATGCAATATCTTTGAGATTGGTAATGAGAATCTATCACTGGGTAAGATGATCATGTGTTTCAGACTGAGATGTGACTTTATAGTGAATCTGTCAGAGAACTAATGAAATTTAAATGCCTAAATCAGAACTAAATTAACTTTAGCTTTGTGATTTTAATATTTTCAAAATGTCTGTCATTCACCCTGGGGATGAGCAAGAGTTTCCTAAATTTTCGTGAAGAATGGCATATGAAATGATAGGAAAAAAAACTTTCTTTCTTGTGTTGATGTTGTATGGAGGGAAAATCTGTTTTCTTGATACACAGCTGGGACAAGGGCCCCTCAGTACTACAATGGGACTCTGAGGCCAGCACAAGATGGTAAGAACCTGAGACAAAGGACCAAAATAGTGAATGAAGGAAATGCCAAGCTGTCTTTTCAAAAAGTGGGACCTGGGGAGAAAAGAACATATCCATAAACAATAAACTGAAATGAAATGGGAGATTCATGAAATGAATGATGAAATGCTCAAAGGGAGATTGCATTTCTCCAGGCATATTGATCCAAGTGAAGTCAGGATAAGCTGGAAAATGGAGATGGAAAGGCATTTGGGCAATTCATCTGCATTCAGAGGCACAGAACATGAAAAAACAATGGGAAGTGGGTAGATGGTTCCAACTTGGAAGATGGTTGAAGCTCTAATGAAAGGAAATGAAGACTGTCTGCCACTGGGAAGTTCAATAGAGGTGAAGAGAGACCAGAGTGGGAGGTCTGATCTGGTTTCAAAAAGACACTGCAGAGGGGAAAACACAATGGGGACCATCCAACTTTGTAGAAGTGTGTGGAGGACCCTACGTATCCCATGGAATACAGTATTTCCTCAGTATCTGGTAGACCAAGACCGAAATTCGTTAATATGTAGAAATTGCAACCTTATTCCAAGCCTCAGTCAAAGAATATGGTTTGAACAGCAGGAAACTCCTGGGTTTGAGAAGAAATTCCACTCCAGACTCCAGCTACCACAAAAAGCATTCACTGAAAATATTTGTTTATCCTAGAAAACATATATCTTTGAGTGGAATTTTAAAGTGCATAAAAAAATTTAGGCAAATGAAATATAAACTTTCAGCAACTGAGAAACTAAGAATTTTGCTACAGGTTATGAAGTAAATAAGACTCAGGTAGAACCAGAAACTGGGTTTAGTACTTCAGTAGTAGAATATTCTCCTGTAACTCTAGATTTCCCTTAATTGCATGAAACAAATGTCAAGACAGTTATGATATTAATAGATAAGAAAAAAAATCTCTTTCATTAAAAGTAACTTACGCAGATGAACAGTTAAGAACATACAAGTTACATACCCTTCACTAAAAAAAGGCACAAATATTGGTTTTGTTTGCTATCTATACAAAAAGAGACTCCTTAAAGATTCTTTTACCGCTACACTTTTGAGGAGTTTCTGCATCCAGGGGTCAGTCAGAGGCTGCAATTTTCAATGTTCTTTGAGTCTGAGAATTTGATGTGAGAAAATTTTTACCACAGACCCAGGTGGTGGTACAACTCCATTTGCATTTTCTGTAAATGATGAAATAGATGGCAAAATGATCCTTTCTGACAGTTGAAAAATCCAGCATAAGATGTTTCCATGATTATTATTTTTTCACTTAAAAGTATTTCCTATTGCTTAGTATTTTAATTTACTGGATATGTTCTGTTTAAATTGAAGGGGGCTGAGGAGAGGCTTGCCTTACTACTGGCAAGGTTCACTATCATTTCTGGATAGATATGAGCCAAATGCAGAACTTCACATCCAAATATTTCCAATATCAGAGAGAAAGGATCAAATGTGAGCACAATGTTCTAAGCCACTGTGGCTTTGATCCTTGGTCAAATACAAAATTAGAATGGACCTTTCATAGCTCCAATGTGGACACAACCAAATTCCATTTTCATCAGATTTTTTTCCAAGAATAAAGAAATTGTATGTGAGTTTGCCACTGTTATGTATGAAGACAATCTTGCAACCAAACCCTAATTTTGCCTCAAATCCAAGCTCTAAACCATACCCCAAATTAATGTAGGTTTGAGTTGGACTTGCTTCTTTTACCTGCTCATAAAAGTGTGTTTCTTAATAATTATTTTTAATTTTGGAATGCATCAGATTATCTCTAATTGCTAATATTTTTTTTGCTAAAAATTGCAAAAAAAAATCACCAAAGCCATGTGCTGGGAATGCTATGTGACGCACACGTTAGTGATCCTTCTCACTCATCTGTAAGGTACCAAATTAGAACAGTGACTAAAAGAATAAAAACAAAGAAAAAAGTTCTCCCCCCAGCAAAAAGGATAAGAATTTAATTTTCCCCCCACTTTGCTGGGGGAGCTCCAAAAACCAGAAGCAAATGAGAGAGAAGTAGCAACAGAGACCACCAGCAAACAGCAGCTGCAATGTGAAACCACTCACAAGAAGAAAAACGGGCTGCTCCTCCCTAGTAAATGTTTGTGCAAACATGAAAGCAACCAGCAAACACTCCCAGCAAATAAAACATTCAGTCCAAAAGTAGTGAATAACTAGAGAAGGTGGAGAAAAATCCAGCTTTGTAACAGCAATGACCAAGACGTTGTATTTAATTCTCCTGAAATTTAGAAGATAGGGAGAAAAATTAATGTCTTTCAGTTGAACGGAGACATTGCATTGATGAACATGTTAGTGTTATTCTCCACTGAAAATACGTTCCATAACCTAGAAGGAAACTTCTGCTTGTCCGAGGGTTATTTTCATTATGGTGATAGAATAAAAAGAATAATAATACAGACTAATGAGAATAATTTATTCAGTAATTTCCCACTATCTGAAGGCAAATTTATACCTAAACCCCAAAATGTTCTTAAAAATTATATATGGGCAATGTATATGTAAGGATTGTTAAGGATGAACTGGAAAGAAGAATCTAGTGCAACTGGTGGAAAACAGGGTTAACTACAGGAAATCCAGAAGGTGAGTTTTCTATATTTTTATTTTTAAGGGCACACAAATTGTTGGCAGATTAGAGGAACAGTATTAACAGTACATGCATTACAACTGTCAAAAGCTGAATTTGAACAAAATTAGTTTAGAACTATTTAAAAAAAATAATAAGGTTTCATGAAGTTCTACAATGATTTTACAATTAGTGTGAACATTTATTTATCATTCTGCAAACTGTGGTTTCCCTTTCAGCTATACGCTGGCCCATAAACAAAACAAAAGGCCCAATGACCAAAGATATTGTTGTGTTCAAGCTTTCTCTGTAAACAGGGTTTTAGAAGGTGTTATCATACCTCTTGGTTGCTTCTGTTTGTAAAATGTTTTTTTAGATGTGATTTTTATTTTTGGTGGGTGGCACATCTCATTATTAAAATTCTCAGGCCTACTCTCCTTTTAAAATTCAGAAACAATGCCTTTCTCTGAGAAGTTTGCACCACAGCACTTGTCACTCATTTTATGCCTCCTTTTGAATTTGGCTTCTAGTGTTGCTACATTTATTTCCATTCTTTGATGCTTTCCACTATTCAAATGCCCTCTGAATAACTGGTTCATACATGTGACTGCAGTTTGTTCATTATAAAAACGTAACTCTTGCCATTCATCCAAGAACTGTTTTAATCTTCCCTGCCATCCTTTCCCTACTTGTCTAAGGAATCTGTTTGTTGTGGCTTGGGCCACCCTGGTGTATCTGTGCTGCTAAACAATAGGGGAGAGAATACTGGATTGTGATATTTGCTTGTAGCTTATTTTCTGACACTGTTCTGGACCTCTGCAGCTCCCCCAGAGGGCTGTGAATCAGCATAGGGCAGGAGGCAGTCCTCGGCAGCCCAGCTACAGGTATTTACCAGGAATGTCCCACCTTGTTCAAGGGGGGCAGCACTGCTCCTGCAGGCTGGTAACACTGCTCAGCCTGCTCCACAGAAGTGTTGATTATGACTGTTACATATACCGCAAGACCCTCTTTTCCTACTATGTGCATATTTTTTTTTCTCCTGCATGTCTTTTTTTTTTTTTTTTATCATCAGGGAAGTAATTCTAGCTATAATACATAGAAAATGAGTGAGAGAGGATTACAAAGGGTTCTTTCTCTCTGCTCTTTTCCCTTTATTCTTTTCATCTATTTCATCTAATTCCTGTCCTCCAGGCATCTCTGAATTTAGAGGTGTAATTAATGATGAAAATCCTTCCAGTTGTTACATGCATGTGGTCATGCATACACACTTCAGTTCTCTTCAAAGGAAGAAATTTGGTATAAATATGTATACATACACACACACACACACACAGTTTGACCAGTTTTTCTACAGCATTGTTTTTGAAGGCTTGTAATATTTAACAGTAATCCAAATGCATATAACAGAACATACCATACAACAGTCCTAAAAATGTGACACAAAATAGCTGGATAAAGGGGCAATCAGAAGAGGAAATGAGTTTTTCCAAGCAGGAGAAGTGTTACAACCAACGTAGCTCAAGGGCAGATTACTCACCTATATTGCTTCCTTCAAGACTGTTTTGAGTTTTGGTTTCCTAAAAGGGGGTTTCCATATGGAAATCCAGTGAAGAGCAAAGAATAACTGGTCAAGACATTTATGAAATGACATGATTTGTATGAATAAAAAAAATATGCTATTTCAATTGGAGGTCAAGTTATATGTAGACTTATCTTTCTCAGATTAAAAAGCTAAATTGAGCGTAGTGTATTCCACATGTACGTTTACTAGCATGACTACATCAAAATGATCTACCAAACACAAGCGTCTTCTTAGAAAAAAGAATTACTTTGATGAAAGATTGTGTACTCATTATATTATATACTTATATTATATACTTATATACTTATATTGTGTACTCATTACTGGAATCATACACTCTCAGTTGATGTTATTCTGTCCATATTTCGCATGCTTATCTAATATGCGCAATAAAACCCTATGGGATTCTGCACCTGGATAAAATGTTACGTGCCCAGATAAGCTGATACAAAAATAACTTCTTATCCCCTCATCCATTAAAATAAAGCACACAGATCAGCTGAGACAGGTTGATGAGTGTTAAGCTACGGGGAACCCTGATTTCCTGCGATGTGTCCACTGCAAGAAATGTCTCAAGTTATTTTTCAAGCTATAGGATCAGCTGCCTGGTGGCTTGGCAGGGGGTTTTGGAGCGGCAGGGATGGGCCTTAGAGGTCTCTGGCGCTAGGAGCCTTGTGACCCTCTGCATGGGGCAGACACCGCCGTCTTTTGACCTGGGGACCCTGACATCTGTGGGCTTGGTAGGCTGTCACGGTAGGCTTTATGAGGCTTTATTTATGCTTAAATAGTTTGCTGGTGAGTACTTTACATTTCCACTTCCCTAATTGGCAGGATTTCTTTCTCATAGTTGGTTAAAAACCAAAACAATAAAAATTCAAAGCAGTTGACATAAACCAACCAAATCTCTTTACCATGTGCTCCCTAATAAATGTCTTGAATATAATATATGAATATGCAGACATTTAACAAAAATTTCAGCATTAACCTTTGGAAAATGCTGCTACTGCACCTACTACAAGGACTAGCTGTCAGCTCTCTGCATTTGGAATGATAATTATTTTGGAAAATGTGATGTACACAGGAATATATATTACCTGTTCCTCCAAGGAAGCAACCCCAAATCTAGTGACATAATTCTGATCCTCGGATAGGCATTTATCTATAATATTTTTCCTGATTTCAGAGTTAATTGCTTTGTTTTGTATGTGACTGTATGAGTACACAGTGAAAATTACAGTAGGTAGGGCTTTTGTAACTCCTAGTTCTGAGGTCTCAAATTTTTACAAATATATGATTGATTCTCATCTGATGCACTGGGAATTAATTCCCTCAAAATTCCAGATGTACTGTATGACGGTTAGCTTAGTGAAAAAATATATATAGAATGGGAAAGAAAAACAATACCCAAAAATGTGTACTAAACTAAATCAAGCCTTCAACTCCTTCCAGCCAACCAGTAGCTTCCAGGGAAATTCTAAAAATTTTGGTCCTTATAGCTTAATTATTTATTGTTGATAAAACAGAATTTATACCTCTTTCATGTATGTGATTAGCCCACAAAGTTTTCAAAAATACAGGTCTGGATCTGTGACTTAAATGACCATTTTTTGTTTAGATACAGTGTAATTCTTCTGGACAGGATATCCTAGAGAAGCACTGAAGACAGTTGGGTATTGCATTTAGAAGTGAAAATACTTTGGAAAGGAGATGAGGAATTCCTCTGCTCCTTGAATTTGCCCCAACAGGACATAGGAGCTGGTGAGTCCAGAGGGAAAGAGACAGTAGAAGAAGTTTAGAACAGGACCACTGAGTAGGGTGAATCTGAAGGAGATCAGTTGATATTCATTAAAGATGGGGATTTTGCCTGCATGTCTTTTCTGGAGCAGTTAAAAAAGAGACAGACATTTCTTTACATTTTTTGATATAAGAAATAGTTTGTACCCTAATAATATCTAGCAGCTCTTCACTGATTAAATCAGTCAGGCTTGTGGGTTTGTTGTTGGTGATGGGTTTTGTTTTGTTTTGTTTTGTTTTTAATGATTCCCATAACATTATGATACTGAAATCATATGCTGAGAATTGCAATATCAAATAATGATCTAAAAAATTCTTTTGTTACTGAAATCTTCTATTAATATGAGAAGGGGAAGGGGACAAACCATGCACTTCTGTGACTTAAAATATGGGGCTGGAACTGACTCACTTTGCTAGGACAACCTGTGGTAGGATTATTTAACATTTTTGTTTATCTCACTAAAATATAAGTTGGAAGTTGGTAACCATTTATCCCCATTAATCCTGTAAAGTCCAGGTTGGTGCATTCTGAAATCCTGAACAGCTGAAATGGGATATTTGTAAAACTTTAAGGGGATCATCAGTGCAAGTGCTTCCTTTTAAATCTTGTCTAAAATCTGTCTGCCCAAAAGGACAGTTACTCTTTATAGAACAATTTATTATTCATTGTCACTGTTTCTTGGCCAAGGCTTGCTGGTTACTTTAAGGATTTGCTTAGTGTCACTGCTGGCAGTGTCTAAACTTTGAGTATTAGTAAGAGGTAAAAAATCTATACGTAGCTTTACACATATTATATTCATAATTTTTTTCTGATCATGAATGAAATTGACTTCTCAATATGCATAAACATACAGACACCTTGCTGAAAAGCAGTATTTCAAAAGAATTTGTTCTGGTGTAAAATCACAGCAGATTTGTGTTTGATTTCAAGGACATTTGGATAGTGATACGTTCTACTCTAGAACTGAAGTTTTAAGAGTTTTAATTTTATCCTACCCTATCACTACTTCTATTTTAGAGAACCCATCTGCTAATTTGGGAGCTCTTTATTCCCCTTCCCCTTTGTTCCTCATTGAAATCAAAATTCTGAATTTCTCTTACCTGTTTATTCACATTGACCTAAGCATTTAGCTGTCAATATGTAGAATAAAAGTGTCTGCTTCCATGGCTTGATATGTTGGGAAGATGGGTTTGGGAACATCAGCTTTATCTCCCTAGCAAAAATAAGCCCCTGACTGGATTTTACCAGTCTCCTATCTGGTAGAAAAAAATGTGGAAAGCTAATGGTTAAACTGAAATTTGTTCCTCAACAACTAGATTTAGGTAAATACCAAGTGAATATTAAGTGCTTTTAAAAGAAGTCCTGCTTCAACCATGTGAGGTTTTAACCCTTAGATTAGCCAGCAGTGTTAAGGTGAACACTTAGCATCTCTGCGATCCAGTCCTCCATCTTCACACAAGAGGGCTGAGCCCAAAACAGTGACTCCAGAAGTATTTCATAATGGAGAGGAATTACAATATAGCTGAAAAAAATATTAAAGAAGGCAAGTTTTTGTGAAAGTATTTTATCTTTCAAATATTTGCTGGTTTGCAACTAGCTTTATTTGCTAAAGTGATCGTATATGTCACAAACTGGTTTTGCTTTTTCTAATAAAAATAAAATCATATCTTTTATGAAGTCCCTGTAAAAGAGAGTAGAACATTGCATATGCAGTATCTGCAGTGCTAACCTTTCCTTCTCCTATGTGGCAGCCTCAATTAATGATTTTGTCTCTCACAGGCATGAAATAAAATAGGGCTCAACGTAAATCTTTTTTTGAAGAAAAGTTTTATAAGTGACAATGACTCATCTATTATATTCCCTGCTACTTTCAAAAAGAGTTATTAAAATTTACCTGTACCTGAGGTTTTACAGTTTCATTGAATCTACTTGGTCATATCTCAATGGGTCAGTTGTTTTATTAATTCCAGGACTGTAACGCCTTTTGTTCTCATTTTTCTTTCTGGCAGTGTAATTATTAGTTACTTTATAGATGAGCATGAGTGCTTATGTCAACATATTTCAGGTTGTAATGAGGAAAATATATAAGGGTATAATAAAGATAATGTGACTTCAGCTATACTTTGTGAGCATGTCTCTTGATTTATACTGTTTTTAAAACCACAGCGATAACATTCTTGGAAGCAAATATAGTGAGGTTTTGTTATGCTGTATGTCACTCTAAAGATATATTCCAGTTGGCCAGAGCCTGTGGCTGCAGCTGTCTGTACTTCATTACACCACTTCTAGCACCTGCATCTTTAGGAAATAACTAAGATTTTCAGCTGACATCTTCTAGGCATTTATTTATGCTGTGACTAAAAATGATTCAATCTGTATGCTAGAGGGGAGTGTTCTTTCATTAAGGGCAGCAACTGATGAGAAGAAAATGTGCCCTAATGAAAAACACTAATCTGTATCACCCTACACAGGAGAAAAATTGAGGTTAAACTAATGTCAATTTAACAAGCAAAGTAACTGAAGTTCTAGTATTTATATGGCCATTTTAGTTTATTATTAGTTTTCTATTTTTGGAGGCTGTTAGAAGTCTCCAACATCATTTATATATATCGCACTGCTGTTTGTATTTAAACACAAGATAATAAATTACAGATAGTGACACTGTCATACTTTAATTAAAGGTCTGCTTTCTTTCATTGTCTGAATTCTTGAAAGAAACATACTTCTCTAGCCTTTCATAAATACAGAATTATGAAAGTTGCCTCATTCCTTTCAAAAGTATATTCCCAGCTTTAAGAACATGAATAGACCTACTGCTATCTGTATCATGTTTAAAATTAACCAAAGTGTTAGAGGTATTTGGGAGGGAAGTTCCTGGAGATTAGAGTGCTCTACTGACTTTGTAGATATGGTGAAAAGACATCCAACATGGAATTAGCTCTATTATATTTAATATTTTATAAATATTGGAGTAATTTCAGCAAGATTCAAAATAACTTTAGTTCTCCATGCTTTAAAAAAATACATGGCCTTAAAAAAATCACATTAGCAGAATTGCTCTACACTGGATTACTACAACACAGGCTAATTTACCCTGTATGAATTTTTTCTTCTCAATGATGCCCCTAGATACTGTTGTTTCATAATCAATCTACTATTACCTGGAAAACTATTACAAGGTTATTCTAATGAAGAACAGGGTGGAAACTCTGATCTATTAAGACAAGGTAACTTAGTCACACTGTCCTCAGCTGTGGAGTGTTGATGTCCATATTTCGACAAGTTTAATTCTTCTTGCTTAGATTCAAAAATTGTTTCCCACCAAACTTCATCTGCTGGGTTTTATGTTAAAAACAATCAGTGTCATAAATGTGACAGATGCTTCACATGTGGACTTAGGAGAAAATGTAAGTAAAAGCTTATGATGAAAAAAATTAGAAGAAAAATGGCAAATTACTGCAGGGATACAGCAGCTCAAAATTTGCCTCATTTACAAGTTATTAGTGATAGACTGAGCAAGAACAGTCTTCTGTTCTTAGTGCTGAAGAATGCTGAGACTAGCCTGAGCAAACTATGAAACCCTCCATGAGGACATGCAAGACAGATGCGCGCTGAGGTCAGGAGCAGCAAGACTGTGGAGGCCCTGACACAGAAGAGAGAGTCAGAGGTGCTGAGCAGAACAAACCGAAGAGCAGGTAACACTTTTTTCAGCACAAAGCGCAAGTGCATTTTGCAAAAGACATTTTGCTGAGTAAATCTGACAACACATAATAAAAAATGCGTGTAACTGACATCTTATGTTATAAAAAGCTGGTCCCACTTTTCCCATTTTTGCACTGCAAGGACTTGTAGCATATCTCCCCAAGGTGTGTGAAGATCCTTCCCTCAAATTTACTATGAAAGAGATATGACTACAGTCATTGGTTTGAGTGAGAAGTATCAATCCCTACTTAATAATTTCTTTCCTAGTTTTAATATAATTGCTTTAACATAATTGAATCAATATTGTTTCAAAAAATAGTGCGCTATACTTGAAGTTATAGCTATTCATACAGAGTAGTAAATATTTCTGATTAAGCTGAATTTATTTCCTACTCATTATCATTATTCTAATAATTTTAAATACATAATTAATTTTATTTGTATAAATTTATTTGGTTTGACATCCTTGATCCTGAAGGACAAAGTTGTATAAGGCTTCAATTACACCTCTATAATCCTCCAGACATAAACCATTTAAAAAATCTGGGGCCAGGATTGGATCCAGTCACACGCAGTCTCACTCTGAGAAGTTTAGAAAACAAGGGCATCATTTCTGTACCTTGTGACTCAATGGGAAGGCTTCTCTAATAATGTTTGTCTGAAGCTCCCAGTCTGCTCATGACTATGACAACCTGGACTATTTTAACATTGCATAAATTGAAAATAGCATGGGATATATTTGTTAAAGTAAATCTGAGGAACCACTAAAACACTCCAACTCCTTCAGTGTGTCCTCATATAGAAGAGGTGCTCCAGCCCTCTAATCATCTTTGTGGGCCTTCTCTGGATCTGCTTGAGCAGCTCTGTCTGTTTAATGCTGTGGTCCCAGAGCTGGTTGGAATATTCCAAATTCAGTTTCACAAGAGCAGAGTAGAGGTGCAAAGCTCAGAACTTACTTAGGGAACCACATTTAGATATTTTATGTTGTGGCAGAAATTTGTCCCTCTCCAGTCACTGAGAGTCTTGAAAAATTAATCCAGTCTGTACAGTTTTTCTTTCCTAGTTATGTTCTCTCATTTCATTTACAGTAGCAGAGAATGAGTACTTCTTTAATGGAGCAAAATGAACAAAAGTAGAACTGTAGAACTGTAAATATTCAAAGACAGTAAAATTTTAAAAGCTTGAAAGTGGTGGATAATGTAATGTAGATCATGTGTACATTCTTTAAAAAAATTTTTTGTCCTTCTCCTAAACCCTAGTCTAACAAAAAAAAATTGAAGCATTTTAGCAAACTTACTGTGACATTAGTTTTGTAATTACTGTTTGAAAGTACATTTTTTTGTAATATTTCCAAGATAATAACAAGAAGGAAGGGAAACATCAAGTGACAGCTGCAGATTATGTTTGCCTCTTGAAATTTTGAAATGCTTTACCAAATATTTGGAGCACAGAGGTTGCTGCACAGAGGTTAGAGAATAAGAGAAAGTACAGTTATGCTGCTAAAAAGGATCTCTATAGGTTATAAGAAATCACAAGATGGAAATGATCAACAAAATTAGTTTACTCTAGAGATTATATACACAAAAGGCAAACATCATAATGAAACACATAAACATTGTATGCATTGTTTAAGTGACATATGAAGTACTTAAATTCTGTTTGGCTTTTGGTTAGGCCTCAGATGCACTACTGTGACCAGTTTTGGGCTTCATGGTTCAAGAAGGGTACAAACCAATTGGACTGGGTCCAAAAGAAAATAACAAGAACGGTTACAGGTCTAGAAAACATAACTTCTGAAGAAAAATTGAAGGAATTAGGCTTGTTTAGTCTAGAGCTAAGGAGACTGCAGGCAGCTATGACAGCAGGATGTAGAAAGGTAAAAAATATGAGATAGGAATAAGCAGTTTTCCATGGCCAGCATGAATAACAGCAAAGTAAAGCAGAATTAATGAAGTTAAGACTAAACATTATTAAAAGTTTTCTAGCAGCAAAGCTATTTGAGCTCTGTAATAGGCTGTGAAGGAGAGTCTTAATCAATGTGTCCTTTTGTGGAAGAAAAGAATAGAAACATTTTGTGGAATAATCTAGGTGCACTGTATCTTTGAGTCCAGAAATAAGTTGCGTAACTCCTTGTGATCCCCTTCAGCTCCGTTGTTTATGATTTTATGATTACTTATTTTGCATTCTTTTTATAAGATATGATGTGGAACATATTTTAAACAATGTATGTAGGACTGTGTGTGAAAAGCTCAGCCTCAAAACCAGAAAGGTGCATGGACAAACCATGGCAGCTGGGGGAGCCAAGGCCAGTCCTGAGGCCCAGCAGACCATAGAGGTCCATCTCCACAAACCTAGAGGAGTACAAAGGCCTAAAATCATGTGGGAACACAAATTAAAGGCTCAAGGAAGTGAGACAATATCTGGGTACCTCCCAGAGCTGTCCCATGAGACCCTCAGCCCCCGTGACATGGTAGGAAACTGTTTAGGATGGATCAATGTCAGAGCGTCTTCTGGCCTGAGGAGAGTGCTGCTTGGGGGTTGGGACATATTATGGCATGCAGGGGAAAAGTATTTTGTGTCACATAGGACTTTCTATGGGATATTTAAGGGATGAACCAAAGATGGGAAAATGGATGGTGTGAGTTGATTTGTGGAGGAATAAATGCTGGGAAATTGAAGGGTAAGGACCAAGAGACGCCAGTCTTACATAAATGGATACTGGTAGGTACATTTGTCTGGTCATTCCCTGTTCCTGATTAGTGTAGTCCGTCTCACCTTTTTATTAAATCTCTTTTTATCTCTTTTCCTGGGTGAAGCCTCTGTATTTGGTATATGGACATGTGTGTGTGAGGGGATTTGGTTGCAGAAATTAGTCACACCATGGATTGGAGGGTCCACGTGCATGGGTTTAGGGCCTGGAAAGACTGGACTCAATGAAACTAAATTACAATGAGAGAGGTGGGACCATGAACAAGAGGGGACCCTATCCCTGAGCTGCCGGGAACTGGAATAAATCTGGTAGTCTGAGCACATGATGACAAGTGAAGATCAAGATGGACAAGATAAAGAATAGGTGAAGTGGCCTGGGAGCTGGGACGTGATAGTCTTAAAGGTCAAGAACATGGAAAGAGCTGGCTGTTCATGAATGTGTGAGTTAGCTCTGAGTGTATGTGTGTGTGTGTTCATATGTGCTTAAGTACACCATGGCCTGTAACATCAGCCGGTGTGAGGCTGTGCACTCAAGGAAGACAGGGATCCAGGGTCAGCTCCAGGGCACACTGAGTAAGCATAGGGATCTACCTTGACATATATATGTGTATATATAGAGAGAGAGAGAGAGAGAGAGACAGAGAGAGAGATTCTCTCACTAGTGGACCTTCATCCTGGTCAGTCTAAGTGGAAGGTAAATGACATTCTTGGTGCTATCTCTATTCATCAGGTGCTAGATATGCCATGTATTTATACATATACAGTATGTGTGAGTGTATGTCTTTTTTTGTGTGAATGTACTTAGAAAGAATACATTGCTGACCTCGCTGTGGGTTGGAGTTAAGATAATGGAGATGCAGCATCCTTACCTTCATCAAGCTACTGCATTCGATCCCAGACACCAGCAATCTTATTTCAGCTTATAGAGCTCAAATTGTTCTTCTGTTACTTGGTTATGAGTGTTTTCTCATCTGCTGTATTGATTAAAAACAAATATATTTTCACTGTTAAAGTTTCTAAATAAGTAAATTCCAAGGCTTCTTGCCTGCCTGGTTTTCCCTAGAACACTTGTTCTTGTCACATTCCCTGTTCCATCTTGACAACCGCGATCCTCTTTAGTTTCCTGTAAGAACACTGACATTTCAGACTTCTGAATGACTTCTGTGACTTCAGCACACACTGTTATACAGTCTCAATTTTATAGGTGCTTTAAGATTGTTGAAGGAATAATAGACAGAAAACAGACATCAATATTTCCCAGGAATGATTCTAGAAAAAAGTTATAACAATATGAAAGAAATTCGTAATTTTTTTATAAAAATCATAAACTTTTCCCATTTTCCTCACAGCTTTTGACCACTTTTTTGTTTTATTGTTCTGGAGAATATTCAAGATTATTTTTGAGTTAAAAATTTTGAATCACAGATCATCCCTTTAATCTTATCTCTCTATCAAAGCATTCTGACCGCTTGCTCAGAAGTCATTTAAATATTACTTTATTGAACATTTCTTCTATTTTTCTGTATTTGGGAGTTTCTCACACTGAGAAGTTAAGCTAAATGGACCTGCATGAGCGCATGATATGTGGGCATACCATGGATTTGTAAACCATGGATTTACATACAGTGGATTTCATCTATGTAGAAACAGTAGAAACATAATATAACTCTGTTCCATAATTTCATAGTTTTAATGAGAATCTTTAACATGCAAACCTTAACTCATTGCAGATGATTACTTTGAAACACAGAAAAAATAGTGACATTTTCTAAGCTTGAGCAAATGATACCTGGTTGCTAGGAGTTTAACTTTTTTTCACTGAAATGTAGTGGATACTCATGGCGCTCTACATTTTCAAAGTAGATGATGGTCAAACCCAAAACTGTCTAAGTACAAAGACCTGACAGTTGGAGACTCTTCTCACTGCCTTTGCCCTCAAGGGTTTACTTATATTTCCCCATTATAAACACTTTTCCGAAGACTAAATACTTTGAAATGGAAGAAATGCCTGACTTGACAAGAAGTACTTTTCCTGTGCTTTGAAGATAAAAGTGCTGCATTGTGTGCATTCTTATTTATAGTTCATCTTAGATGTTTGCTACAAATCCCCTCTGCCCCCTCTCTTACAGTCTCTTCACTTCAACCTCACTTTAGCTGCCACCCATATATCCCTTCGTCTTATCCCTCTTCCACCGCTTCCACCACTCACTTTGTCCCTTGCCTCATCTTCAATATCATCAATCAACAAAGAAAAAAGCCAGGAAAATTAAAGGAACTAATAAGAGAGCTACAACATATTAATGAAATTTCTGTCTTTTATGTTATATCTCTTGAGTCTTAACCCTTTATTTGTTTCATCTATTTATAAACTGTTTGAGGCAAAGACTGTACTTTATTCTTTGTTGACAAGTTTGATGATAGCCTCTCTTTCAACTGCAAGGCCTGTGATTTTCTGTAACACAGGCTGTGTCAGTACAGATGTTTTGACAGACATGAAAAGCAATGTTGCATTTTAATTGACGATAGATATTGCTTTGTCTAACAGAGAAAATAGATATTAAATGATCCATGAACTCACTGCTGTAGTTGTTTTGTTCTTCCTGCTTACTTTTGCTTACCAGAGTCGATTGCCTCCTTCATCAGGCTTTGTAACAGGCCTGGTAAGGCTTTTATACAGACAAGATTAGTGCTGAGCTGTAATGGAGGGCTGTTTCAATGCATTTCCTGCTTTTGATTCACACTTCATAGTCATTACTATGACATTCAGGGTGTCAGTTTGGTATTATCCTAGTCTGCTGAAGATGTTGCTGACACTCTGACAGAGTGTATAGAAAGGTAAGAATCCATGAAAAATGGAGATGCCAATTTCTATCTCCATGCGCTCTCTAGGTCAACTAGTACAACCCTAAGTGTCAGTAGGAAGATCTGAAGCAGTCTACCATTAGTAGGAATCATTTGAGATTAAAAAATAGGGGTTATTCTAGGAACTTTACATGGATTTTGAATGGGCAAATAACTTAAAAATTCATTTACTATGAATTGCTATTTTACTGTGTAAAATGTTGATATTTGTTGTTTTACTGCTGGACATTCAGCCCGGAAACTAATTTTATGTAGAGATGGTGTACGCAGCTGTGAGCTCATGAGGAGGAGGTGGAAGAAGGGAAATTGTAGATGTCCTACAGGCTGCCATTTAGATTAGGACTTCCAAATTCATCAGAATCTGTTTGCTCTGTAATACAGTGTACTGATAGCCCCACAGCATGTAGGCATGCCCTCCCCAGAGAAACTTGTTCATGCTGACATTCACTAGAAGTTTGTTCATTTCAAAGCATCACTTCTTGTAGATATATCAATGAAGTGTGCATGTGACAGGTGTTATTCATCCAGACCATATCACAGATCGAAGTATCTAAACAGTAAGTACACACAGGTGCCCAAGCCCCTTCTTTTTTATTGGCATGCCTGTATCTCTGCGCAATGTGTCATCCATCATATATTTGTTTTAAAAGAATGAAGAATAACAGTACTTGTTACTGAAGTTAGTGAGGCAAATCATATATTGAAAGTAAGGAATATTCTTCTTTAAAATCTTGGTCTTGTGACCCTCACTTACCCAGGATGCACCAGAGAAGTTGTGAATGCTTCGCCCTTGCAAGTGTTCAAGGCCAGGCTGGATGGGGCTTTGAGCAACCTCGTCTAGTGAGTGGCATCCCTGCCCAAGGGGGGGATTGGAACTAGATGATCTTTAAGGTCCCTTCCTTAAAAGTTTTTATGATTCTGTGATTTCTATGGATGCAAAAGAGAAACATTCTAAAGCTTTTCAAATCAGTGCATTTGTTTATTGTTATAATGTGTGTGCAGTCAGGATTGAATACAATGTGTATTGGATCTTTTCAGGAGCGTTTGCAGGATTAAGAGATGAACTGAAATCTCAGTCCTTATAGGTTTGCATGCTTTCAAATTTTCTTGAAGAGAAAGTAAAAATGAAAAACCCCTTCCATCTTGCTCACTTCCCAAAAGGTTTAGAGAAACTTTTAACCAAAAAAGGATTTAGTAATTTGATTAGAACTGGCAAAGTTAGAACCCGGCTATTCCTGGGTGCTGAACAGATGCCCAGAAAAAGAGGAGCTATTCCTCTCCCCATATTGGTATAATTAATTAGTTTACTGACAGATTGCTCAAGACTAAGATGGTTGCGTCCGCAGTTATGACTTGGATTGATTTTAGCAATATATGGTTTGTACAATTAAAGCCTTTGTGTAGGCTTTAAAGCCTACAAGTTATAGCCTGTTTGTTTACGTAAGAATAAGAACTGTATATATTCCATTCAGTAAACTTACTTGTGAAAGTCTCAGTGGTTTAGCCCTCTAATCCCATAGGAGAAATAAGGATGTAAGAATAGTCTATACTCCTAGATCATATTAAACAGTAGACCACATCATATAAATACCACAAATCTCAATTGAATCTCATTTTTACTTATGTTTTGGTTAAAACATAAGAATATTTTTGAATGTTTTAAGTACCTTTTATCCTAAATGAGTGCATATATAAACTTATAAATTGTACTGTTGTGTACATGGATGTCCTAACTCCCACATGAAACAGACAGGATTTTGTTTTTTCCTTTGTCTAAATGATCTCTATTACTCTCGTTACATGTATAGTGGTGAAATGAAGAAAAAGAAAATAAATATATTAAAAAGAAGAAGGAAGAACAATTAAAAACAGCAGAACAAAACCAAAAATTATATAAAAGATCAAAAATAAATACTGGAATCCAAGGAAAAGAGTTCTAGGGCAATGAATGCAATTGTTGGTATTAAAGCCTGATTTAAATAAGCATTATTATAAAGTTTTTGAACCTATTTTCATTGATTTGTACATTTTATGTTCAAATTGAAACTGTATTCATGTTATGAATGTTCTGAAACTAAAAGTTAATTGTTTTTGCAAACTCACCTCAATTGTTTGTTTTGTTTTGTTTTGTTAATAAGCTATTTAAAGTCACTGACTAGGATATCAGGATAGTAAATACTGTACAAATTAAAAGCACAAACCAAGAAGGAGAGAAGAAAATGCATGAGAACTGTTCATAGTGCTTGGCAAACAGTGGTTCCAGCAAGTCAGAATTTTAATTATATCAATATCTTTTGTACACATCAAGGCTGAAGAGAGGTTTAAGTGCATGGAAAGAAACACTGAGCTGTTTTAAAGGATGTCAAGTGCAGAATCCAGAGGCTATGAAGGACAAAGTCAAAGTAAGAAGTTACTACTTCAATAAAGATAGAAGAAATGGATAATGATGTAAGTGGAAGAAGGCTCCTTAGAACTCTCCTCCAAATAGGAAACCAGGACTGGGAGAAGTGGAAGTGATGCTTCTTACTGGTTCCTTATAGAAATTAACAGCAGATGTAGGACCTTTACTAAAGTGGTCTTGGGAGGTCTTGAGATGTGCCTCACCTTCATTTATGACAGTAGTGTCTATCTAAAGAGGATTTCTTTCTTCCGCTGTGCCTGAAGTTCAGGAGTAATCATAACGCTCTTTGGAATGTCAGGCTGCTACATTGGTTCTAGTGTAATTATCACTGTTTCCCATGCATCCAAAATGTTCTTAGTGCCTCCAAGAATGTTCAGGTAAACTTAAAGGGAAGCTACTGCCTCTCTTTAAACAATGAGCAAGTTATTTCAAATAATCAAATTTTGTCTTTGGTTGGATTTTTTATAATCTTTCTAAATGAATTCACGTAAAGAGACATTTGTCTTTCCTCATGTATACTGTTATTGATTTCAAGTGCAAGAGTTAGCAAAAGAGAAATAGCAGTTGAGATGGAAGCAGAAAAATTAGAGGAGATGCAAAACCACAGACAAAAAGACAAAGGATTGTGTAGCCACAAATTTAGTGATGAGGACAAAACCCACAATTTATAGCCATATATCTAAACCTAGTCCTAAATTATGTACTTGAATTCTATAATACATTGAGTTTTGGGAAGATCAATGCTGGCTTACAGGTTTCTGGGTGAACACAACAAGGGCTTGTTCTCAAAACTTGGTATTCCTTAAAGGATTTCCTACTTGGGTAAGAGAAGCAATATGATGAAGTTTTCCTTGCATTTTATTATTGCTGGTTAGAAGCTTTCATAATTTAGCAGCAAAGGAGAATTGCTGAGGCAGGGGGGAAGGGGAGGGGAAAAAAAAAAAAAAGAGAACAACAAATAAATATCTCAGTATCTTACTGACAGGCTGGTTAGCAGGGTATACTGGGAAATAGGTATTCATAACCATACTAAGACCAAGTATCCCCAGAAAGAGCTTTCACTCTGCCATGGAATGGAAATGGATGAAGAATTACTGGATTAGTAATTACTAGTGACTGAAGTAACTTTGTATCCAGGGTCCAAGGCAATTTTGAAAACACACTCTTAATAATCTCCTCAAATTATCTCTCTAGAAATGCAATACTTTTACTTTCTTTGTATTTTAAAATATGTTTCTATATATAAATCCATTGTTTTTGTAATTTTACTTTGCAGCCAGAGTGTTGCAGCATTTTATATTGATAAAATCATAATAACTGGAAAGTTGGTAAGTGATTTCTGTAACAACTCATTTCAAAGTTCAACATATTCAATGATTTTATGCAATCGATACATAATTTTTTAAGAATGTGCTCCAAAAATTATTCCTAAAAATGACTCAGCATCTCCAATCCATCTGTAAAAAACATCTTTAGCCAGTAGACCGGTTACAAATGTTTGCAATTTTTCATATACTTTTAATAATGTACAAATTCTACAAAGGAGCAAGGAATAAAGCACTATAGCAGGCTCTGCAGCCTATTTCTGCTGATTTTTCCATATTGCTCCCTTAGAATGAATATGTTTTTACAAAGGAATATTCTTAGTTGTTTTTAGAGCCTTGCACTGACAATGACATGTTATTCTGACTTAAAATCAATGTAAAATTGGTTTTTATTGCTTTTTTTAGTATTTTTTCCTCCCTTTCTTCTTTTTTCCCAATCCTGCTCCCCACCCCCAGTCCTATATTTCTTTATTCATTTTTCCTTAGTGTTTAAGTAAGTGCCAGAGATTTGCCAAACATCACATGGTCTATTGCAAACAATATTTAGAAGACTGAAATATTTACATGCTGCTTTTTGAAAACCCTTTAATGCCTTGAAAATGTGTACTTACTTGGTTGCATATGAAAGAACATACACTAAGATCAAATAACTTCTTACTACAAGTAAATTATTTATAGAAATCCAATTTTGTTAATAGAGACATTTAGGAAAAGGTTATTTTCCACACTTTTTTCAACAGACACTGTCTATAAGCCTGTCTCTCTGCAGGAAGTATGTTGCTTCTCCCCACCTTAGGCAAATATTTATATTCTTCTGAAGTACATACTTGACATTGTTCATGTTAACCTTTACTTTTTTCCCTTGTAAAATGTTAGTGCAGCATATCTTAATAGCTGCTTATGCAATCTTATAAATGCTTTAAATTAAGAATATTAATTTACTCCTGTTCTCTAGAGGAAATATCATCAGAACTTTTACTTTGCCCCTTGTTTTGTCTGTCTTGGTGCCTTGGGTGTAGAGGAAAGGCCAATCTGTCTTTTCTTTCTTTCAACTTCTTGATGAATTCGAATTGCTTGGGTGTAGGGGGAATTCATGCTGCTTTTCTTAACCATTTTCACAATAGTCTTTCTTTAAAATTGGACATTTTCACAAGAGGTGATCTTTTCTTTTCTAATTGTAAAGCATGTTATGTAGGTAATGCAAATCTGATCTGTTGTCAAACGTTTAGGTTAGAAATCAAATACTCAGTGTAACTTCATTCATCAGACAATGTGGAAACAGGTAATCCAAATTTGTAAGCAATCCTATACAATATAGCATAAAAAATATATAGCAAAGACAAATGATTACAAAACAGAATAACTTTTTTCAATAATAAATTATGTCTTGACTTGAATAAAATTAATGAACCAAGGTCACATGGTGTTCTTGTAAGTAGGTTAGAGAAACATATTACCATAAGGTGACTCAAAACTGGCTGAAAGCCAGTAGGTAGTTATCAATGCCTCGTTGTTAAACTGGAGGGTGTATAAATTTAAATCTTCACAGTTGTGTTTTAACTGTTTCTTAGTGATAATGAGTGGAGTATACTTAAAAAAAATTACAGTGTATGATAAAGGTTAGAGGCAAACCAAAGAGAGGTTAATTAGTTCACCATAAGGAAGGCAAAAGTTGAGAAAATGTTTTCTTGAAGGATATAATTCATGGAGAAAAGAAAAAGTTTCTATATTTAAAAATGAATAGACACAACACTTTGAAAATATCTGCAGGATAGAGTGGAATTCAATATCAATATCAACAGAAAGTTGCTTAAAAGGTTCTTACAGAAAGGAAAGGAAAATATATTTACATATCCATAGCAGGTAAGAAGAAAAATAATGGATTTAAATTACCGTAAGGAAGATCTGGGTTAGATATAACAAAAAAGAATTCAAACAGGCCAAGGGAATATTGGAATACATTGCCTGTGGAGACTGAAAAATTTGTACTACCTGGAGATTAGATTAAGCTGGCTGAAACCACTCTCTTGCATGTCTTGGCATTTCTTGGTAAACCAGATGATTCCAGGAAGTATACTGTATAATGATGGCATGTACCTATGTTATAATTAGATTGCAAAATCAGAAACCTTTATTTTTGTTGTTAATATTTGGAAGAAGGAAATAAAACTGTATGTTCAATTTTTGACAGACTCAGTTTCTCAGTTTTCATTATGTAACTATTGCTGAGGTCTCATACTCTTCCTGCCAGGTTTATGGAGCCCAATCTGACAGCTCATCTACAAGAGTTTAGGGTTGAGTTCCAACCCTAACTTAACTTACTGCTTAGTCTCCGTTCTGAGACTGTAAACAAGGGTAGCGATGGATACCAAATGTGACTGTGGTTTTGGTAAACTCGATATTAATTGAGACCAGGGCTTTAATGCAGGACGAGAAACAGTTAGAAGATAGTAACATATTTGCATCACTACCACCATAGGCTACAATCATTTTTGGTGGTATTCCAAACCTTTAACAAAGCTTTTGAAANACTGCACAGAATTGCTGTTATGGTATATTTCATAACTGCTAAATTACAGAAAAATAGAGGGATGCTATCCCATTTAAGAGACTAGAGAGTGCACAACGGTTGAAGGCTACACTTACAAGCAGGTATTTAACAGCAACGTTTTCTGTTATAGTTTTGCTTTGGTATTTTTGTGGTAATGTTAAATAAAAGCTCAAAATTTATGTAAAGAAACTGCTAACAAAGTGTGGTTGGAAGAATGTCAATTTCAAGTATCTGGTTATAATTTAGAAATATGTATCCCAGAAATCAAGTATGTTGTTCATAGCTGCCAATATTTTTTCTGCCTACAACGCCACTGACAACCTAGTACTTGAATGACACAAGAAGCCAGTCACATCATGCTTTAATATATTTTACACTAGGAAATTAGCCTAATTTTTTATAGTATTTCCTTTTCAGTTGACAGTATATGTTGGCATACACATAGTAAGTGAAACAAGGAATTCTAGGAAAAAATATGGAATTAATCTTTTGAGCTTGACCTATGAGGGCTTACAAATAGTACTACTTGGCAAAAATCTCCTAACGGTTTTATTTCTGTCACAATTTATCATTTGTAGAACATGAAGTTTCAAGCCGCAGTGGAGACTACTTCCTATTCAGAAGTACACTATTCCACGTCTGGTAATGATGAAATAATGTATTCTACCTTCCTCTTTTCCATGTGCAAACACTGTTAAATTTCTTATACCTGGTGATGTAAGAAGATATGTATGTAATTATACAGAATGAGATTTTTGCAACCAGAAAAGGAACTGTTTAATCCCTGATAGCTTGAATGTCACAGAATCACAGAATGATAGAATTCCTGGGTTGGAAGGGACCACAAACATCATCTAGTTCAACTTCCCCTCTCATGGGTAGGGATGTCACTTAATAGATCAGGTTGTTCAAGCCCCATTAAAACTCCCTTTGAACATTTCCAGGGATGGGACATCAGTTTCTCTGGGCAACCTGTGCCAGTGCTTCACTACCCTCTGAGTAAAATTTTTTTTCCTAATGTCTAATCTAAATCTGCCCTCTTTAAATTTAAAACCATTGCCCCTTGTCCTGTCACTAACTGTCTGTGTAAAAAGTCCTCTCCCTCTTTCTTATAGGGAACCTATAAGGTACCCCGTAAGGTACTGGAAGGTGTGCCTGAAGACTTCTTTTTTCTGGATTGAACAACCCCAGCTCTCTCAGTCTTGTCTCCCCAGGTGACCAGCTCCATCCCTCTGATCATCTTGGTGGCCTCCTGTGGACTCGTTCCAACAGGCCCATGTCCCTCCTGTATATTACCTCCTCTTTTATTTTATTTTCATTAGACTGAGAAAGAGGAAATCTAGCTGTTTTATGTGTAGAGAATTCTTACAACATAATGTACTAATTTTCAATAATAAGTTACTCTAATGTAAGAAAAAATTTTGTGAGTCAAGTCTTTTGGTTTTTTTTCAGAGGCATATTATACCCAATATCAGGCCTTAAAGAGAGAAAAGAAAAAATAACACTGCCTTTGAAGTGTACCTTTTCAGCTTCCAGAAATTTGCATGCTTCCTGAACAGGAACCTGGAGATATTATTTGTAACCCCAATGAGTTTATACTCTGTGTACTTCTGTAATTAGTTTCTGGAGCTTCTTTTGCTTCTGGCTTCTGCAGCAACTTGTGGCAATGGTTCCAATGTTCATACACCTCTGCACGAATATATTTTGCAAGAGTACAAAAGATGAAGTGCTTAAGTTCTCTTTAAGATAAGAGCCTACCATTTGAACATATTAAGATAATATTTGCATCCTGTTAAAATAAGAAATGTAGATAAGTACCACTGAAATCAGAAAAAAAAAAAAATCAGAGTTTTATGGATGATAATTGTCTCCAAAAAGAATCTCAGCTATTTCTTTTCCAAATTTATACCACAATGATTCTCCTAATTGTTCTCCTACTCTGTGTATTTTCACAAATTTTATCTTCACTGATTTCAGAGGAGTCCTTCTTCCATGCTCTGAGAGTGCACCAAAGAATGAATATAAACTCTTGAAGACAGGAACATTTCTTTCTCAGTCAAATACAGAGTGTATAGAGTAAGACACTTGTAAAATGAATCATCTCAACTATGTAGCAAATTGGATGTAAAAAGTTCCATAGGTTGATTTGTCAGTTGCTGGCTGACTTATCCCTCAAAGCATCTGAAAATATTACAAAAATCTATCTTTTTAAAAAACCAATACCCCAAAACCAGAACTTTATATTTTAAATTTTGGGTTGTTCATGTATGTACATTTTCCATTTTAAACAACACTACTACTTGCTCCTGTTTTTAAATTATTTTTCAATGGATTTATGGTTAAGTCATTAAGTGAGGAAGACCAATAGGAGTAGAATAAAGCAGTTGTCATTGTAACTTCATTGTCTGTATCACAGCAATTTGCAGGGTAGATTGTTTACTTCAGACAGTTTCTTGTTCAATCTGACAAAGTAGATTCTGTGAGGAGAGAGAGCATATTAGGTGAAGCTCTGAATCACATCTTCCAGTAATTTAATCCAAAATGAAAATAGTTTATGTACTTCTACCCTGCTCTGTGCTATCAATCAAAACAGGTAGTATCCTGGAATTGTTCTGAGGGTCAGGACATTTGTTTTGAAAATGCATTCCTGATTCTTACTAAAATACTATATAAAGAAGCTTTCAGTAATCAGGACTAAAGAAAAATATTTGTCTTGAGTAATTTTGTGGATAAAGTTTGGGGTTTATCTATTAATATCTGTTTGTGTTGAAAATGGACTGTTATCTTCTATCTCCTAAATACTATTCCATATTTCTTAATTTTTTGCCTTTCCTTTACCTGCATTTGATTAAGACATCAAAGGACTTCATTAAAAGGTAGACTGCATGTACATATCTCTGTAAATGTTTCACTGACTTTCTCCAGGTTCTAGTGCAGGAATTAATTGGATGATTTTGGGCCACACAAGAAAATATCTTTAGTAGTAGGGATTTGTATGAAATTTCTTGACATTTCTGCATGTAATGTACTCTGCTGGTGCAATTTTCTGTCACCTGCTTCTTCCTTGTGCAACAAAAGAGCAAAGATAGGTCAAAACAACCACAGGGAGTATGGGAGCGGTAAAAAAATTTCCAGGAGCAAAATAAAATCCAGGAGAAATTTAATGAGTGGATTGCATAGATCAAGTTTCCAAGCCAGATTTTGTGATGTGGCTATAACTATGAAGAAGTCTGGAATGGGGGATCAAGAAGAACTGAAGGAATGGTTGGTAAGAAACACACATAGTCTTTGATAATGTTGTGAAAGAAACAATATCCAGAGTTTCCAGAGTAATCCATTTTTCTAAATTATAACTGATGCAATTATTATTGTAATGGATCCACCACGTGTATGAACTACTCTGCATGCCCCAGGTTAACTTATCCTTACTTCAAAAGATGAAAGCACACAAATACCCTAGTTTCCCTTCATAAGCACGGTTACTCTATTTTCCTATTAATTCAAAGTGGTTTATGAGAAAAGCAGAAGAATCTGTGATTATTAGTTTTGTCTTCTTAAAATAAAACTAGTTACCTCAATACCCTTCACTGGAAACTGAATGAATACTCTTGAAAGAAAGGAAATCAATACTGAAGTTCAAGGAAATGAGTGAGCTTTTAATGAAACAGTGCCAGGCACTGATCATCATGACCATCAGTTTCCTAGTTTGCTTTTTAAGCGTATAAAAACAAGTGAGTTTTTGTTCATTCTAGACAAAGATAGGAATAATATGCTGCTTCTTCCAAGAAGCAAAAAAGATTGGATTAATATCTTGTAATATAACTAACACGGAGATCATGATCCGATTGCTTGTCACACTTGCCAAATCAAGGTCTAAATGTTTCTGTGAGAAATATGAAATGCCTGTTTCCTTCCTATGAACCAAAAATTTTGGATGCAATTCCTTCTGACCAAAGAAATAATAAAACCAACAAGATCAAATTGAACAAGGCTACTTATGGAGATTAAAGCATTTTGATTATATATATTTTTTTTTGTGATATATCCCTTCTAATCAGTCAGAAATACATTAAGTTTCTAGATTATATCTAGGCAATTTCTTTGGATGAATTAATGAACAACAATCAGTGAAATGAAATCAGATTTTTGGTCTATTGTTTTATATCCATATACTTGTATAGAAGGTGCAAAGTAACAATCTTACCAGTTTATGTAACTGAATTTTTTATAATGTTTCTGGATTCTCTTCTATCAAATCGGAGATCATTCTTCAACTTTTCTATCAGTTAGGTCACTGATTAAATTTCATCCTTCAGAAAAAAAATTCTATACAGGAAATTTGTAAGAACTTCATACCTTTAACATCACTGTTCCTCAGTCTGATCTGGCTCAAAACTCAATGCTGTTTCTTTAAGGGAAGACAGGGGATGATACCAATGTTCCTTATAGGCTTTGCTTCTGTAGAGAAATGCTAAAAAACCATTATTGTTTGAAATTTGACCTGCACATAATTATCGGAAAAAGCTGTCCACTAATTAAATTTTCTCAGTTTGAAATTTAGGTGCCTTAATACAGAAGAGGAAATAGGAATGATCCAATACTCTGTTCAGGATCTTTGCGCATTAGCAGCCTGAAATATGGAAATCACATTATGGGGAGCTGGAGGGCTTTCAGTCAAACATTTCAACTTATAGATAACTGTCCTGTAACTGGAAATTCCAAATCATCTTTAGATAATGCCATGTTTCCTTAGAAACACTGAATAAAAGTTGCAGATGGTTGTCTGCCTTACTGTTATTGATTTTATCTCAACTCAGAAATCATCTCTGGTGAGTGGTATCATAGTGTGTGTTGTGTGAAAAGAGAATAGTTGGGATAACATATCTGCATAACTGTATGAAAAACAGAATATGACCAGTGTACTCACAATACAAAAGGTTCTTTGCAGTCAGTACTTTGGTGCTTTGACAGGATGCAAACATTGTTTATGACTTTCGGATTTGATTTCTTTCTTTTCTTTCTTTCTTTCTTTCTTTCTTTCTTTTTTTCTTTCTTTTTTTCTTTCTTTCTTTCTTTCTTTCTTTTCTTTCTTTCTTTCTTTCTTTCTTTCTTTCTTTCTTTCTTTCTTTCTTTCTTTCTTTCTTTCTTTCTTCCTTCCTTCCTTCCTTCCTTCCTTTCTTCCTTTCTTTCTTTCTTTCTTTCTTCTTTCTTTCTTTCTTTTTCTTTTTTCTTCTTCAAATTTTAACTTCCCTCTAAGGTTCTTTTTATTATTTTAGCTTAATTTCTAACCTAAAAATGTAGACATTCTTTTGAATTGAAGACTCCTATTGTCACTGTGCCTGTTACTTATTTGTGAGTAGCATAACACTGCTGAAATTTTGATTACTCAGAAGGGTTTTGGCAACACTGTATTTATTTAACTCTTGTCAAATGACCACCTAACTCCTAAACCTGAAAGTAAAACATACCAAAGTAACTGCATATCTGACAGATGTATCTTTCTAAGAGGCAGTAGATATTTGGTGATCTATATTCAAGAGTTTCTTTTTTTATTTGCCTGAATATTGGAAAATTAGGCTTAAATCATATTACTAATTTCTTTGCATATTACTACATTATGGAAAGATTTAAAGCCATGTTACTGTGTACTCAACTCTTAAAAAACTTGTGTAGTGGAAAGTTATGGAATATAAAACAGCTTTTGTAGTTCATAGGAAGCAGTCTGGAAGCTTTGTAAACACTGAAACCTAAGTTAAAACCAAAGTGCTCCTGTTTAGTACTGTAGAGTACTTATCAATTACATATGCAAACAGAAAATGTTACTTACAGAACTTGCCTCTAAATGAGCTTCTGTTTCTGGCTGAAAACTACATCTCCGTTAGCTTCAGTATAGCAGAAATCAGAGCGAGTAAGCTGATATTTTTTTTGCTTAAATCATTAGTGTTTTAAGCTACTCTTACCTTTTGTCATCCCACCGGTTTTTTTTATCAATCAGCTCTTCATGTAAGGGGTCAGTTTTTCGGGGTCTGATTGTGAGGTTCTATTTCCTACCTCCCTCATTGTGTTTATAGTGAATGCACTGTTTGTATATAGAGAGAGGACATCAGAAACTCCACAACTTACTGGAGTTTAGTCTATGAAGAGCTGATTGTAAACAAAAATGAGAAAAGACCAATTTGCTTTGCACAGGAATGCTGTGTGGTGGGTTGATGTGCTGTTTTGGGGGCTTTAAATACTCTTCTTGCAGTTTATTGCTGCTTTCTTAAGTATCCAAACAAACCATAACTACTATATCTATGAGCTGTGACAGCTCCTAAGGAGTCATATACATTTTCAGTTTCTGGTGTAATTATTTTTAATGGAAAATAAGACTTATTATAATTAATACTTTTTTGCAGTCATGCTTACTTGGCTCAGCACAAATGACCAAAAAATAATCTAAATGTTCAAAAATGTAATACAAATCTATTGCAAAATAACCTAAATGCTCAAAAAAATTACTCTGTGCCCTGAATCGACAATAGACAGTGCTGAAAATAAGGTGTATGGGCACATTTGTGACACATCTCTAAATGACTATGTCTCACTTAACTTCCAGACTGCTTCTGGCAGAGTATAGTGCTGCTGACATAGAGTGTCTGTTTGGAAATAGAGTTGTAAAGAACTCACTTCAGAAAATTATCATTCACTCCCTGTATTTTCTTTGAATGTTTAAGGCTTGAATTCAAAATGTTTTATTTTTATAATCAGTACATTAGCTACTCCTTTCGAAGCTTGTTCATTCTGTGATTCTGTGATTTTGTGATCCAGAAAATTAACAATTGAGTAAGGACTACTACTATTCAGTCAAGTAAGAGCTTTTAAAAATACTTGAGTCTTGTGGTATTTTGTGGATTCTGTTATGTTTCCATTTGTTTATGGTGATCACTGCTTAAGTACCAGAATTTTCATTATTCACTTAACATGATTTAGCTTTCCTCAGCAACATATAGTTTCATAAAATTAAGAGCAAGCGCAGAGTCAGAATTTTCCCTGTTCTGAGAATTTACTNAATATACAGAACAGACGATTGGGGATACAGGCATCATAAAGTCACTCTAGGACACTATTGAAGTCTATTTTGTAGTTTCCCTAAGTTTTCAGCTAGTCAGGAGGAGACAGAGGGAAGGTTTCAGTCTTCATATGGTCTGAATCCCTCTGGAGGCTGCCTCTTCATCAGCTGTCTAGGGGGCCTTAGATGGCATTATTCTGACAAAAGGCATTTGAGGTGCTAACGAACAGTTTACACAACCCCTGTAAAAGACATGTTCGCTCTCTGTAATCTTCCTCTTTAACGTGTATGAGACAAAATGCACCTTGCTTATGAATATATACCTTCAATGGGTGACACATGAGGCATAGATGTCCTATACAAGAGGTCCCCGTAGCCTCTGATCTGCTTCAGAGGTTTCATGCACCATGCTGGGGGCATGTCACGAATCACATAAATCAGTTCTGGCATCACGAGCAGCCTGGTCTTCACCTCAGTCTTCTTCAAGCACTTGCCAAGTCAGGAGGCCACTTGCTGCACGTGTGCTCCATGTGCACAGCAGAACTGCTCTCTGCACGCTCAGGAAGCAGTGACTCCCTGGCAAGCGATGGTCCTCAGGATCATTCCGTCAGGGCATGCCTTACAGCACATTCAGCAGGCCTGGGAAATACAGCATTTTCTTAGGGTGCATTAAAAGCATGTGATAATTACATACACATCCACATTTTTCCGCCACAATAATTTATTTCTATTGATTAAGCATCTAGCAAGCTTTCTTAGCTTCTGCAGGCTGCCTTTGGAAGAGGTGCATTTTTATGCATGGATGTTGCAATAAGTAATACTGAAAAAGTTGGAAGATTCCAGGGACTTTTCACTGTAAACTCTCTATTACAAGCAGAATTAAATTTACCTTAATCTGGTAAAATCAGATAGAGTTCACTAAAAGATAGACAACTAACAAAGATCACAGACATCTCAACACATCTAGAAACTGCCTTTTAAATAGATTGGATCAGATTTAAGATTGGACTTTTAGAAAATTTCAAAATGTATATGTTCCCTGTCTCCTTTTATTCCTCAAGATTTCACAATTTCTGCAGAGAAGTGTCTGGTCCATTCTGAGGAAAGAAATTACAGATAAATATTATAAAATAATTTCATTTATCTCAGATCAAGCTATGGCTCTTAATATTTCCAGTACAGAGTTTCAACAGTGACTGGTTATGTATTTCAAAGTGTTTCTTAACAGCAAAAGTCCATTTCAAAAACAAGAAGAACACAATTTTCTTCAACAGATGATCTCTGTTTTGAATTAAAGTACACACACGAATATATAAATACATGCTCAGAGAAACAGCAAACACTTTTCTAATGGGAAAAAAACCCCTTAAGTTTTTAAGACAATGAACTTGAGAAGATTGCATTATTTAGCTAAAGGGTATATTATAATTATCTGGGAATAATGATATCTGAATTTTCCCAAAATAGGTTGTTAATCTGAAAGATCTGGACAGCTGGACAGCTGGGCAGGATGTAAAACAAATGATTGCAATAGAGACAGCAGCAATAAAATAGAATGTATTAATAGTCATGAAAACAGACATGCCAGAAATGTCTGGTGATTCCAGGCATCTGAAAGAAATGTGAAAAACAATAAGCTAAGAAAAGCTTCCTTTGCACGCTATGTAAGGGGAGCTTTACCATTCTCGTATATATTTGTGCATACATTCTAAATAGCAGCCCAAATAAGTCTGCTTCTGCCTTGGAAGAGAAGATATTATTGGCAAAGATAACAGGCTTGGGCTTGGAGGTTTTTTGTTTGGTTCAGGTTTTGAGGGATTTTTTAAACATCTTTTTTTATTTTTTATCATTCTAAGCACTCTATAAAGCTGTGACAAAAGTTATTAGCATCACAGAGATTAAAGAAAGATTTATTAGCTTATCTCAGTGTCAACAGATAATGAAGAACCTTCTAATAATTTCCTTTTCTTCTGGAATTAAAAGAGAAAACTAAATGTGGCATATCTCCATCAAAAGAAGTTAAAAAAGATTCTGACAGATGTGATCTGGCATTTCCTTTTAACCTCTGATTGCTTAGCTATTTCTTTGAACTCATTCCTGCTGCAGGTAGTGAAAGTTGAGGGCATGTTATTTTAGTTATTCTTCCTTCCCAAACAGCAAATAGTTCTTTCACAATGTGCATTTTTTATCATCTGATTTATAGCCTTTGTTTGCTTTACCATTCTGTCCTTCTTTCTTCCTAGGAAAAAATATCTCATAGGTACCTTTGTCTAAGTTGTTTCCTATTCTTTACGAGATCTGTAAACCTTATTTTGGAAAAAAAAAAAGTTCAGACTTCAATGAAATAAATGTAAGTTAAATATTCAAATGATGTTATACTTATTTCAGCTTTGAGATAGATAGCTCTCTTTAATTAGAAGGGTGTTTTGTGCATTGTTCTTTTGGTTTCTTTTTACTTTTTTTTTCCATTGTTAGGATAGTATAAGTACTTATTTTCAGAAAGCAACAGGGAAAAACCTTTAAAAATTATATTTATTTACTCATTTCATGTATTACTTTGTGTCACCAGAGAGAATACAGCCCATTCTCTCATTACACCAATGTCTCAAATTTTCACCCCATTGAAAACAACCCCTTAGGTACAACAAATCACACTAAAGCCTTCAAGAAATGAAATGAACAGTATTATTACAGCATAAAAAGAATGAAGTGCAAAGGTATAGAAATTGAAAAGACTTTATGATAAAGGAGGCTGTAGTTTTGTGTACATTTCCTTTATACCCTGTCTTTCAGTATATTTTTAAAAAGTGATGTAAAATCATTCTTTTAAACAACAATCTAATAGCTATGCTCCTTCTTTTTAGTATGTCTATATTGTGTCATATCTGGGGTTTTATTCAATGACTGTGAAATGTATTTACTGTTGTCTGAATTCTGTAGTGTGTTGGTCAAGATCTCACAATAGATACAGAAAATTTATTTCTGTGTCTTGGCACAGATACATTTGTTTTATTAAAACTGAATCAAATAATGTAAATTAAGGAAATATATCTCTAATATAAAATGTACAGGTCAAGCAAATTATTTTTCTCATTGGAGTCAAACTTGCCTATTCTCAGAAGAAATGCACATTATCTTATGGCTATGTGTCTATAGCCTGCACTTGATTTCTCCCAAGTTATCTGAGAAAAAAACTAACCTCAAAAAAAACATAATGTGCATTTTAAAACATCTGTTATTGACTACGATTTTAGAGGAACAACTATACTAACTAAGTCTCTGGTCAATGAGAACTTGGTGTGCTAAACAACAATGTAACAGCAGATGTACAATAAAGGCCAGAAGGCTGAAATATTTTGGCTACTGCTTCTTCCTTGGTAACAGGAAATGAACAGCTCATGGCATAATCTGTCATAATATTTCTTTGTCATTCTTTGCCTGACTCTGGCATGAATTCAGTGAGACAGGACTTTGTTCTCTTGAAACATCCATATTCCACCATCTAAATTTCAGTGTTTCTTTTGCACAAGCAATGCTTTTGTACTGACTTACCAAAGGCAAATATTTTCTTTGGGGCTTGAATGTTATTGTAATTGTTTTTGCAGTGTTTCTATACTTTAGTATTAATTTAAGAACTCTTTGAAAATTGTGGTTTGCATTTAATGTTTATGAACTACATAAAGATAAGATTAAAAAAAAATTAAAGAAAAAAAAGCTTTAGTCTATCCCCAGAGTCTTTTTGAAGATTCATTCTTTTTCTCAATATATACAGAGAAATATATAACTGCATCTATTTAAAAAAATAATATTTGCATATTTTCCTCAATACTTTATTTTCTACCAATTCACCAACAATTTTACACATTCTTATAATAGGCCTTTCAAATAAAATAGTTTTCCATAGAATATACTCCTACAGTGAACGAAATTACAATTTTTACCCACACTGAGTACTTGAAGAAGTTCTTACCTAACAGAAATGTAGCAAAATTCATAAAAATCCAGAAAATTTTAAAGAAAAACCTCCTGAAAGGAGTATATAATGCATATTAATTGACCATAGCCAGTAATATTATAAATGCTTTTGGATATCCCCATGAGTTAAAAGATGTTTGCTTTTTGACCTGTTTGCTTATTTGTTTTTCACTGTGCTTGTTTGGGTTTTTTCCAAGAAGTTCTAAAACACATTTGGTAAAGGGGCCATTTCTGTTACTATTTAACAATAATCATGGCATGTCCTATGGATTTATTCGGTCATTTTCCATCTAGTGGGGAAGAAATTGTTCCAGTTAGATGTCTCTTTCTGCCTAGGAATGATGTTTTTGTCCCTTCAAAACTGGCTGTGGATTTGTATCTTTAAGTTATGTATCATTAGTCATGATAGACTAAAATATTATGATGCAAAATTTTTGCATGAATTTCAGAGTTGAGTTGTCACCACACGTATTTTTGCCTCAAATGCTTTTCATTGCAATAGGGTTGGAGAAGGATCTCTGGGGTTTTTCTGGGTCAAGTTCAATCTGAAGTGCTTGGTACCCAAATCAGGAGTCTGTAATGTGCTGGACATTATATTGTGTGTGTTCAATCAAGGCACAACCTTTGGCAGAAGTATCTTTAAAGATTCTGTCATTCCATTTACATGGAAGCCCCTACCATTTTTCCATAATGCAAAATAAAAAAGAAGAGTTTTTACAAATTTGTCTGGACAGCAGATCTTTTGAGGAGTATCTAAAGATAACTGTTGTTAGCTTTGTTAGTTTGGCTAGGAAGACAAACAGTTGGCGTAGACTTACATGCAGTATTTGCCGTAGAAATCACAAACAGCTTTGACTTTCCCAAAGGATTTTTTTAAGGCAACTTCGCCGTTTTATCCAAACAGTATTTTATCCCACACCTAAAATAAGTGAGATATCCTGTCATTGAGCAACATTCTCTTTGTAAAAGTGTATGATGTTCACATGACTTTCTGTATCCCACTTTACAGAAAAAGTCTCCATTGACATTCTGATTAGGAGATGATGCCCATGATTTCTGCTGGAGGGACCTTAGTAGCTCCTGCCTTGTTTTGCAAGAAAGAGTGTTATTAAGAGCCTTAATAACACCTTTTACAGTTACCACTAGATGCCTTTAGAAGGTTTCATTTCATGTTCCTCATAGAAGAATATGTTGGCAAGCTGTCAAAAACTCCAGGACTTGTATTCAGCATCTCCTTTTGATCAGTCAAAAGGACTTGATCATATTCATTGCAGAGTGGTGCATAGTATGGTGGTGGATAAAGTTTTTTTTTTATGTCTTATAGAACTTTCTGAAACCTTCCCTGCTAATAAAAGCTTTTCTCCTTCTCATCATTTTTTATGACTTATAACTCATGTTTCCTGTTTAACAGCATAAAAAGCAATAATTTGTTTGTCAGTTTTCAGGGTTTTTATCTGAACTCCACATGGAATAGACATACAGTTTAGCAACAGTCATAAATGGAGCTATCATCATCCAGTTTGGATGTTTTACAAAGACACTGCATTACCATATTTTTTTTCTCAGAATCTTCTATGATGCTTTAATATTTTTATTTGATTTGGGAATTGGAGCAGCAATACTCTTAGTTTATAATTATTACAGTATGCCATTTTGAATAATGCATGTCAAAGGTTTTATTGAATTCAGAAATATTCTCTATTTTGGCAGGAAATAACACCCAGTATCTCATTAGTCTATGACAACTAATCACCATCAAATATGACTGATGTTATAAGCATCAGTTAGTTGAGTTACAACAAAATAACAATTCCAATGCCGCTGTCTAAATCTTGGTAGTACCTATGACATCCTGTATAATTTTTGCAATTTGGGACAGTGCTGATTGCTATACATGCTAAAATTACTGAAGAAATTGAGACCCTTGGTGGGTTTGAATATTAGGAAGAGATAGGATATAATTGCACCTTATAACACCAATGAGAAAACACTGTAGAAAAGGTTATTTAATGTCTAAGTAAAAACTTTAGGAAGTGTTTAAAGATATTTTGTGGATGCTCAGTTTTTTAATTGAATATGTTTGTTTGCTAGAATACCTCTATCAGTTTATTCAACTGGATCATTGACTTGTTAATAATTTTAAGCTGCTTTGCTTGACTATATATTTCTCTCAAGAATTATTTCTCAATGAAATAGAATTTTGTCAAAAACCACATACTTATTTAGAAATATTTCAAAGAAATTACTTTGTGTCAAAAAAATACTTGTAAACTTTTTACACAAAATCAATAATATTTTGATTTTGAAAAAACTTATAAATTGAGAAAGAGTCAAAATATTTGCTTTTGTGTACACATGGGATTGCCAGCATCATATACGTTTAAGAATGAGCCATTTACATTCAACCATTTTCCTCTGTCACTTATATAGAGCCCACTAAGGAAATGTCCATGGTGAACACTCCCAAATTCTAGTGGGAATGAGGATAATCAAGAATGTGTTTAAAGGAAATATCACAAGCTGTAGTGTGTAACTATAATTGCAGGCTTGTTGTGTGTTTAATTTTTTTATATAACTTTAAATGAAAATCACTATTAGAAGCAAAAATGCTTAAAATATTGGGTAACTCATCTTTTTAAAGCCTAATTCACATTTTTGTGATAAATACATAATGTTGATTAAAATCTAACGATAATGTCATGGTAAAAAAAAAAAACAAACAAAACCCCAAAAAAAGCCTAGTTTTCTAAAAGTTCATATATATACGCAAGGTTACTTGATATATTTGCTCCAATGTAATGTGCCTGAAATTTTTACTGGCACATATGCAGTATAACATATTAAAATTTAGCCAAAACCAGTTCATCATACAGGAGAAAAGAAGTAATTATTAAAATCAAACCATCTGCCTTTCTCAGCTGGAGGTGAGAAGGTCTCTTCAAGGCCTTGTATCTGTTTTCACTTCCCTGATGGTTACTTTGTATTCTTTTTTTAGAGTACAGGCTCATTTAGTTTGTTTTTACTGATATTAACTGTGATTTCTGTTGGAAACAACTATGTGCTCTAAACAATTTTCATTCACCAGGACAACAGCAATAAAAGTGGTTAGACATGGAATGACTTACTGGCATAAAATCATTTCCAGAATGGGAAGCTTCAGTGAATTATAGCGAGCTGATAACCTGCTAAGTTTATAGTATTTCATCTTTCCTGACTTTTCCTAAAGAAATTAGAACTAGGAAAAAGAGAGAGAAATTAAAATAAATTTAAATCAAAGAACCTATTTAATATTTCGGCTCACTTTTTTTTTCAAAACAGTGACACAATTTTCACCAGCTGATTTATAAGTTTTAGAGCATGTACTCCAGAAAAACATCAATATTATCACATCTTCAGGAAATTCTGAACTACAGTCAGTTGCTTCATTTAATCAAACACCATAAAAAAATTACAATTAGAAACATATGACGTTTTGATAGATTTAGAAACAGGTACACAAAAGGAAACACATCTGAATTTTTCTCTTAAAACACCTTAACTATATACAATTGAAAGCTTAAAAGTCAATTCTGAGTTGTTCCCCTCCGAGTAATGGTTTCACTCAGATTGTTTGAATGGATGCACATCTATAGCTAAGAAATTAGATGTGTCACAGAAAGATATGTAGGCTGGAAGGCAATGATAGAGGGAGACAGAGAGGCAGTCACATATGGAAGATGTTAGAAGAGTCTGCTAAACCCAGTTGCAAATCTTATGTTTCTTTTCATTTTCAAATGCTTCTAAATAAAACACTGGGCACCAACCCATTTTCCAGAATCTGTGGGTTGAATGTGGGAGATTCAAAACCCAGCTCTGAATCCGAGTTCTGTGTCTCAGAGTCATCATTAATGTTGAAGGATAATACAACAATGACAGTGTAAGAGATGTGTATTTATATGCACTGCTCATGAAAATCCCAAACAACACTAATGGTGTTTTATCTGAGAGCCTTTGATGTTAATGAGAGATAGGCTTACGCCAAGTCTGGCACATCAAACTTTTGAATTGTATAAAGGCCGCAGCCACAGCAGCTTTGTTCTGCATGAAGGCTTACACACTGAGAGGGAGATTGTGCTTACAGTTGTGAACAGTGTAAAAACATTTTCAGAGTCTGTAATGCTGTTTCATGTCAGCTATTTTTTAAACAGGGCTATCTACCAGCTGACAGTTTTCAAGCTAGTGGGAAATGAAGCAATGGATTTCCTCCCCTCTTTTATACCAGACATTTTAGTTAGCCATGTCCCAGCCCAAAAAGTATTTGAAACTGTTATATTTTACTATCTACTTAGAAATAGCAATTTCCAGCCTTCATCTCATTTTGGTTTCACGTAGAAAAAGAAATATTCTATTTCTGAAATGGATATACCTAAGTGTATATCCACCTTTGTTTTAAAGAAGAGGAAGTTAGAAAACCTAGTTATATCTGTGAAAACTTATAGATCTTATATATGTCTATATTTCTATACATATGGCTTAAAATTACAAGCAATACAGTTTTGAAATGGACATGATTAAATGATGAGAACTAAATATATATGTTTTGAAGATTCTCCCAACCCAAAGATTTTCCATTTTAAGACCAGTTTAAGTTTCTGAAAACCATGTTTCAAGTCATCATCATTTTACAGTCACCTAAATTTAGGTGTCTAAAACTTACCTGTCAGCACTCAATAGTACACCATTTAACTGGAGAGCCTTTCACAGTGTTGTCTGGAGACCAGAATTTTTATCTAGTAGAAAAAAGAATATTCTGAAATCACTTACACTTTGATGTCAATCTTTAAAGTTTCATGTACAATCCGTCCTTGAAGAATGGAATTTTAATATTTCAGAACGTATCACCTAAAATAAAATTTAAAAAATGTTTAACATTGAAAGGCTTTATATAAAATGTTAAATAAAAGTAATGAAGTTTGAAATTAAAGTATTATTGCATAAAAATTAAAATTAAATGAAATTCCAGTATTGAATGTAAGCATTGTAATTATCTTCCAAAAAAAGATTTTTTTACTAGCAAGATCAAATCAGATAGTCTAAATACTCTGTGTTTTTGTTTTCTTATTTTTCCCCAAAATTTACATTTTTTCAAACCCAAAATTTTCAGTAGAAGTCCTTTTGCCACTGAGGTCTATTTGAGCCAGACCTCACATTTAAATTTCTACTCAGATACACTTTTCAGTCTTCCTAATAAAATTACTTTGGGTTTTTTTTTTTTTTTTGCATTTATTAAAATTGGGAGACCCAATGCACTTGTGTCTAGACAGACACAGAGAACTCTTTTCAGTGTTTACCTCATTGTAACATACGTATTCTTCTTGGAAGAATTAATAGAACCAGGAAATCTGCTGAAATTTAGAATGGATAAATGAGATTTCTGATTAAACTCCTTTCCTAGAAAATCAGCTTTTAAGAAAAAATTCTACAAGTACTGCAGAGTAATTCAAATCACACTTTGTAATGATGAACACGAGATTAATGCTCATTTTTATCCCTATTTGATTATTTATATTAAGTAATTTGTTTAAGAACTGACAGTGCAAATGTGTTTTTTGTTCCACCTCAAGTGGCTAAAAAGCCTACCCCATAGTGCTCAAGACTGAGCATTACTAAGTTGGTAGTTTAATATGTATAGAGTATTTTGTATATAAAAAGATGTTTAACTTATGAAGACAAGTGTTAAAAACTTGAAGAGAACCATTATTGCTGAAATTTTCTTAGCATACTCAAACCCAGGGAAAATCAATTTTAGAAAACTGGAGCTTAAATGATAAAAATTTGTAAGGAATGAAATAACTGAGGGAGGAGGCTTAATGCAGGAAAAGATTTTAACTGCAAATTGAATTACTTATTCCACCTATGAGAGAAGCTGATTGTTTTTAGAGTTCCTTGAGGCTGATTCTAATGAAAATTTTAGCAGTAATAATGAATTCCTGCTTTGTCACCCTAAACTGCGGCTATTAGAGATAACTAAGGGGCCCTCTGTAGTAGTTTTCATATCTAGGAGAGGCTTGGTCTCTAGGCAAAGTGAAGCACTGTTGAATCATGGTTAAGATTAGGTTTTAGACACTTTTGCTATAACTTTGCAAACTATCCTCTTGATAGTTTACTTCTTGATAGTTAATATCCTCTTGATACCTTTCAATGGACATCATGGATTTTCACACTTTGAAAGATAGTTGTGGCCTGGAACCAAAATGTTGGAAACTAGAAATGTAAATTTAAATTCCACCATGATATCCAAAGACCCTATTTTGAACCAACTCCTGTTGTTTTGTTTGCTTTAATTGTTTTGCTCTTCTATTTTTTATTCCATTGCCGAGATAGATTTTTATTATTTTATTCTGGATGTGTCTAAGTCTCCTCATTCGTGTTTAATTCAGATAAGTTGTTCAGGTTCCAGGAAATTGTAAAAAAACTTAAATAATTCATACAGAATTTATTGCAAATTTTTCAAGGGTTTTAAATTTAATTTAAATATATATATACACACACATATCTATCTATCTATCTATCTATCTATCTATTTATATATATATATAGATATAGATATATATATCTATATATCTATATATCTATATATCTATATCTATATCTGTATCAAAATCAAATACTGAGCTTATTTTAATTAATATGTTCCCTTGCTCTTTTTTGGCACACTGAAGAAAGTGTATTGCTTATTATAGAGGATTCTTTTACAAATTTATTTATTTAGTTCTATTTAATATTTGGTATCTCTTTAGGAAAAACACCTACTGTGTAAGCATTTCCAAACAGTCCAAAGATCTCACCTCCATTTACACAACTCACAGTAAAATTCCTAAGGAATTTGACAGAAAAGCCATTATAAATGGCTTTCCATCCTTCACTGAATAAATCCTTTCTATGTTTTTGTGAACGCACACTCATCCATGCACACACACAGATGAATCAGTGCTCTTCATCCTATTAATCAACATTGTCCTTGATGTTCTCTGATTTATATTAGTACTGGTCAGTAGTTTTGTGGCTATTTGTTTAAGGACTTTTTGTTTCTTACTTCAGTTTAAAAGGACATTTTAAGGCATATGGTGGAAGAATTTCTGATTTTAAACGTTATTGAGAGACAAATATTAATCAATTAGGGTGGAAAGAAATCTGTTTTATCAATACAAGGGAAAGAAAACACTACACCTGCAATTGCTGGAATTTTCAACAAAAACCCCATAAATACTTAGTATTTTTTCTGAGTCAGATAGCATGTGTGCTTTTCCTGAGACTCATTTATCATTTAAAAAATCATTTTTTCCAATGTCCCACTATTCCCTTAGATGTGGAAGGGTTCTATAAGTTGACTGGTGGAATAATCTACCTTGGCATATTTAATATTTTTTATATCAACTGTAAGTATAGTTAACATTTCCTCTCTATCTCTTGTATGAGTGTTCAGCCTGCTCTGACACCCGATAAGGAGCGGGATTCTTGGAATAGTTGGCTGAACTGGAAAGAAGTAGCAGAAACCTCTAGTTTTATAAACTTCCTCCTGGCAGAGGGGCTGTGGCTGTGAGCAATTGAATGAAAACTTAGAAACAGGGTCTCACCCAGCCCAAGATATGGGCACATTGGGCACATGCCCTTCAGGAGCGACAGGAGTAACAAATATTTCTTCCCTTCCCTGTCACATTATTCTCATGATGATATTTTTCATTGATTTCCATACTGAGGCATGTAAACAGGATGGGTGGAGTGAATTGTAAAACTCTTGTAATTTAGCATAGCTCATGTAACTGAGTGTTTTGGTCACTGCTGATCTGAAGTTGTAGTGAAGGTCATGGAATAACTTTCTGAAAGAGTGACAGGAAAGATGTGGGCGGGGTTCAGGGAATGACTTCATTCTCTTAAGGCATGTCTGGTGCATATGCCTACACCTGTGCTAGCATTCAGCTGAGAGAAATGGGTAAAATGGGATGTTATCATATAAGGCATTCTTGCTTTGGGGTAAGAAATTAGCTCACACAAGCCCCCATTGGAGGTAGCATGATTAACTCACATATATCATCCTGCTGCAAGTACTTGAAGTTACATTCTGTTAACTGTGTGTCCAATTTGTGGTTTAGGAAACACTCAAACTCTTCTTCACTTCCTTCTATTACCTTCAGAAAAGGTCACAAGATCACTGCAACACATCTGGGAGGACAATGGAAGCTATTCTGAAAGCAGAGTACTTGCAGGAGCAGGATGGTCTTTGCTGTCAGATTCTTTCCCAAGAAGTTTAGTTAAACTGTGGGCAAGTTAAATCATGGGCATTTTGTCTTGTAGCTCTCCTGAACTGGGGCAATACGTAGAAATGAAGCTAATTTCTCTTGTAACCTCTTTTTCCCCCCTCATGGCTTTTTATAAGTATGAATCGCTGTATCTTTTAGACTGGCTTTAGAGTCATAGCATGAACTCACGTCAATTTTTGATACTCCAAGATGATAAATCTCTATGGAAGTGTCTTTTNTTTTTTTTTTTTTTAACAGTTTAGTATGCTGATAATATTCAGTAATTAATGAAAATGAACACTAGTCACTAGCAAAATATTTAGTTCCCTGCTTTTCTCTTTCTGTCTCCCATCCTTTGTCCCCTTGTCGGTCCCCATCTCTCCATTCATCATGTGCCCCCCTCCTCTTTCTCATCTGGAAGCAGTAATCTCAGGCCCAAGAATTAATCTTAGGGAGATCTCATACAGGTCAAATTGTTCACTTTCACAGTTCTCCTGAGTTAACTTGCTCCTCTTAGCTGGTTTTGACTGGAAATAAACAGAAACTATTAGAAACATGAGTGCTCCCCATCCCCAAAACCTCTTTATGAGAGTAGTATTATGGACCTCTCTCTTTAAAATTTAGTTTCCTATGTCTTCTTCAACCCCAGGTGTGTAGCTGACTTCCAAGCACAGATGAAGCCAACAGTTTCTCCCTTGCAAGTTGCAGATTCCCGGGGGAAATAAATAGTAAAAATTAATTACAACATATATCCTTTCTCTTTCCTGTGATTTGCTTCTAATGCCTTTTCTTCTCAACCTGGGTTTCTTCTCCTACGTTTTTATTTTATTCTCTGAAGGGGTGTCCCAACATCAAATGTCTCTGTTAATTGAAAATAGAGTAAGTTAAACAGAACAAGGGAACGTTCATCCGTGTTCTCTGGGGATTCTTATATCTGTTAAAATACTTTTTTGCATCTTTTCACTCAAAAGAAAAACTTATGGTTTCTGCGGGTGCAGATATTAGGGGTAACATGCACCACAGGTAGTAATTCTCAAGTCCAAACACAGGTAGAGCACCGACTCTAGGGTTTGCATCTGCCAAGACATTAGTATTGTGACTTATGAAATCCAAATTGTTTTAGAATGCAAATTTCTAATAAGAACTGTGACACTGGATGGAGTTATGATAATATTTTTTTCTTCTAAGTATGTTGCAAACATAATTTTATTTTTCCCCCCAAAAAATCTGTGAAGTAGATAATAATTTTCTTCATTTTCGGAGAAACTCATGAAAACATTGTCAGAGTATAGAGGGAATTAGTTTCATACCTGGATGAGACAATGGTTTTTTGCCATGCTTAGATCAGAACTTCCAAAAACTTAATGATCCTGAAAGGACCCCAGTCCAAATGCAGGATATGAAAAAGGATGTGGTATGTTCTAACGCACACATACACACATACCCGCCCCCATGCATACAGATACTTCTTGAATATTACAGAAGATCCCCTTAGGACACAGAGGACTTAATTTCATCTCATCTGGCTTTGGGTCTGATCCTGTCTATATGATGGATGAAAGTTAAAAAAAGGAGCCTAAATTCTATTTTTATGATTTTTTTTGTTATTGTTGTTTTTTGTTTTGTTTGTTTATTTGTTTTGATCAAATCCTTAAGAAATAGGGGTTAACTACTTGAAAGTGATTCCCCCTTCCAAAAACAACCATAAAAATCAAAACAAACAAAAAGAAAAAAAAGTAGAAAAGAATAAAGAACCAAACAAATAAAAAAAAAATCCTGGATGATTTATTGGCACAAGTTATGCCAGAAATTTGTAACACCCACAAATTTCAGAGATAAGGACATATAAATTCATTTTTAGACAATATTTAACATATAACATTTCACTATAGAAAGAAAACATAACACAATAACCATTTGTTTGAATAAATGCTTAAAGGAGATCAACTTCTACCAGAGTTTCTTTGGTTAAAAAAAAAAAAAAAAAGTCAACCAGTTCCATTCACAAAATTCTTTACGTTTCCTGCGAAAGATTTACCATTTTCAATTTCTGATGACTTTTGGAAAGCGGGTAAGATGCCCTATCTCCTGTGGTAGTGCTCTAATCTTGCATGTACTGAGATAATTACCCATCAGAGGCGAGCGCATTCAGCGCTGGGCTCTTTCCCAGGCTCCGGCTGCTCTCTCTCTGTCGGCTGCCGGCCCATCAGCTGTTCTGGGGCCTCCAACAACAGCTGCCAGCAACTGCAAACATCCGGCCTCCACTGAGAGGCATAAAGAGCCAATTGATAGGAACAAACGTCAGGATGCACAGGAATGCCAGCACTGTTATAAATTAATTCTTTGAATTTTAATAGTCTTAAGGGAATGAGAGAGAAGGAAAAAGAAAGAAAAAGAGAAAAAAAAATTAAAAGGAAGCTGATGTTAAGATAAGTGAGAGTGTGGTATATTGCTATTTTGTTCCTGGTTTCCTCATGATGATTGCAGTGGTTTTTTACTAGAATTGTCTTGGATTTAATCCTTTCTGACCTTCATTTCCCATGTATCTACACTCACAAGTAAATTTCTGTGATATTCCTATAAACGGCTATGCCAAAAATCATTTGGCTCCAACGCTGGGCTGATTTGTTTCCTTCTCAAAGGATAGATAAACCCGTTATTCTGCATCCAAAGCATCAAGCGATAGACTAGATGAATGTGTTGGTCTTTCATGCCTATGAACTGATACCTCTGCCAAACCTACTTTCTTGTGTCTATCTTGCAATTACTAATTTAAAAAATATCTTTGTGATAGCTTAGGTGTTTGAGCAAATGAGCACTGCTTTTTTGGGAGATGTCTCTCCTGACTGAGTCAACAGTGCCAGATGAGACAGAATTTCTTAGTAAAATACTATTGCAGTCAATCTCCCATTTTAAAAAAGAACTTGAAAAAAGACCCATGTTAGAAAATATAAAAATGTTAGTTTTGTGCTGTGAGATATGACTGAGGAGCTGTTCCGCGGCTCATGATCAGTTATTGTGACAAACTAGTTCCTCCTACAGCTAATGCAGCATTTCAAAATGGGTCTCTATAAGCCTGGAGCTCCTGAATGGAGTATGTTCATACAGAGGAAAGCCAGATTTAAATGGCTGCATTAGGAACTCCAGTGAGCAAACCCAAGACAATTCAGATTATAAATTTTTCTCCAGTGTCCATGAGAGCTCAAAGACAGGAACAACAGCATGAGCTTGCAATGGAATGTCATCCTTAACTCTCAATTTCCTGGCAGTCATTCATCTGAGTCACAACTTTAACAGTGTTCACTTTTTGATTCCCCTTATTGTGAATCCCCTAACTTGGGTTTTGTTTGTGGGGGTTTTTTTGTGTGTGTGTGTGGGGGGGTTCTTTATTTGTCTGTTTCTTTGTTTTTCTTTGTTTGGTTTTGTTTGATTTTCAAAATTTGTTTTGTTTTGTTGTTGCTGCAATGGCTGTTTTAGTAACAGTTCCTCTCTATTATATACACTTGTAGAAAAAAACGTGTTCCACCAGGGTTTTAAAAATTCTTTCTTTTTCAGGATTGAAACAATCTTGTCTTCATTCATAGGCAAGCCTCACTGACCCCTCTTTAACCATATATGGGCTCTTGGCCAGTAACTTAATGTTTTGTTGCTTTGGATCTGGAGACAAGAAGAAAAAACACACAGGGTTAATAATTCCAGCAGGAAGCAAAGCCCAGCATTATGCAAGCTGCATACACAGGAGCAGAAAGGCATTAGAAAAGCACATATAGGCCAAGACTGATGCAGGACTAGATAATCGAATAATAAAGAACCATTTCCACCCTGCCTGTCTGTAGAGGTATCACAGGACCATGCAAAGGTAACTTCAGGTGCTAATATTTGATATATGCCTGGGAATAGACTTTATTGTCCCCTTTTTCAACAATTTATTTGAAAGCTCCTAGTCATAGATTCACATTAACACTTATGCTATCTGTTTCTCAAAGAGTAGCATAGCAGTATCCGCGGCTTAGTAATCACAGTAAATCAAACCACCTTTCATCAATTTTTTTTCTTCCTGTTAGCAGGAAAAGATTCCAAATTTACATTTGTGCCTTCAACTGAGTTTTATTTGCTATGAATAAAAAAATTCAGGATTTGTTCTTGGGGTTCTTTTTATATTAGAAAATATTTTATTAGAGAATAATATTTTGGTCAGAATTTCACTGATTGTTTTGCTATTTAACTAAAATGAAGGTCTGAGATTTAGACTGGCTACTCTTGTACAAGCAAACCTCCCGGTGAAATTGTAGGCACTATTGCTCACTTGATTTTGGGTATCCAAATGATAGAACTTTTCCTCTGAGTAGCTACTTTAATTTCTTTCTATTCAACAGAAGGAAACAGACTTCTTTATGGTTATTCAAAGTTATTCAACTTAGCATAGGTAGCAACTTTAGGTAAGATGAATTGTTTCTCAAACCCTGTTTTTTGCCTGTAAAAGATCCCTAGAGTGAGTAGATAAGATGGATCAGTTTACATTTTAGGGAAATAACTTCTACCCTCAGTGTCAGTAAGAGCTTTAGTGATGAAAAGAGGCCTTGGAAGAGAACAGTGCTGGCAGAGTCACCTAATCATATTGATCATAATACCTTGACAGTAATTGGTTGAAATTTTTCCTAGGATGGGAATTTTGTGCTGTAAAGTCAGTGGGAATTCTAGGAATTCAGCCTCCCAAGATATTAGGTGCAAAGGAAACAGCACTTTTCACTGTGGCAGGTCCCTGCTTGCCTGTTTCTCCCTTTTCTCCCTGCATTCTAATTCTTGCCAATTAAAGTTAGGGCATTTTGTCCAATGACTCTTTAATGCAGAAAGTGTAAGATGTTTTAATCAAGAAATGAAACTTAAGGAACTTAAGGAGCCCGTTCTCCTGCCAGGGAGTGCAGCTGTATTATCTACTAATGCATAGGCTCTCCTATACTTCTCACTGACCTGTTTTGTACAGTAGCCCAACATTTAATGCAGGAATCTTTCCACTGCAATTTCAGCTTTGCGTACTGCTAGTTAGGCAGTCTCTTTTTTGGAAGATGAAGTGAACATCAGGGCAAACCTGCAGCTTCTCTCCATCAGTTTTTGGAAATAGCAGTTCATGGGATATAGCTGTGTGGTTGTGTTGTATTAAATGCTGTGAGAGTTCTTTAGGTGTCATCTCTTCCTCTCTCCTCCCTCCATCTTTCCCTTCAACATACGCATTACATGAGAGTTAGGCAGTCTTTAGGCTTGAACAGCTTAAGGCATGAGATAAGCACCAAGACCTTGGCTCAGACACAATGGCAGCATCTCTAAACAAGTAGCAGAGCTCTAGTCATCTGAGTACATAAACACTCCTGCTTTGAACCCTGTGGTCAATGACTGTTTAGGAAACTGAGCTAACTGCTGCCCTAAGTCAGTCATGATTTCTTCTTGCATAGCTTGTTTAGTCGTTCTTTTGGATTTCAGCCTTAATCATAAAACCAGTGGAGTTTAGCGACTTTTAGCAAAATCCTTTAATGTTTAGGAAACAGAGCAGTTACTGTGGAGACATGCATAAATATATCTGGCCTGTAAACAACAACATATATTTTTCAAATATAAAGGGAAAATGCTACAGCCTCTTTTAAATATAGCTTGTTTCTTTAGTCTTACAAATTTAGTTTTCTAAACCAAGACTTGTGGAATTTGGCATCTATTCTTCTGTTCTTTTGATAAGTACCTAAACAGGATGTCCTTGCAAATCAAATGAAAAACAGCACTGGAAGATTTCCTCCCTCAGGAATAAGTATTAGGATTGGCAGATGGTTTAAGTGGAAATACACAGGAATGCACTTTAGCCAGTACTTGAAAATCATTCCAGTAGATAGTGCTGAGGTAGATTCATGAAGCTCCATCAAATATCTTTCTTCATTGAATCAATTTTTAATGGCCTTGATCAAAACTTTTAATTTATTCTATCCTAATTATCACAAAGAAGCCTTACCTAAAAGCAAAAAATCCATAAATATCCTAAAGTAATTGTTTTTTTCAAATACTGGTATATGGCAGAAATGACAAGGAAGGTTGTTGATACACCCTAGCTGGCAAGAATTTCTGAAAACTTGATGCAAGGTCTCAGGCAACTTGCAACTGAGTTCAAATGCTTGTGCAGATGTGCAGCCATTCTTGTAAGTATCACCTTTAGCATATTGGTGGGTATGGAGAGCATTTATATGTAGTAAGTTGCATAAGCCTGGTAGTTAATAAATTATTTATGCAGTTCTTAGCCTATTATAAGAATTGTGCAGCACTTCAAACCTTTGCTTCATAGGAACTCAAACAGTTAGATTATGTGAGAAGTGTCCAGTGGCAAACAAACAAAACAAAGCAGTGAAAATCTGCCAGAAATAATATTTGCTCCTGCTCTGGAGCAAATTAGGTATATAATGAAAAAGTTAAAGGATTCTAGTATCTACTGGCCCTCTAGTGGTAAAATGAGAACTTTTGGGAATGGGCACCTTCAGATTCCAGAAGAAAATACACTAGGTCTCATAATTGATTAAAAAAATAGAAAAGACATAAAATAGTGTGCTTTTGTATCTGCTATGTATGAATGTATGTATAGATAGATGAAAGGGTAAAAGCTAGCTTAAATAATTTTTAGAGACTTCTGGATTGGATCTTAATGGGTTTGAGAGTCAACACATTCCATTGTGCCATACTAATGTGTCTGATGGCAGTATTGCCATTGTTTTTATAATAAATAAGGCCTGGACTTCCTTAGTTGAAGCATAAAACAAAGCAAAATGAGTGTGCTGAACGATTTAACACTAAGAAAAATAAACAACTAACTCTCTTTAGTAGACATTTATAAGAAAACAAATGCATATCTGTGTCTTTCCAGAAAGGAGGGAAGAGATGAGAGTAGGGTTTGGAATTGCTGGCTATGATCTTGTGATAAGTCTTTTAGCTGTGTGACTAACTCTCAGGGTAGGCAGAGAGGCAGGAGCTTTTTTTTGCCTCTACTCTTCTTTAAAGGAAGGAGATAATCTTTTGTCGTTGTCTGTGGTGCACTTTTGCTGTTGCAAACTTCATATTGTCCTAGGGGTCCTTGTCTTCCTTTTTGTGGAGGTCTAGGTGCAGTGAAATGAGACGCACTGCTATGCATACTGAAGCGTTTCCTTGTTGTAAATGAGACTCTCTGTGTTGCTGTATCACCTGTTCCATGCCATCTGGAAACTGTGAAGTGAAATAAAACAGTATGCACAGGTGCTACAATTTTCTTTAAATTGCTACCATACAGCAGAATATATATGAGAGAGAACAGTGAGTTTTAAGTGTTACAAAGACAGTTCAAGGGGTAAATTAGAAAATAATGTGGATGCAAGTTACCATTGGGAAGCACTTTTGATAGGATCAGTATTATGTTAGTGATAGGATTTTCCTTTTCTAAGAGTGAAAAAAGGTTACATTCCTATTCAGGACTCTTACATGGAACAGAAGCTGGCTTCCATTTTATGCAGAGATGAAATTTTGACTCTCTAAATAGTAAGATATAAGCTGTGCTTACTCTTATGAAGGGATTTCATCTTGGATTTCCCATGTAATATATGAAATTGTACTCTTAGTAAAATTGCATGAAAATATATCAGAAAGTGTTAAATGTTTTGATCATGAACACAATAATGTAGTCACAATATTTCAAATTTATAGTATATACTTGAAAAGAAGGTAAACCTGTAATTTTTTATATAGCTAACTAGAACAAGCCCAGATGGGCTCAGCAAAGAAGAAAATATCTCCATAAAATTGCTCTTGTAGCCTGGGTTTGCTGTACAATGATAAAAATGTGCTTTCTATTTTTTTCCTAAATTGGAATTACCTCAACCTCAGAGATCTGCATGTAATGAGATTTTTTTTAATATAAAAAAATAAGTAAAAACTGCTTATTCTAATCAATGTGAAAAGCCATGGTTATACCCTGTACAAGGAGGTATATCAATTCATATGTTTAGGTGAAATAGATGAAAGAATAGACCAAAAGTATTAAAAATATATCAGCAATAGTTCTAAAGTTAAAAATCATCTGTGAAACAATAGTAACAAGGAAAAAAAGACTGCATTTTGCAGTCACCTCTTCTATCTGGTTCTGTGAATTTCTAACAGCTATTTTTAATCAATTTATTCCATGGTTTCCTTCTTCAAATTTCTATGGTGAAGGGTAACAGAAAAATGTGCATAGGTTTTAGAATGCTGAGGTATATTTGAAGATTTTTGTTGTCGCCAGTCTTTCGCATCCCAGTTTTTAAGCATATTAGAAACTGGCAAGAAAATTATCATTTCTCTTCGATTCTAATTAAAATTTTCAGAAATATATTCCCAACAGCAATTCAATAAGGAAATAATTTGAACCACAATGTTGTGTTAAAGTGAAACAAAATTTATTAAATTCTAAAACCTTTTTCTCAAGAGAGAAGAAAAAGAAAAAGGAGAAGATACATTTTGAGGGAAATAGCTCTGTACAAATACAATACTTTCACTTGTTGGAGTACTGAGCTGAGAACAGGATGGTTGGCTATAAACTGCTGAATTGTCAAGCATGAAGTAGTTGGGTGCGTTTTCCAAAGGAAGCTCAGGATTATTTTAACTATAAATTCAATTTAACTGAAAGAAGCTCTTAATAGCATTTACTTTTACTATTTTCTTGTTCAATAATATCCTCATCGCTCTGACACCAGAGTGAGCAGCATGTGGGATTGGAAAGGAAAACAGCTTGTTTTTGCAGAGGGATATTTGTGGGTATAGACTAAAATCCATAGGGAATGCCAGTTGATTTACCACCACTGGCAACAATAGATTCTCTCTCCTTGTCCATATAACACTACAGGCTCAAGCTCTTTTATTTCTTGTGCTCCACAAGAGACCTTTTACAGTACTATTTCTGATTTTTATGACTGCAATATGTATAATGACCTCTCTTTATGGTTCTGTGCCATCAAAGGAAGATCAATTGACATGAATTTATAGTGATCACTATGTGTGAATAAAAGTGTTTTGAAAGTGTTGGAGTTGTATAACACTGATACAGAATATTACATCCACAGACATCTTACATCTTTTTGATAGGTGTTGTAAATTCCCATTAGTAGTTTCTAACATTAGGAAAATCTTGTTTACAGCTTAGCATTAATAATATGGCATGGATTTTCTTTAAAACAAGCTGATTATATTCCTCTATTAAATTTGTCTCCACTACAGTTTTTATAGTCACCAGTCACTAAATCAGAACACTCCTTATTTAAAGAGAAAACATATTTTATATCACAATTAAAATATTTTATCAAAATTTTATCAAGTGTTAACTCAAGGGAAGTCATTTCAATTAAGTTTTAAAGTAAAAATGATCTTACTTCAGAGGTGCAAAATTTAGATTAATACTGTTTGATGTTTAGTAAACTTCACACCTATTAAAAACGCTTGGCTTAATTAAGCAATGGAAGACTGGCAAACATTGTGACAAGTGGTTGATGTGAAATCTGACTGTATTCTACCTCCTTTGAAGCTACAAATATTTTACAAACAAATCAGCGCTTCTTTTTCCAGTATCTTTCAGAACTGAAATGATAAAAGTCTATAAAATGAATTTAAATAGGCTTTGGTGACAATGTATGCCAAGTTTAGTGGACAGAGCCCATATAATTTATGAAATTTGACATCCAAGATGATAAAAGCTTTGGTTCTCATGTAATTAGTACTTAAGCCCAACCTTGATTATCTGAGTGATTCCATTAAAATTATGTTACAAGTCAGGTTACTGGGACTGTTGGCATGCTTATAGTCAAGTTCCTTCTCCAAAAACTTACAAGATCAATATTAATCAAAGCCTTTGTCATGATTATTTATTTGTCACTGAATTAAAGAAATCAACAATATCTTCAAAACTTCAATTTCTCAAAATTTGGGACATTTCTCCCTTAGTTTAGGCTTGTAAGATTTAAATGTTTCAATCTGAGCTGATCATAGCAGTTTTCCTTATAGTCAGTAAAGAAAAGAAAGGAGTTGACCTGAACAGAGATTTTAGGTCTGAAGATGAGACCAACTGTGCTCCTGAAGATTTAATGTTCCTCTGCTGATGGTACAGTGAGCAATTGTAATACATGTTGATGATCAGTTTTAGACATTTGAAGCTATGTGAAGTCAGTCCCCTTCCTGCAGTTTGGATTTTTAGTCTTTTTATACCTATTGGTGAAAAAAAATGTATCTCTGCCTATCCCTACTTCTAATTTTGCAGTAATGGGATCATACTGCAACTAAGAATGCTAAGTCATTCAGGCATCTGTAGTAAGGAATTTTATAAAAACTAGTATATTCAACTTATGAAAACAAGATTCCTTCTACAGATTCCTGATGTATTATTTTTCCAGTTAAAAAATATGCCCTCAAGTACCCTTGACATATATACGCACATACACACACATATAAAAATTACACTCACGCACAATTTCAAGTCATGAGCATTTTTGTGCTGTTATTTTCTGATGTTAAAATGTTACGTTAACTTTAAACTGACTTTAAAGTTCTTGCTTAATTAAATAATAAAAAATGCACAATATTTCATATTTTGATTTAGCCTAGTGTTTTGTCGCCAGAAATAATTTTCAATTAAAAAAGAAAATATCCTTAGCTCAGCTGAAATTTCTTCCTGTAATTTGGAATTTCATCAATGTTCCTGTCTGCCAACAAAGCAAAAATAGCATATGATGGATAGAATAATGACTAGATTGCCACGGTCTAATGCAGTGTTTAATCATGAAGGCCACAGCTTTGCTCTTAAGACAGTTCGAGTCCATGGAGTCCATCTGCAGTTCAGCCAACAAAGACAAAACTGGTTCAACAAAACTATAAAAAACATCCATCAGAGCTGAAGCCTCACCACAAAGCACTGAAATGCAGAGGAAATGTTGTTAAATGAAGCTTGTGTTTCAGTGAATTCTGGAGGAAACTCACTATAAAGTGAAAACAAGCAGAAATGCGTGAATTGGTGGGTTTTTAGATTGTGAGGCTCAAATTTACAATTTAATGAGCAATTTAAATAACTTCCCACTATTATATCTATAAAATGTGTGTCAACATTCTTCACCAACAAAAGGCATTGTAGAATTGCACAATAAACCAGGAACCCAGATGAGGGCAGGTGTGCAAAAGTTTTCTCAGTAACAGAATGCATCTGTCTACTTTCCAAATGGGAGGTGTGGCATAAAACTTACTGTGGTAGAACTGTGCCGTGTAGAAAGACTTTGGGTTTGCACTGATGTGCTAATTTTCCTGCAGCTTGGTTCTGATTATTTTACAAATTATTTCCCATAAGGTAACAGAACTATATCTGCTATTCAATAAACTGTGCTTAAAAACACTTTGTACAGTAATCTCTTGACATTTATCATTCCTCTGAACACCAGAAGTAGAAAAACTATACTGAAAATCAATGGACTAACCAGGGATATGGAATGACTTCCATGAAGACTCTGTAGACAGATGAGGAATTTTCAGAGAGAGACAAATATGAGTGATATACAACGGAGGTCTTTAAAATTCAAAAGAGAATTCAAAATTCAAATGTGATTGATCATCTGTGGTTGTCAAATGGAAGCATAGGGGAGGAGTTCAGAATGCTCTTGACCTGTAAGTGAAAATGGCTGAGAAGAAAATGAAGGAGATATTTTAAAAGGCCCACTATAAGTAGGCATTATCATAGAGAATCATAAAGTTATTTAGATTGGAGAAATACAAGGTGAGAAAAAATATTTTACGGCAGTCCTTAAGAAAACACTCTGAGATTACTGGGAACCAGAATTTCACTATGCCATATTTTTATGAAGAAAGCTATCAAATAGAGATAGTTTAAATAGGAATTAAGGTTGCAAGACAAGTAAATTATTTATCTTCTCTACTGAGCAAGATTAAAATATCAGCTGAAATTCATGTTTGGATACTTCAGTATGTAGCCTAAATTGAGTCTTTACAAAAACAAGGAAAACATTGACATGTATGGAAAATGTAAAGTAGGAGAAAAGAGTGAAAGTTGTGTTGCCTCTTTGTCGCCCTGATTTTTCAGCCTTCCCTTGTGTTTCACAGTTTTCATAGTTTAGGTTGTTTCTCACGCATGGTTGTTGTAAACAGAAGCAATATTTTCCTTAAATCAAGGGACTTTATATTCTTTGTATTAGAGATATGGACAGATGATGGACAGTTGTCCTAACCAATGGGATGAGGAGAGGAGTCAACCTTCTCCCCCCAATCCCTGGCTTTTTTAGAAATACTATATAAAATAGAATCAGATTTTTTTTAATAAACAGTTCATGCCTTCTCACCAAAGTGTGTGCATGTGTGTGTCTGTGTGTCAAACAACGACACCTCTTACCTTAAAGAACAGAAGATTTAGTGAGCTCATCATAACACCCATCAAATACATAAAAGACTTTTCCAAAACCAAAAAGAGTAATCTGTTTTCCATAGCTGTGGCAGATAGGAGTGGTAGTAAATTACTATTGTTTGGTTGTAGCTCTTTTTTAATAAATTGAATGTGTTTGATTAAAAAAAAAAGTAAGGGTAAGGAGGTAAAGAACAGAACATATTCAGCATATATTATGTAGTCTGTGTCATGGAAACACTGTCAGAAATAGATACACGTGATCATGCTGGCACAAAATTAGGCAGACACTGGGATTTCTAAATTAATTATATTGTTATTTTCTTATGATTCTTATAAAAATCTAGTGACATGCAGTAATGTGTTAAATTATTTAAAAAAGTAATGGAGCTCAGAGCCACAGGATAACATTGAATCCAAAAGTATGGGTAGTTTGACAAAGAGACTAAACAGATTTGCCTATGATAGTAAGTAGAACAAGCAGTAGTCTAATGCTGTAATGTGGATTGCTACATAGCTCAAAAATATACAGGAAAGATTATTTTGAGGTAAGCTTTTAGGCTTACAGATTTCTACATATGCTTTTAAAATCTTTTCACATTAAGATACCTTCCAGAAAAATATCTTAGGCTCCCTACTGTTCATCCTGGTGGTTTTTTTACTTTTCCTGTTGGTAAAATGCAAGATTAGAGAGAGACTATAAGCAATGCTCTGCAGAAGATCACTTGATGTTTCAGGTTTAAATTATTTTAGTTGATGCAGAAAGTTCCATTCAGTTTCCTCTTCTAGAATGGGTAAAACATAAAGAACACAGATGAAGATATGAGAGAAATATCTATTCATTCAGTTTTTTATTAAGGTATACACATTTTATTCCTTGGGGGAGGAAAGAGGAAGAAAAAGGAGTGTAAATTATAATAACACATCTCCTCAGCAGATGGTTCAAAGGGATAGCGTCTTTCCAAAGGAATTGAAAGAATAATTCTCTGTCAACAAGGGAATTTGGAGATAATGCAGTTGGAAAGGCCTCTCATCGCAGAGGAAGTAGAGGCCTGGGAAAGTTGGTAAAAAGAAAGCAAGTAATATCAGTAAATTGAATTGGAGGATGCAGTTACTGGGAAAATAACAAAAACATATGAGTTTATTAATAATTTTTTCTTGTAAGAGGAATACTTTAGAAGAATTTTATAATTAGACTTTTTAAAATTTATGTATTCAGAAATAATGTTTGTAAAAATATCAGGAAAAATCTGATTGAATACGGGCATTTTTAAAGTAAATATCAAATTCTCATGAGAAGGCAGTCTCTCATATATTTGAAAATATTTATTACCAAAAGGAAAGTCTGGAACAAGGTGCAAAAATTTTTAGATAGAAATGGAAATTTAAAAAAATGTATGCCTCTGAGGTCATTGTGATACTTCAAGAACTGGGTGTATAGAAAAATTTAAACACAATAATTTCAGTTTTCATAAACTTGAGACCCAAGCAATGCTTACTATGCTTCCAAGTGCAGCAACTGAACCTAGTTCATCTTTGCAAATATGTGCTCTGAAAAGCAGGACCAGTGTTTTGTTTTCTTCAGTGACTCTGTCTGAATGTAGTAAAAACCTATTGTTTAGCCCAGGGGCACTTCCAATTAATGTAAAGAATTATGAGAGAAGATGCACTGTATTAGTATTTTTTTTCTAAATACCAATTTTAATAATACAGAGCATTAGTATTTCCTGTATTAGTATTTTTGTGTGTATTATTTTCTGAGCTCTTAACCCAGGGTGGTACTATAAGACCTCAAAGTGACAGCACTTCCTAGAGTACTGAGGGAAGTACTGTCGGGAAATAAAAACATGGGGAATTTTGGTATGGGTGGATGAAGATGGGCTCCTGCTTCTCAAGGCTGTGTTTGAAATGTCAGGACAGAGCCCATTTATTTTGTGTACCACTGAGAGACATTAATGCGGCACAATGCCACAAGAAATATAGCTCATGTTGCTGCCATTCAGTCAGACATAGCTGATCTTTCCTAGGAGTCGGACTTACTTAGAAACAGCACAGGCCAAAACTAGCTACACAGTTTGTTGAGTGAAGTTGCCTGTCTTTAGCCCAGGTTACAGAGCAAGGAAAAGTTACCATGACTTTTAACTAATGAACACTCTATGTAAAAATCAGGCTGATCTCCAGCTGTAGAGGTGAGGAGCAATAAGTTTATTATTCACCTCAACAAATATACACTAATTTACTATTCATTAAACTCTATACATGTCAAACGTATAATATAATGTTATATATGTGTATAATGCATGTCTGTAGATATATATTCAGGAACATATCAGCAGATATATCTCATCCTAAGGTAACTGTTTCAGTGCAATCACGTGAATCACTTTCTGTGATTCCTGCAGAATCTTATTCTCTAGGGATGCCCACATAGCATGAAGTAAATATACCTCTACACCACAAACATGGGTGTTGAGTTTACTTCAACGTACAGAACTACACTTTTTTTTTACCAGTTATTTGTGAGTTTAAAAACAGTTTGTTATTCATATATGAAAGAAGGAGCGGCTTTGTGATCCTCAGTTTCCTTATTCTTACTTTCTGAGTTCTTTATCTCCATCTTTATCGGATGGGAGCAGGGGGAAAAATTGTCACCAAGACTGAGGTACTTAATACTGTCCTTCCATCAGTCTTCAACAGAAATACCAGTGATCCTCAGGGCAACCAATGCCTTGGGCTGGTAGACAGGGGCAGGAAACAGAATAGACACCACCCCCCCCTCCAGGAAAAAGTAGTTAGTGATCTGCGATGCCACTTGGACATTTGTAAGTCTGTTGGGCTGGATGGGATTCACTTGAAGGTACTGAGGGAGCTGTCAGAAGAGCTCATCAAGACTCTCTCCATCATTTTTAATCAGGTCCTGGCTGACTGGGGATATCCCAGGTGACTAGAGGTTGGCCAGTGGGACATCATACACTGGAAGGAGGATCCAGGAAGCTACAGCAAGATTCTGGACCAGTTCATCTTGAGTGTGATCACATGGCACAAACAGGACAAGGTGGCCAAGAAGGCCAGTGATATCCTGGCCTGTATCAGCAAGTGTGGCCAGCAGGACCAGGGCAGGGATTGTCCCCCTGTACTCAGCACTGATAAGGTCACACCTTGAATCCTGTGTTCAGGTTTTGGCTCCTCACAACATGAAAGTCACTGAGGTGCTGGAATGTGTCCAGAGAAGGGCAATGAATCTGATGGAGGGGCTGGAGCACAAGTCTGATGAGGAACAGCTGAGGGAGCTGGGATTGTTCAGCCTGGAGAAAAGGAGGCTCAGGTTATTGCTCTCTACAACTACTTGCAAGGAGGTTGTAACCAGCTATGTGTCAGTTTCTTCTCCCGGACAACCAGTGAGAGAAGACAAGAGGGCATGGCCTTAAGCTGCACGAGAAGAGGTTCAGGCTGGAAATAAGGAGGAATTTTTCATGGAAAGGATTGTCAAACATTGGACTGGGCTGCCCAGGAGGTGGTGGAGCCAGCATCCCTGGAGGTATGGATTTAAAAGTCTGTATGTGACACTTAGTGCCACAGTCTAGTTGACATGGTTTTTAGGTCAAAGGTTGGATTCAATGATCTCAGGAGTCTTTTCCAACCTCATTGATTCTGTGATTCTGTGAGTGGCACATAAACAGTTGATACAGAGAGGCTATCTATCTATCACTTCTGAGACACACAAGGTAGAAAGACTATCCAGAGATCGTTGGTCTGTTGCTCAGCAGATGCTCACACACCATATCAGCATTACTAAATACTACAGCACAACTCACACTGCAGGACCTAGCTGGTGTTGAGGGCCTGGTATACTTTTTAAGACATTTCACAAAATCTAGGGCGGTCCCATGGGCTGAACATCCATTACCAGTTTTGAGAAATTAAGTTTGCTCCTTGTACAACTTGCATTTTACTTTGCATTTTACAAATCCATTGAGTACTCACTCTTTCAGACTAAATTGTGAGGAGAGTGGCTCCACAATGACCAGGAGATTTGGTTTCAAAGTGCATTCCTGATCTGACTTAAAACTCAATTATAGTTACACCCAGTGTATTTTGCACCAACAGGGATAGGTCTCTTGGCATACACAGTATGGAATTTGAGTACTAGACTGTTTAAAACTAGCTAAAATTGAACTCTTGCAAGATTGAAGCTCTGGCCAATTGTGTGAAAGGGATGTGTTTGTCTCTGCTAGTGCTCTAAGAGGGGCTATAAAGTTAAATTGAAATGTCAGGAAGACAAACATGAGGGTTTATATGACTACTGTGCACAGATGCTTCAGCTATTTAAGTGCATAGGACAGTGTGTCTGTTTATGCCATCGGTCACCAGTCCGAAATAAATAAGAGGAAAGGAAAGGAAAGGAAAGGAAAGGAAAGGAAAGGAAAGGAAAGGAAAGGAAAGGAAAGGAAAGGAAAGGAAAGGAAAGGAAAGGAAAGGAAAGGAAAGGAAAGGAAAGGAAAGGAAANTAAGGTGAAGAAAAGAAAAGAAAAGGAAAGGAAAGGAAAGGAAAGGAAAGGAAAGGAAAGGAAAGGAAAGGAAAGGAATTAGATTTGATCTTTAGAAGCGAGAATATAGTCAATAACTTGCCGCTCTGCCTCAGCTTCTTTTTAATTTCTTCAAGTCACTTTTAAAATTCTTTTTTGTACTTCGTTATGTGACTTCTTTGTGGATTTATTTTTTTTAGATTATATTTCTTTTCCACATTGATGCTTGCTAACTGCTCATGCATGCATACTTTGATTTGCTTTTGCACAAGAGATCCAACAATGCATATAAGAATTGCTTCCTATGCATAAAAGAATTGCTGTACAGGTGGCTGTAGGTATCTGCTTCTTCCTGCAACAATTTTTTTTCTTAAATATCTGTGGGGATAGCAGGAGGAGGAAGCACAGGAATTTAGGGAGGACTGTTATAAACAGAAATAGAGACCTCCGCCATATAGCTGTGAACTGCTCACCCTAGGCTTGGCCTTGAACAGTCCAAACCCCTGCAGGGCAAGTTCACTGGAGTGCAATGGCCTGCTATTAGAGGGCTGTGTTTTCTAACACCTGGGCAATGAATGGAGTTTCCAGCTAGTAATTAGACACCTCTTGCAGGCAGCAGAAGAGTCCCCTTTTGTACATTGTTTTCAAAGGTGGGGGTGGGGATGGGAGCTTAAAAAGCAGAAAGAAAAAGGGTTCAGTATGTTGTTTCACGTTAGCTTACACTCTGTCAGGAAAAAAGAACCTGGGATTGTAGTTCCATATTAAATTTCATAAGGGGACATGCCTGCTGAATTCTAGATTATTTTTTTTGTACTCTCTTAAAACTCAATATCATATTACAGGTATTGAAAATAAATGTGTTTTGCAAGCTAATGGGTAATGAGGCACTTAAGAGAAATCCCTGGACCCCTACATCTCTCTGGAGCCCAGAGAAGTTAGTATTCATTGACAGCTCCAAGGGGATTTATTTAAGCCTAAAATAAGTATTTCTTTGGACTTAATTATAGGAAGTGCTTAAGCTGCTGAATTCAAATGCCAAAAGGGATTCATTTAGTCCAAAGCGAATCTTTTCCTGTTCTGGAATTAATCTCTCAGAACAGTTTGAAACAAGCAAGAAAAAGGATGAGTGAACATTACCTATTTTTTATTGTGTTTATGCCTATTTTTGACCATCAGTTTATCCCTATATGATAAAAAAGTCCCTATTACTTGGGAAGCAGCTCTTGTTCACTTCCCTGATACTTTCTGAAACAGGTATGACAAGCACTTTTGTTACAACAATAAGAAAACCTCTCAAAGTTCAAAGAATTCAATAGTTCGAGAAACAAGTTGTTTAAGGCTTTTTTGAGTTTTCATGTGTGTATACAGTCTTTGATTAGCACAGGAATGATTAATTATTGGTTGTTAATTTACAGCTTTATTTCAGTCTCTCATACAACCCTTATTAGAATTTCCGTGTCAGAAATTCTGACAAAGTGCAGTTCCAGGGGTTGCAATGAAACTCACTGACAGGAGATAGCTGGCCCTGATCTTTTAGCAGATAGAAAGTCCCAGTAGGCTGTAATAGCCTAACGATTCAGTACCATTTGCAAGTCCCAAAAGATCCGCATTGGCAGCCCATGTATTTGCAGAGGAGCAGAGGTATGCCTGTTTAGAGTAGTTATCAATACTTGAGGCATGTTTTTTGTTCAATGGAACTATATTAAACTATTATTAATATTTATGTTATTTTTCTTGAATTTTTTTTTTTTTTTGGAAAGTAGAGACTTAATTGTGCTTTTTTTTTTGTTTGCCTACCTGACTGTTCTCTCCTGATTGAATAAATACTACATCTGTCTATTTTTCTCAGCTTATACCATTAGGAGTTATCTATCAGTTTTGACCAATGTACCCCGTGTTTTCCAGACCTCCTGACCTATGCCTCCTTTAATTTCTAAGTCACTCACCCTATCTTCTTAATAGTGTAACAGCTATGGTATTATGCTGATAATAATAGAAGAGAATTTACATAAGTGCTTTTGTGACATACAATAGGGTAATTTGATTTGCTGTGGCTTGATCTTGAGAATAAAATTAACTCTCTTTTGTCCTCAGGTCCAGACCTGACATACGGATGAATGTATCTGACTCTGATTTCTCTGAAATTCTCTGATCACTGGTATCACATTGCTCTGAAGACTGTATTAACCTTAGCCAGGTGGAAATGAATGTTTCATCAATGCACCAGTTAACTGAGCTATTCTGTTACTTCAGGTCCTCAGGACGTCTAAGACAACTGACCTTCAGTTTCTCTGAAGTTCTGTCACTACATGGCTTGGAGTCTGAGAAGGGGACAAGAGAAAAATACGCAAGTTTTGACTTCTAGTCATACTCCAGCTCCTTCAGCCCAGCTGAATACCGGCTTAGTCACCTTGGAGAGATGAACACTGTGCCACAGAGAATGGAAAAGGTAGTCTTTACATGGTGTTGCACCACTTTTGTCTCACAGGCTGTTATAATCTAATTTAATGAATGCACATCTACATTCTGTTCACTTGATTGGAAAACTAAGGGTTTGTGCTGTAATCCAAACAGGCATATGAAAGAATATCTGACATAATGAAGAGCTTCTCCCTTTTTTTACTAATATTTATGTTGGCTTAATTGGAGTGTAAAACACTCATTGAACAGGCAAATGAAAATTCAGTACTGATGGGACCCCTCAAAAAAAATCTAGCAAAGCAAATTTTGAATTTCAGCGAACTTGTGCTATTTCAAGTTCTGGGGTACTGTACTCTGTGCATTTTTGTAGACTGAAAAATTATGACAAAGAGCGTATATTCGAGTTTTGTTTTGTTTTGTTTTGATGAATCACAGTGTTAAAACTTAATTTGGAAGAAAAAAAAAATTTGAAAATCTTTTGAGATTTTTTTTTTTCTGGACACTGAACTGCTGATGTTACTTCCAGACATTCTTGCTCTCCTACTTAACAACTGGGATTTAATAATATAATCTGTGATTAGCAATGGAATAATTTCAGTTTGCAACATGGAGAAGCTGAGGGACAAATAAGGGGAACACCTTGGAAGAATACCACAGCAGCTGCACACTGTGCAATTGCATTTGTAAAATACATAAAAGGTCACTTGGCTGATCTTTAGTGCTCTTTGTGAAATACAGTATGTCCTGTTTCAGGAACCAGGGCCAGATGTACATCTCAAGCAGAATTTGACCCTGTTAGTTCAAGGAAGCTGGAACAAAGCCTTTACAGAATTCATGTTTAAAATTCAGCATAGCATGCAGATTCTAATTTAAGCAGTTGGCTACATACAAATCTACAGTTTTAATTACATCAATCTCAGAGAGATCAAAAAAGATATCCTAAGTAGTATTCTAGCAGTATTCAAAGCAAATAATGCGAATGAAAAAATAACAAAACATTTTAAATCCTTCGTTTTGCTACATAGACCACAAAAAAGTACAGCTGTTAGTATTCTTAAAAGCATAAATAGAATCTCTACTTTCACTTTTCTATAGTAAGAGTAAGGTTTGTCTAGTTAATTGAAATGTAATTATTTAATGCCAACACTTTGCTATCCATTCACAGATCTAATGTCTGTAAACATGCTGATTTGCAAAAGATAAAGGATAAACATCTAAATCCTGTTACTGGAGAAAATGTTAATGAGATTTATATTTAATTTCAAACTTGAAAAATGTGAGTGAAGATGCCAGCAAAAAAGGAGCCAAAATATTACTTTCGGTAACAGAGAAAGAAACACTCCCTCTTTTAGAGTAGAAAGCCATGTCAGGATCCAGTACTGAAACACAACAAAATCTCATGGTTGTAGATACAGATAAACATTGTCAACCTCTCCAACTGCTTTAATTTCAGGCTTATCTAAATCAACTGGCTGGTATTTAACCCTTCCTCTGCAGTACTCAGTTTAATTCAAATTTTGAATATATAAACTCTATATACTTTATTGTATCAGGAGGAAGTACTGTTTAAACATGGTCTTTTAGAAACTTAGCATGTCAGTGATTATTTTATGTCAGAAAGCAATAAAGATTCTCAGCCCATCTGAGATACATTGAAATGATTTTAAAAATTGCCCACTGTTTCTAGCATCAAGATTTTATCCTGTATTACTTTAGTCTCATAGCTTTATGCATATTTTGAACAGTACTTATTGCACTGTGGAATCTACTTGCATCTTGCGAAAATCCTGAGTTGCAAAAGGGGAAATTGTCAATGTGATGTGTCATAAAACTAAATTTAATTCGTACTTTTCAAGGTCAAAACTTTCTGAGAAATCTGCATATTCAGATCTGCTTGTACTGACATCACAGACAGAGCACTGGCCAGTGTCTTTAGTCTTTTCAGTCCTTAAATAAGTTTCCAACAAAGGTGATTTCAACCATGTAATTAAAGTTTGCATTATCAAAGACATTTATTTGGGGAAAGGTACAAAATAGTTTTTCAGACCAGTCTTTCCCACCGTTATGAAATCAATCCTTTAACACTTCCACACCAGTAACTTCAGACCAAAAAGGACATTCTTTCTGCCCTCTGATCCTTGATTTTTGAATCAAATTGTACTAGGCCTTAACCCTGTATAGTAGTTCCATTACATAAATTTACATTATGGTATTCAAGCCTATGTTCAAAGCAGCAGAAACCTGATTTATCCAGACCTTTCTCATCTTTACTAATCCTCCAAATACAAAGATAAAGTATGAAGACCTCTTAACATATATTTGGGTGAAGAAAAATGGAAAACTCTTGTCAATCTTTTTAACTCTGTTTTATCTAGCTGTGATCACATGGTTTAATTACAAACAATTTAATCAGGGATGTTTTGGCTTGGTTTGGTTTGGATTGGGTTTTTTCCCTAATTGCTTCGGAGTTCTTACATTTATTTAGTCTTATCCAGAGTAATGGCTTCAGGATTTCCCATAAGAAGGCTGAGACAAGAAAGATGATATATCAGGAAATGAAAACTTAAATGTCCTGAAGGAAAATGTGTTTCATTTGGGGATTTAGAACAGATGTTTACATTTTTCCTGTTTTTGAGGAATAACATATGTCTCTTGCATTGATTTGTTTATCAAATAATGATATAGAATAAGATTCTTCCTGTAGTTTGTAATGAGAAACAAAATAGAGGTTTAGATACCAGAAATAGGAAATAAGAAGATACATTACAAACCTCAGAATAAAGGAAAAAAGAGCTTCTTTGATTTATACTTTTGGAGATTTTATGGTGGTTTTTTTAGAATAGTCTCCATTTTGTAAAAAATCCATTAATATAGTAAGGCCTAGAAAAGGAGAAAATCCTCATGATCTTTAGAACTGTATCATGTTGGGATGGAGATTTACTTTCTTACTGAGCAGACAACTGTGGGTCCCTCAAGAGACTTATAAGGGTTACCAGGTCAGTAAAAGCTTCAATCATAAATGTGGACTGTCTTTACACCAGAGCTCATTGGTTCAAGCTTTTCTCTTGCTGAAATTCTTGTCAAAACACCTCGTGCATCCCAAGCTTATACTATTTTTAAGGAACATTTCCACGTGCTTTGTGAGAACAGCAAACGTCACCAAACCAAGTGACAAAGTGCCATATAATTTAATCTTTGTCTCCTTTGTTACTTGTGAATTTCAAGTGACAAACTGCTCTGAAAATGTCAGGGTACTCTTTGTGCTCCACAGGTGTCAAACCCTTTCCTCCCTTCCCTAGAGGAAATTAAGATTTATGTGTTGGGAGTACCCTTTTGTTTGGTTCTTTCTTTGGTTTTTCCTCCCGCTCTTTTGGTCAAAAGAAAGCATAGTGGCTCTTGAAAAACATACACGTGACTATTTTGTGGATTTATCCTAAGTATTTATCCCATTTTTCTGTCTTTCATAACTCAGGGACCACCAGTAATCTTAGCACAACCTCCTGGCCTTCATTAACCCCATTGTAGCTTATCCCTCATGAAAAGTCTTTCCTTCTTGTCTTATTCTGTGTCACCTCATGGGTTAAGTGCCTTAGAAAATGGGATATTTTAAAGAAGTAGATTATCCATTCATGGCTGCTTGTGTGCTTTCACTCCACTTCTGCTCCTTTCTTTTCCTTTTCAATGTAAGATAGAAAAGAACAAAGGGACTTGAAGGAAAGTCAAGCTAATCAGGTTGAATCCCCTTTACCTCAGATATGCAGGAGTTAAATTCTGCAGTTCAGGCTCTGAAGCTGTTCAATAAATTTAGAAGTGTATGTTGAGGGGAAAAGATGGGGGGAAGCCAAGGAGAACATTCTTTTATGGTGTTTTGCAGCCTCTGGGGAAGGAAAGCACAGCTCTCTCAGAAGAGTCAGATTAGTGCTCTCCTTCAGGCACCTCATCTGGAGAAACTTTTCCATGGCTTGCTATAATCATTGTCATCTGGAAAAGAAGGGAAATGCTGTTTTTGTAATGAACTATATGATTAATTTGGAGCTGTCCAGCAGGGTGTGGGCTCATTGACAGTTTTTCATTCCGATGCAGCCACTCTTCCTTCAGTAATAAACCTATTGAGGCGATATGGAAAGGCAATTGTTAGTGCTGTATGGTTTATGTGAAACATAAATGTGCTATCAATGATAAGGTTGCTTGAACAGTAAAAACAGAGAGGAGGACATGGACAGTTGTTTCTACGAGTTTTCAGATCATTGTGCTTTTGGGCTTTAGGCAGGGAAGGAGATCCATTGATTTAATCATGACAACTCATTTGCTGGAAAGATAATGTGCTGGGATTTGGTTTTGGTATTTTTGCTACTTAGCTATCATCTTTATGAACAACCTAGAGAACCCTGCTGCCCTAATTTTCCTCACATCTCTAATGCTTTACTCACAGTTAATTCGACTTTTCATCACCAGCCTAGTTAGAGAGGGGAACAGTTCAGACAGGTTTTTTAATTAACCCAGTCAGAATCATACAGTTTTGCCCTTGCACACAGAGAATTAATTATATTTTATTCCATAAGTTCCCAAATGCAACAGATAATAAATAGTGTAAGTACAATTAGCAAAGTTTTTTACTGTAACATTGCTACAGGTTTAAAACCTCTCTTTTGAAAATAAATAGGATCATGTCTTTTGCATCCAGGATCACTGCAACACATCTGGTGTTTCTGTAATAGCAGAAGAGAATTATTATTTGAAAATATCCTGATATAGTGACGCTTGATTACTTCATTTCCTATATAGTGTTATTCATATAATGTTATTGAAAAGCAACACAATTAATATTCTACAAGCCAGATGGTTTTGAATGGGAAGAATAGAGACTATAATGCTATAACGAAAAATAAAATGTTTTTCATTTTATACACAAATGAAGAGTCACAACTTCTGCTAGAGGACTGCTGTATAAAATTTATGGATTTTTATTAAACTTGTCACTCTAAAGCTAACAAAACCTCAAAGTTCTTTGAATGATGAAAAAAAATGCATACAGTATATTTACTTGGTATATCATTATCTGGTCCTGCATTTTTCTGTGCAGTCATAGATAAGCATGCATTTATAATAAATCTCATTTATTTTATAATGAGATTTTATTAATTCAGAGTTTATGTGACATAAGTTTATGGAAAAATTCAGATTTTTATAAAACTCCCTTTTTTTTTCCCCCTCTCTCTTCAGTCCAAAAAGAAATTCTGAAATTTCTTTTCAGAAAGGTTAATTTATGGGAAAGCTCTTTTGAAAGGTAGCAAAATACTTCTCAAAAAAAGTGGGGAAAAAAGAGTGTGGATATGCAGCGGGCAATGTAGGCACATCCCTGCATCCTCCCAGAGCTCTGCCGGAGTTATTATACACAAGCACAGCTGGAGGATTAGATATTCAGATGGAGACAAAGCTAATTGTTAGCATCTTAGTCTGTAATCCACAATTCATTTGCACACTTACTCTTGTAAGATTTATTCTGAGTTGGCTTTTAAGACTGTAGAAGTGTTTCTAATCACATGAAGGATTTTTATAGATGAGGGAAGCAATTTTTGGCCTAAATGCCATTTTCTTATACAGATCAAAATTTCCATAAATGTTCAAATCACAATTTTCGTATTTTAATGCTGTTATCTAACATGTGGATTCACTTTGTAGATTGAAATAATAAAGTAGAATGCTTATTTTTAGAAAAATAAATAGATAGATGTCACTAAAACTGATAATTTAATGACAGTTATGTAAATTTTTTTATTTGAGCTCTGCTGGATGTTTAAATAAGTCTGAAATAACTGACATGAACATAAAGTAAGATTTATATCTTTTAGCCAATTATATGATTACCAAATATAGCTTTGACATTTCCATTCAAAACACATTAGACAAAAAATGCTTTTATTATTTTCCTAATACTGATGATATTATCAAGGGCTAACATTTTCTGAAGAAAACAAAAGCATAAAATGTTTGGTTTCTTAAATGTAATTAACATGAAGCGGAATATTTTTACCTTTTAGGAGAAGGCTGGGAAAATGGATCTAAATATCATGTTTTAAGCTATTTCATCTTTTTAGAGTTAACAATTCAGGCATTATCTTCCATTTGACTTAACTTTCCCCTCACTGGGTCACCTAATCATTGACTTGTTGCAATATTACCTCCAGGTACTCTGAGTAATTTTTGCTGGGCAGTTTAAATCAGTGATTAAAATTAAAAAGTAGGAGGTGACAGGTGCTCCATCTCATGTATGTTTTTCTTTAAGAATAGGTGAGTTGGTTTATGTCTGAACAAATTTATTTTTTGTCAAGACATGCAAGGGGGCTGATGACCATTGATTCAAACTCTGGTAACAGATTTCTACAGTAAAAGCTATTAACAATTTCTCCTTATCACTATACTGTCTTCCAGGCCTACCACCCCCTTCAAATGAATGATGCCATCTCATTCCCAAGAACATAATGCAATATCCATAAGCAAACTTTACAATAATTATTTTGTAAAAATAATTTGAGATGGTTAAGGAAAAAAATAATTCAGTCCTCATTGTTTCCCATAAAATTTACGAATCTTTGAAACGATGTCTGTAAACATTAATCCAAAACCAGCAAGACCTGTGTGTAGAAATATTATGAATTGTTTCATATTCTACCCAGCAAGGCTGACCACTACTTATTCACAGAGTACTAACTAAACTTAGTAGTTTCAATTCTGTGTGAATGACAAAGCATTTGGTCTTTATCTTTACTGTGCTCTGAATGTCAGTGAGTCAGGACAGGTTTATTTTAAAGTGAATTGATGATTTTACAGGGTTACAGATTATTTGGTAGTTTAAAACAATTCTCTATAGGAAAGATCAGTATTTAAAAAATTATGCAATACAATTAGGTTGTCATTCTCATAATGGCTCAAGTACTTCTGCATGGGACTGTACTGTGCAGGCTAATTGTACCTTAAAAGCTACCCCAAACCAGCAAGATGCCTCTTCTACAACTATACAGCTGTTAATATTGCAATATTTATCTTTTTATATTTAGTTCTCAATCTCCATTAGAATCAGACTTCACTCTTATATTCTCTTATGAGAATCACATTTAAAAGCGTGTTTGCAACTCTTATAATTATTGAATTGAAAACAATCTTTGGAATTAATCTCTCTAACTGACCTTGAAGGATCTGGAAAATCTGAAACTTAAAGAATCTAAATTATTTCAATTGATCCCTCATCTTCTTTCTGTTCAATATGTAATAAAACTTTCAGACTAAATAATTTCTCTTCTACTGACCTAACTACCCTAAACCAAACCTTGGTTTACTGTAAGAGTTACTGCAATATTGCTAGTAATTTGGTAAGTGTCAGATAACACTTGAGATCTATTTTGTACACTGAGAAAGAAGCAGAGAGTTTACAGTCTTAAAAAACCCCAATGTCATCATTATGGTATCTTAAGACGTTGCCAAAGAAGAGTTGAAGGAAAAGGGAATTAAATTCATGAATGGATTTTGATACTTATTAATCATGCTAAAACAGTATTAACAGTTCATGGACCTCTGAAGATTTTCAGAATTCTTTTGTATCCTCTAGCAAATCAGGGAAGCATTCAAAGTCCATAGGAAACTGCTTTTCTCCTAGTGGCCGCAGCAGTTCAGCTTTTGGAATATTCCTCAAACCTTCTGACCCATACCTGAGCTGCAGTGGGATTCTCATATTGCTTATTTAATTCTAGGAGTAGCGCCAATGGTGGTTTCAAAGCAGGGCTAGTAAAAAAGCAGGGAGATGAAGAAGCTAATTTACCCCCTCATGTCTGAAGATCTATTGTCTAGACCTCCCACTCAGGCACTGGTAAATTACGGTTCACCTATGTCCTCTCCCCCAGTCAGGCTGCTAGTTGGAAGGCAAATTGTATGTCTTGTAGAGCAAATGTTTTGTAGGTGAGTTTTGAAGTTTCTAAGGTTGAAACCATTCCATTGATAAAAGTTTTTCAGGACACCAAGACAACCCTTCTTGGATAAAATATACCTTAAGTGCCACAAAGTATATGACTACTGAATGTGCATTGATTTTTTGGATGATGTATAAATCCTTAAACTATCCTAAACTCCGGGTCTATCTTTCTAACTTATCTTCTACCTTTCCCAGCTCCTAGCTTTTCCCATCTGCCTTTTGCTCATCACGTTGTGATGGGACATCCAAGCTGGGCTCTAGTCTTGCCACAGTAGTCCCCAGAGGTTCTGGTGGCTCTCAGTGGTTCCTGTCACTGGCCACAGTCTTGGGCCATCCACTCAGCCCCTATGGGATGCTGGCTGTCGGAGACTGCAACTGCAATGTGTGCTGGCACTCATACCAAAAATTGGCAGTTTTAGAAAGACTTCTACAAAAATCATATTATTAGCAATGATATTGATCATTTTCTTCATATCTACTTTTTCAATATCTCTTAATTTTAATAAAGTTACCCTAGTAATAGACTCAAGAGACATGGGAAAGAAAAAATGAGAGAACTAGCTGAGGACTTGGTTGGAGAAGATCAGAGGATATCTGCAACCAGAGGAGGTACCAACAAGAGGAAACTATCATTGACAAAAAGCTTTTGCAACTTGCAGCATTTCAGAGATCTAGTCTCTCTCTGTCCCCACAAAAACTCACATCCAAATGTCATCAATAGGGTTGAATCATGTAAAGCTATGGAAAAATGTTTATACCTAAGGTGAAGAGATAAAATTTTATACAGGGATGTAAGCAAACATAAGATCATTAATTATACACTCAAACATGCCTTGTTCAAAGAGAATCACAGAATCATTTAAGTTGGAAAGTACCATTAGGCACATCAAGTCCAATCATTAACCCAGCGCTGCCAAGTCCACCACTAAACCATGTCCCCAAGTGCTACCTACCACATGTTTTTAAATGTAATGGTGATTCCACCACTTCCCCAGGCAGTCTGTTCCAATGTTGGACAAGCCTTTCTGTGAAGCAATTTTTCCTAAAATTAAATCTAAACCTCTCCTGGCTCAGCTTGAGACTTCCTCTTGTCCTGGTGCTTGTTACCAGAGAGAAGAGAATAACCCCTACCTGGCTACACCCTCTTTTTGGGTGGCTGTAGAGAGCAATAAGGCCACCCCCCACCCCAAATCCCCTTCCCTCCAGGCTAAACAATCCCAGCTCCCTCAGCTGTTCCTCATCAGACTTGTGCTCCAGCCCCTCCATCAGATTCATTGCCCTTCTCTGGACACATTCCAGCACCTCAGTGACTTTCATGTTGTGAGGAGCCAAAACCTGAACACAGGATTCAAGGTGTGACCTTATCAGTGCTGAGTACAGGGGGACAATCCCTGCCCTGGTCCTTCTGGCCACACTTGCTGATACAGGCCAGGATATCACTGGCCTTCATGGCCACATGGGCACATTCTGGCTCATGCTCTGCTGGCTATTGACCAGAATCCCCCAGGTCCATTTCTGTTGGGCCACTTTCCAGCTGCTCCCAACCTGTAGCACTGCCTGAGACTGTTTTGACCCAAGTGCAGGACCCAGCACTTTCCCTGGTTGAAATTCACAGAGCTGGCTTCGACTTATGAACCAGCCCATCCAGATCCCTCTTTGGAGCCTTCCTAAACTCCAGCAGTTCAAATTTCACCTTACTTTATCAGTCTCAAGGTATTAAAAAGGTTAATGCTCCTGAATTGGAGGACTTCTGAATCTGTTACAGCAATTTCCTTTAAACTGCCATTTTTTGACAAAACAATATCCACAAATACTGTTTCATTCTTAGGGGATATTTTTGTTGTTGTTGTTGTTATTGGTTGGTTGGTTGGTGGTTTTTTTCTTTTTTTGTGGTTTTTTTTTTCAAGACTACTTTTCTAGTTATCTTTTTACAGGACACAGTTATCCATTTCTGACAGTTAGAAGAACTCGCTGGCAGTCCCATTTAGTTTCCTGCTTCCTAGGAAAGTTCAGGATTTTAGGTTTCCCTCTACCTAGCTCTGCAGTTCCCTGGCCAGCACTTACAAGTTTTCTTGATTGCCTCTGTAATATCTGCATCCAGATTTTGGATACCCTTCAGAACGCCAAGTGTCTAGAAATTACAAGTGGCAGGTTTTAAGACATCTGAGGTTTTTCTGTATGTTTAGCTTTAAACAGATTTGAAATGTTTTAAATACATTTGTGTGTGCACATATTTGGAGAACCAGGGCATTTCTATGGCAAATATCAAAAAGGTATTTTTTCCAGGTAACAACTGAGAGCACTGGAAACATTTATCTAGCTTGCCTTTAAAAGGAGAATGACTGCAAGAACAACCATACTCCCCAAGTCAAAGGCTGTTCATTATACAAATAATGTATCTGTTAAAAACAACAACAGAAAAAAAAAAAAAGCGAGACACAAATTTCAAATTTATGCCTTTAAGTTGGAAAAAGATTTTCTGTCAAGCTGGGAATTCTGGAAAGCTCTACAAAAAGAAGCAAACTGTGCTGAGATCTCAGGGCCCTTCTGTTATTTATTTACATCTGAATCAAATCCCATTGTAATTCTCCTGAGAGCAATTGTTTTCAATGTGCAAATCAGATAATAATAAATCAACGAATACACCATACAGAGGCCCTTAAAATAGCAATGTGCATCACATGAAAATAATTTTATTGAAGCCAGGACTCAATAAAAGAGCTAAGACTAGAATAGATACTGTACTTACTTTTAATTAGACAGAACTCTATGTCTTAAATTACTGAAACTACAGAATTTCTTGAAGTTATGAATCATTTATACCTTCCTCTGTCTTGGGTCACTGAGAATTCACTGTTCATCAAAATATATAGCTGCATTCTTCTGTCATTCCCATAACATTTTCTCTCACTAATGCCCCTTTTTTAGATTATCACCTCAGGGCAGATTCAGTTTTATGTTAGTGAACTTAATGATAAACAGCAGATGTACAGAATACTTTAAATAGAATTGCAACTAAATAATACAGAGTTCTTTGCAGATTTACATTTGTAAATGATTTTTTTTAACCTTTTGTTCTCAAGAATGCAGAGCACAAAAATGAGGTAGAATCTTCATAACAGATGTGTTCTTGGCTCCAGCTAACTATTCACAAAGGAGAAATATATTTTCATTTTAAATGCAGGATATTGGATTGTTTCTGCTTTAGGCACATTTAGAGTTTAAGTATTTGCAGGATACTCTCAAGCTGTATTTTGCCTCAGCACTTGTTAGTGGCTAGGTTTCTTCAGTAGAAGACTGCAATGAAAATTAATGTATTCTACAAATGCACAGTGAGAGAGAAAACCAGTTTAATTCTGGGATTAATTTGAGTGTCCAGGGTTTCTCAGTCCTTGTATGTGTTTATTTATTTATTTATTTCAGCTGGCATGCACAGATAAGACAGACATTTGGAGTTCGATGCTATTCCAAACAGTCACATCTTATTGATATATTTGAATCTGAATAGATTTCAGACATGAGTCTTTGGTCCTCTACTGTCATGCAGGTCCTGTGAAGGCATTGAAAAATGGTTCTAAAGGTGGAATAGGAGCAACACAGAATTTCCACGCCAGGAAGTTCTTGATATTTCATAAAACCAGTGCAACATGCTATCCAATATATCACGTGACCATGGGGAAAAAAAGGGAATGATTGGTTGTTCCTTGCATTTTTAATTAACACTAGGACATCACAAAGGCTAAGGAGGCTAAGGACTTCTTTAGGAGTTCTACCTGAAACACCATATTTTAAGACATCCCTGTGCATCCATCAGCTGCAGTCAGTCTGCTGCTTGACAGTGAGTTTTATAAACTTTTTTGAACCAAAAGCCAGATGATGTTTTAGGTTCCTCTTTGTGAGCATCAGGACTCTCTATTAATTAATGCTAACAATAGTTATGGGAAGTCATATGAGCAGCTTAATAACACCTACTATAAGTTCAACATTCCCTCAGTCCTCAAGATTTGATTTCTCCTCTGAAATTGTGGGTATCAGGTGGAGAACGGAAGCCCTAAATACTCTGCAATACAAAGAAGACAAAAATTCATATTTCACATACTGAATGGTTTTGCTTTCAGCTGTAATAGTTCCTGCATTCTGCTTAGTAGTGTTACATGATGTACTTGGGGAACACAGGAACTTCATAAACTTTACATGAGATTTAGTTTTAGTCCATTTATTTTTTCAAATTGTGTATATTTCTTTGAAGCTATGGGAATAGAACACGTTTGTGAATGATACTGCAGTGATTGATCTTCTCTGGAATTTTATTTGAATTTAAATTTAAAAAAAAAATTGAAATGTCTATAGACTAGCTATAGGATTGAACTCTAGCCTTTCCCTTAAGTCAAGTGTGTGCAATACAGAAAACAGTGTTCATTCAGGCAGAATAAAACATATACAGAAAGGACAAAGAAGGAGAACATTACCAGCACCACAAATAAGTTATAGATTGCTTTGTATGACTACCCCCATATTCAGAGTCACACCTTTAAATTAATTTGTATTAAAAGATAAGATATAAAGTGTCTGACTTGATTTTAGTGATAGCAGAAAGAATAAGAAGAACTAGTTACTGCCTCAAAATATGGATGACTGTAGCTACAAATAAGGTAACTTCACTTTTATCCTCAAATAATATAATACTTACACCAGCTATGCAAAATAACGTATTTAACACTTGAACTTAAACTATTTTCTGAAGATTTGGGCCAGGAAATATGGAATCTAAAAATCCTTTTTTTTTTTTTTTTTTGAAAAAAGTTTTTCACNTCATAAAACCAGTGCAACATGCTATCCAATATATCACGTGACCATGGGGAAAAAAAGGGAATGATTGGTTGTTCCTTGCATTTTTAATTAACACTAGGACATCACAAAGGCTAAGGAGGCTAAGGACTTCTTTAGGAGTTCTACCTGAAACACCATATTTTAAGACATCCCTGTGCATCCATCAGCTGCAGTCAGTCTGCTGCTTGACAGTGAGTTTTATAAACTTTTTTGAACCAAAAGCCAGATGATGTTTTAGGTTCCTCTTTGTGAGCATCAGGACTCTCTATTAATTAATGCTAACAATAGTTATGGGAAGTCATATGAGCAGCTTAATAACACCTACTATAAGTTCAACATTCCCTCAGTCCTCAAGATTTGATTTCTCCTCTGAAATTGTGGGTATCAGGTGGAGAACGGAAGCCCTAAATACTCTGCAATACAAAGAAGACAAAAATTCATATTTCACATACTGAATGGTTTTGCTTTCAGCTGTAATAGTTCCTGCATTCTGCTTAGTAGTGTTACATGATGTACTTGGGGAACACAGGAACTTCATAAACTTTACATGAGATTTAGTTTTAGTCCATTTATTTTTTCAAATTGTGTATATTTCTTTGAAGCTATGGGAATAGAACACGTTTGTGAATGATACTGCAGTGATTGATCTTCTCTGGAATTTTATTTGAATTTAAATTTAAAAAAAAAATTGAAATGTCTATAGACTAGCTATAGGATTGAACTCTAGCCTTTCCCTTAAGTCAAGTGTGTGCAATACAGAAAACAGTGTTCATTCAGGCAGAATAAAACATATACAGAAAGGACAAAGAAGGAGAACATTACCAGCACCACAAATAAGTTATAGATTGCTTTGTATGACTACCCCCATATTCAGAGTCACACCTTTAAATTAANCTTTTTTTTTTTTTAATAGATTATGTTGATTTTTTACTCTCCTGAAAGTATAATTAAAGCTAGGATATACATGTATTCAAAATTTCATCCACCAACTCCCCCTTGCATTTTCCTAGCTGTCTCTGAATTCTTACTTTTTATTACACTAATAGAGCTCTTTGGGACACAGGAGCAAAGAAAACATTTTATAATACTAAATAAATATAAATTAATATAACAGATTGGTTCCTTGTCTCCACATATATAGAAGTTTTGCTCTAATTTTGAGACAAAAGTTGGTAATTGCCAGTTTATACTCATTCTTTTTCCGCTATTATTCCTTTATCATTGATATGCCCAAGGAGGATAACGTCATCTCTAATCCCAGGTCTCCTCTTTTCTACCCGTTATTTGAAGGAATCCATTTTGCAATGTAAAAATAATTCTTGCAAAGAACACAGTTTATTTTAGCAACATCTTATCTTTTATGACAATCATTGTTAACTGGGTGGGGATATGATATATGATATATTTCATCATCACTTAAACCAAATTATATTTGCAAAGTGGTAACTCAGGGCCACGAGCAAGAGATTCAAGACGAAGAAAATACAGTTTGGGTTTAGGTTCTATTGGGTTCTATTGAAAATTTTGAGTTGTGTGCGGACGCAGCCCATAATCTTGGTAAGAGAAGTGTAACAGAGCATAATAGAAATCTAAATTGAGACATGATGACTGACAGCTGTACTGGGAAAGATACTAGTTGTATATGAGTCATCCTGTGGAGCCTCTCCTGTTTCTTTTGAGTCTTTTTCTGGAGCAGCCGGGTGTTGCTGGATGTATAATCATGGTTTGTTGCTCCTAAAGTGCTCTTGGAATGATCAGAAAGGTTTTTGCTACTTACGTGTGGCTACTTATATATCTATCTATCTATCTATCTATATATACATATTTTCTAACATTTTCTTCTATTTCTGTTATATTACAACATTGCTTAATGGAGTAAAGTTACCTTGGACGGTGTCAGAACAGCTCTGAAGTGAGAATGCTGAAAAAGAAGAGAGTTTGCAGATTCACAGAACAAGCTTGATGAATGTACAGAGCACATCTTGTGCAGGCCAGAAATGACACAGAGTTCCCAGACCCTTGTGATTTAATTTCTGGTTAGCAAACATAATTCTAGTGTCTCCAGTCTCAGGCAGACTATCTCCTACAATGGCCTGAGGAGTAGTTCATTCATGCCTTACTTTTCTTGCATCAAAGTCATGATCAAATTCATTTAAAGCAATTCTTTCCAAAAAATCTACTTTCCTTGTCAATGTGAACAGTTCCAAACACTTGAGAATTGGCAAAAAGGTCTACTTCCTCTAGAAAAATCTGAGATCAGCTTGTATGCTGAAGTACAGTATCTATTCATACACTCTCTATTATGTATTTCAAGAATGAATTTTACTCTTCCCTGAGTACTCTTGATTCACAAGCATCTCTGATCAAATTATTTCGTGTTTTTTTTTAATTTCTGGATATCTGGATATCTCACTTGCAGATACAATTCCACACTTTGTGAGAGAGTAACTATTGTTACACCATGTCCTCCCATTTTTGCCATTATTATGTTTAATAATTAGGAACAATATCAACCCAAATATCTTTTTTTTTCCCTTGTCCTTTAGCATTATCACGCAGGTGTTTATAAAGTAGCTGTTTATATTGTTCATTCATGTTTGATGGAAAATATCTCAGTCTTTTTTAGAGTTCATTCTCATGATTTTTTTCCAAAGCCATGATTCCTGCTACGGCCAGATGGTTTCTGTGTTCATAACCTTGCACATATTGAGACAGTGAAGAACAGTGTTTGTTGTGAAGAGCAAACCCTGGTTTAAATAACAGGTATAATATTATGTGTTATATGTTATATTCTGTGATCATACTGCCCTTTTTTATTCCTTGGACCTCATAATGTTGTGTTGACATTTTAAATACTATAACACATTGAGAAGCCATTTTCAGTAAAATTTTCATATAATAGAATTTTTTTTTAATGATGTGAGACAATAAAGCTCATTTACAAGCCCAAAGTGATTGTTTTGTTTTACATCTGATAATAGGTGGTTTTTTTTGTTTGGTATTCACTAGCCAAAAAGAGCTTTCCAGATTTTTTTGCATTAGAATGTCTAGCCTGTTGTTTAGTATTTGTACTTTTGATTTTGCAGTTCTACAGGCAAGACTAGCTAATGGAAGGCTACTGCAAGTAACAGGAACAGGACTTACCTTTCTCTGAGTTTTAGAGTTAGAACCTTTAAAAATATGAGGCATCTTTTCTGTATTAGATGTCTAGGCCTCACAAAATGCCTGCCTCTTTCCAGTGGTTCTAAGAGTTGTTTAGGATAACTGGTTCAGGTAAAATCTGTGTCAGATTCCAGACAGTACCAATTTTTATTAAATATCTATTCTCCCTATCTTCTGTTTTTTAGTTTTAAAATAGAATTTCAAAAAAACTTCAAAAATTTCCATTGATTTTGTTGATCATGTCCTTCATGTACATGCTAACATTAATTTCTCTATTGTTCTGCCATCATTTCTCTATTGGTTTTAGCTGGGATAGGGTTAATTTTCTTTCTAATAGCTGCTACAATGCAGCTATTCTCATTATTATGAGAATAATGTTGATAACACACTGACGTTTTAGTTATTGCTAAGTAGTGTTTTCCCTAAGTCAAAGGCTTTTCAGTTTTTCATGTTTTAACAATGAAGAGGTGCACAAAAAGCTCTGAGGGAGTGTAGCTGAGCTAAGCCAGCCAAAGGGATATTCCATATCACAGAACATGGAGGGGGCATGACAGGTTGAGCTAACAACAAATCTGAGTGAAAAGAATTAGAAAAAAGTTATAAGCATACATTATATTTATTTAATAGTTGCTGATCACAGTGTTGATTTATTTTCTCATAAAGCTGGCATGCTTGTTCTTAAAATTACTTTAAGTAATACCTTACTTGCAGTATATGATCCCTGTTGCGCGGTTTACCACTCATAGGAACTGAGCTAAGGCCGTCCTGTTATTGGGCTTTGTAACTCTGTCTTATGGTAGGATAGAATTATGGGTCATGAAACTGATCTGGTATTTAAAATCAGCATTGCTGTCAACTCTGTTCTTCAGGAGTCATCTGTTGGAAGCTATTAATAATTATGCTTTCTCTAAGCCAACCTAGGGGGGAGACACCTCCTTCCATCTCCGTTGTTGTTCAACACACAGACACAGACACACACACACACGCACTCACTTGGTGANTTTCAAAACAAATTGCACTCTAAGAATCTTCTTAAAGGTACAAAGCAATATACAGAACAGACGATTGGGGATACAGACATCATAAAGTCACTCTAGGACACTCTACTACATTTAGTATCTCTAAAAAGGCCAGGGATTGGGGGAAAAGGTTGACAGCTCTCCCCACCCCATTGGTCAAGACAACTGTCCATCAGCTGTCCATATCTCTAATACAAAGGATGTAAACTACCTAAGCTAAGGAAAACGTTGCTTCTATTTATAACGCCCATGTATGAGAAACTACCTAAGAGCTATGAAACTGTGAGACACAAGAGAAGGCTGAAAAATCAGGACAACACATCTCCACCTTCTCCTCCAGGCTAATTACAACTACTCTTGAGAATTTTGAATATCTCTGGGGTGCTCAAACCAGCATAGTCCTGTTGCTAAGTCTTCTGAAAGTGTTTCAGGTCTTGTTTAGGGTTAGTCTGTTTCAGGATAGCACACAGAGATCTCCCACGAGGTTGGATAGTTGCAAGGTATGTGGAATGTACAGGCAAGTGTCAAGGACACTCATTATCCTGCACTGATTTTTTAGTAATAAAATCAATTATCCCAGGCTCAGTCTGTTTTGCCCATGACAGTGAACCATGAGTGATGTCTCCTGGCCCTTAACTCATGAACCTTTCACTGTGTTTCCTCTCCTCTGTCCAGTTGCAGAGACAGAGAGGCTTTGGTGGGTATCTTTCATCCAGGGTACTTGGGTCAACCCCCACCAGTGCCTCTAATCGTACATTCAGCTTTGAGGACATTCCAGCTCTCTTCTCTGTATACACCACTGACAACAGCAAAAATGTCACATTCTGTTGCATGTGTAACTATGCAAATTAATACTGGCATAATCTGCCAATTTTACTTCCAAAGCCTACTTTTCTTGAGTACTGTCACTGAACCTTATGCCTCTAATCTCATTGTCTTCAGGCAACAGGAAACCTGTGTCATTGTATTTTCCAAGATGATTCATCATTGCTACTATTTTTATGTGGTTTGTGTGCCATTCCACAAGACTGTGGGTTTTAAATAGGGATCACAAGGAATTATAGCTCATGTACCTGATTCATATAATTCTTATTGAATATTCCTTTGAGGGATCCTCAAATTTAGATTATATATTTGAATATATAATTTTGCTACAATTTTTTTTTTAATCTCTTAAAAATCTGGTATTCAGCATCTTAGAGATTTAGTCACCTAACACTCTAACAGTTGATGTCTGAAAATCACCAGTTTCTACAAGATGTTACTATATTTTCAGGAATAATTAAAAACAAAAAACAAAACCAAAAAAACCACAGACTTCGAACTTTCCAAGAAATAAAAATCTCTCTCATGTTTTTGTATCATGAGAAAGCTGCTTTCTGTTGGAAATTTTTGTTTTGGAAGTTTTTTAATGTCCTCAAGAATCTGAGTAAGATTTTGTACCAATTTTTCCAGGAATTACCTCAATATTACTCAATATCCAGTTTCTGTGGCTGAGGCTTCTGCTGTTCTTCAGAACATGCATATCCTTAAAAGGTAATGTGATCACTCAGTAATTGACATTTGTTTTTCCCAAGTTTAAACCATTACTCCTTAAAAAGCTTTAGAAGCTTTTCTGCTCTTGCCAGATGCTCTTCCGATGTTTTATGGAAATGAATGAAGTCATCTGAATATGTGACGATGTCTTAAATTTTCAAAATGTGGTTTAGATCATTTAGTGCCTTCTGAATAGTCCCTTATGCAGTCACAGTTTGAAAGTCATTCTAGAGGACTGAAATAATTGACAGGGTGTCATAAATGTGGGGGGTTTTCTCCTTAATATTCACCTACTCTTTTGAGTTTTTTTTCCCTTTTTTTTTCCTTTCCCAATTTGATGGTACACAGATTATCAGACAAAACCAGTAAACTATTTTGCTCTCGACGTGGGGTTTGGCATGGAAAGAAGTCATAAACTGTCCTGCCCTGTCTGTGCATTCTGTTTTTCTAGATCAGTTTTGGAAGATCATTGGGGGTTTTATTTATAATTACAACAGGGCGTTTTCAAGGCAATGAAAATAAGTTAACAGAGATATCCTGCTGTCGCCCTGATTTTTTCAGCCTTCTCTTCTGTTTCACAGTTTCATGTTTTGAGTTCTTTCTCACACTCTGGTCTGTAAACACTGGCAAATGTTTATCATAACTTCAAGGTAGTTTACATTTCTGTTCTTAGAGATATGGACAGCTGATGGACAGTTGTCCTGACCAATGGGATGGGGAGAAGTGTCAAACTTCTCCCCCAGTCCCTGGCCTTTGTAGAGATACTGTATATTGGAGTCAGACTTTCAAATAGAGGAGAGTTTTAGTTCATGCCTTCTGATCAAAGTGTGAGTGTGTCTTTGTGTCTGTGTGATGTACTGCGTCATCCTGCAGCAATGTATTTTAATCTTTTTCAGTGCTATCTGGTGCATTAAAAGAATTAAAATTCCACATCCTCAAAGCAAATACAGGTACTGAAATCTTTGACCTATTGGGATCTATGAAATGCCTGTGAATAATGTATAATTAAAAATACTTCAATTAGCTTCTTCACTATCAAAGAGTTCCTAATGTGTTCAAAGTAATACAGGAGCTAACAGCTGATATTCTTCCAGTATGTGTTTTCCTTCCACCCTTGAAGCTACTTGTTAATCAGGGGATTAACAAGGGGATGAACTTACCCCACCAGAATTCTCATATGAAGTATTTTCACACAGGGTAGTTCACACCTTGCCAGTGAACACTGACACTCCGCACTAGAGAAATCATACAGAACCTACTGTTAGCAAAACCTGATTTTTTTTTTTTTTGTGCTCTCTTCCATAACACAAAGTCTATCAAAGGAACAAAATATAATAATCTCCACAATTCACAGGTTTTGATGCATGTAAAAATGCTCCTGCCCTCTTGAAGCTGCTTCCATTTCCTGTAACATCAATGAAAACAGTAAGATTTCAGGGCCAGATGTATATGTAAACTATATAACGATGATCTGAGAACTGCATCTCAAAAAGCCTGTTACTGAGAAGTAGACTATTCTATGGATGTGAAAGTAGAAATAGAAAAAGAAAATTGTCTCAATTTCACTCAGAAATCTATTACACTTATTGGAAAACTGAAGGTGACATCCAGCCAAACAAGGACAGAACGTTATTTAAATTCAGCTCTGGGTTCATTCCTCCTTACTCTTTCAATAAGAGTCAATAAGGCATCAGACAAAAAAGTAGTCATTGTGTCACATTGCATCACTAAAATAACATGACACAACTCCTTAAGGAGATATTTTATGAAAATTATTTTTTAAACTATATATTCTGAAATTGAGCTGAAATTGGAGGGTATTATCAAAATAATTCTGAATTAAATAATAATTATGATTTTTTTTAAAAAAATGATTACTAGTACTCTTGAGACATTATTATAGATGTTCTTTTTGTTCTGTTGGACAAAGTGTTAATCAAAACCTCACATAACACAATACTCTGAAGGGTAACCCTCAGAGCTTCATTAATATATTTGCATGATTAAATTGTTAATAATATTATTACATGTGCTTTTTCAAATAGGTACAAATCCATTATTGTTTCATCTGATATGGAATCCTAAGTTTTGTTAGATATAACAGGTCTACTAAGTCACCCATATACAGTTGACCTGTTAGAGCATACAGAAAGGAAATGACACATGAGTCACAACTGTTGATTAGTATCTATGGTGTCTATTTTTGGTCACCTTATTATTACTGAGATCTTAGTGATGTTACTCTTCATTAACTCATTCCAGTGTTTCTGTGGGTTCTTGAATTGGTCTGACTTTTTAAACATTAGCATTTATTCCAAAGAGCATCAGTATCTGGAGGCTGTTCTTTAGTGCAAGAGGTTGGATCTGTCAGCTATTTCTGACTGACAAAAAACCAAGTTGTCAAATATTCCGTGAGTTATTATGGCAGGGGGGTTAAGATTAGATAACCTTTAAGGTCCCTTCCAACACAAAACACTCTATGATTCTACAATTTTCTTACTTAATTGCTTGTTTGTAACTTACTTTTCACCATAATCCTTTCTTTTTTTTTTTAGTTTCATTCTTCAGCTCTCATGCTTTTCCTTTGCACTCACCTTTAGATTAATGAAATAATTAAAAGGGTTCCTGATGCAGCTATATTTGCTTTCTGCTTTGTTTTGTGCTAGTTCTCAGGTTTGTGGTAGTTTTTAGCTGTGCCTTTAAAATTGCCTGCTTTAGCAATTTTGGAAAAATTACATAACCAAAAAATTTCTAAATTATGGAGTCCAATGCAGTACTAACTGGTATTTAGACTGTTTGAAATAGGCATTCCTCAGACTTCTGAGGGTATATTTCTAGAACAAATTATCTGATTACATCTGCATTTGCAAATTTCAGCACAGACAAGCATTCCTTTTTCAGAAGAATGAAGTTATAGAGCAACATCTTCCTCTTGGAGGAGGATATATCAGAATATCAGGAATACAGTCTGTTTTTCCTGTGAATCATTCCCACATCTGACTTTACCCTTCTCTGAAATATCTTTTTATTGTCTAGATATTTTGATGTAGAGCTTAGAGACCTTGTAGGACATTGTTTCCCTAGGCCAAAACTTTCTGAAGAGTGAAATGCAAAGCTTTTTGAAATATTTGAGATCTGCTACAGTGATCAAGTCAAATGATATTGCATAATTGCATATTTGCTTAAGGGAAAATTGCATGTGATACACAAAATTTTGGAAAATAATTAGTTAGATGGAATCCTTTTTATCTAAGGTGTGATATTGATGGTGTATTATAGTGTACAGATTTGAAGTTGCTTCTTAAGACTAAGAAACTGACAATATTTTAAATGAGATTGTTGAAAGGAATGTATCCTCGTGCACATCTCTTCAATTCCCATAGACTTCTAATATACAGGGAAGTGTATCTGTTTGATAAAAACTTAGGAAGGGATATCAACAAAGGAAAGTATTTACTATGGTCAGCAGATGGTTCTTGGGGCCAAATGAAGTGGTAACACAATTTGTTGTAATAAAATTAATTTCCACATAGTGGGATAAGACTTCTGGAATATAAATCAAAATATCCCCATTGAAGTCAATATTTGTTCACTGGCTCCAGTAGAAAAAACAATTTAAATCAGCTGAGAACTTGGATTGTGATTATAATAGAAATCATGTATACTAAAAAGGTTACATGTGACTATCAAATAAAGGATGGGCTTACATAAACAGTCAAACACATGACTGTGTAACAGGCATTGCAGGTTAAGATAATGCTGCCTTTTAAAAAATGACACTTAAAAATGTGTTGGAGGAGGTTGGCTAGCTTTATTGATTCTAAGCAGAAGCACATTTAAAAGATGTGAAGACGTTTAATAATTCCCAGATGCTTTGGCTGTTAAACTGGTTGTGCTCAGAAACTATGACTTTGAAATTAATTAATTTAGGGCACTTCAATTATGTTATTGAACATCAGTATTATTGAAAGGATACAGTCTTTTACAGTTAGAGAAACAGAATATGTTTTATAAGTACACCTTTATGAATTTTGGCACAACAAGATTATCTTGTCCTAATTTTCTTCACTTTCCCACATACTAGTTTAAAACACTGAGAAGTATCTACTGCTGCAAAATATATGTAATGATAGAGACAGCAATGGAATTCAATAATACATTTTTTTTAAAATTCTTTCATTCTGCTCAGAGGAATTTGTTCTCATGTACAGTTCATAAAATGCTTATTTTAGGTGTTTCTTGTAAGAAAAATCTTAATGAAATTTGTAATTAAATTATGCCTGCTGTATAAAAATGCAAATTTAATGGAAACACATTCCTTCAATTGTTATGTTTTTGATGGTATTCTGTTTGGTAAATGTCAGGTGGATGATAGTTGAATGGGACAAGGATAATGATTAAAAATATTACTCAATATAATGAATTTCATACCGATGGAAAATTCAATATATATGCATGGATATCAGTGATATTGTTATGTACATACTCAAAGGCACAAATAATAAAACTAATAATATATATGCTTCCCACTGTGAATCTGGCATGCAGGTGTATGCAGGGTTATCCAGCCATGGGTAGAATGATGATCTACATTCTGACTTGTTATGTAATGCTTGAAATTTGACAGCATCTTGTTTATAACAGCAAACGCGAAATTAAGATATCTTTTACTCTGCCATTCAGTTGTTTATCTCATCAAATATGATTCTTCAGGCTTTGATAAATATTTTTCAGACAAAAGTAAAATCTCTCAGAAGCTACTTTGTCAGCAGTGCAATATTAGGTATGCAGAGAATCACACTCTCTAGACTATGTCCTGATCAGTACATAGTTTTCCTTTCTTTATTTTTGTTTTAACAAATCTTTAGCATATGGCTCTCATTGCTTTAGAAAACACACTTCTTCCTATGACTTATTAATCACCAGTATTACATAAGCTTTCTGAAGCTAATTTTCTCATTTTTTAAATAAATACCAAGTAAAACATAACAGAAAATCCAAAGATGCAAGTATTTGTACAAATAAGGTAATTTGACTTTGTATTGAGGCAAAAGAGAACAGAAATCATACATACAACTGGCTCTGCTCCCATGGTAGTAATCTTCAGAAGAGGGACCAAATAAACCGCTGGGGACCTTTATTCCATAAACCACATTCACAGAAATATTTGTGTCTGTGTCAACAGGGTTTCAGAATATATTCAGATGACTTCACCTAATCAAGTTATTGCTGTTTATCAAATTATCTCTTATGAATTGAGCCAAGGTTAATTAACATATGTGTACCTTATTTTCTCTAACCTATCATGGCCCTGCAAATGAAACAAGATACTTTTTTAAAGTCATATTAAGTAGATTAACCATATTTTAAGGTTACAAATCATAAGTAAGCTGGTCAATTGACAAATGGTAACATATTAGACTGCAAAAAAATATAACGATTGCAATCACGTGAGCATATATTTAAAGTAATAAGATAAGAATTAAGATTAATAAGTTAGGCAGAAACTGAACCAACAAAGATTTAATTTTTAAAAGTAGAAATGACAAGAACAAGCATCTGGCATTAGCTTAGCAAATTACTAAGTCACTGTAGCAATTGGAGCAATTGCAAAAGAAAAAGCAAGTTATTACGACATTGAAGTGATAAAAGACTATGTCGTGGTGCCCTGCCAGTTTTTAGTCTGTAATTACGGATATGAAGACTAACTGTGCTCTGCTATAGATATGCATCCCCTTTATTTAAAAGGATTTATAATTTCTTTTGCCTTATACAAACAATAAAGGGAAGTTATATTTCATATTTATGACATCATCATAATTATTTTGGCTATGATGACTTCAGGACTACTTGGGTAGGCTTATCAGTTCCAGGCCTGATGGTAACACCATTACAGCCTTGATTAGAAAGAAGACATTGAGGGCAACGAACAACCTGTAGTGCATTATTGTTTGTATGCAAAAGGACCTTTCTCATGTTCTAGTGTCAAGATTTATGTATTCCAGCAGAGGATGGGTGGAAGACGCTCACTGCAGAGCACTCTGCATCATATCCCAAGAGGTAAATCTAGATGCAGCTACTCCATGTTTCATTGAAATAAATAAATTTTCTTTTAGTACTTACAAGAAACTTAGTGCTTCGCTCAGTTGCTTATATTTAGGCTACTACTACTTTTTGAGACATTTTAGCATATGGGGCCCAGCTTCCACTCTAGAGGGGCATGGGTCTCTCTATGTTCTTTGCCATATCAAAGTCTTGGATACTATTCCAGCCAAAACTAGGATAGATAACTAGACCTTTGTAAGTGGCACTAAATGTGTTATGTGTAAGCAACTGAATTAACCCCATGATATTTTTTCCTACCTGAAATTAGACAGGAAAGACAGTGTTTTTCTTTAAACACTTTAGGAAGATTATTCAAGTTCTAAGTGTAGATACAATACTGTCTTTGCCTGTGTAATTTTGGATGCCTAGTTTACACTGTAATCAAAATACAAATGTAATTAAAGAAGCCAGTAGAGGCTGGAGAGATATTTGGCTCATACTAACAAAGACACCTAGATTTTTTCAAGTGGAAATCTATCTGCCTCTAAACTACTGTATTAACTAGGTGTCTATTGAGTTGATACATATACATGATATGCAACAGATGTCTTTAGTCTGTCATTGAATCCTACTTCGATTATACTAGACTTGGGTGCATGAGAAAAGACAGAAACAACAAGAAAGAGAAGTGTGTTTAGTTAATGGATCATTGTACTACAACCCATCTTTCTACTATAAATAATGCATGAATATTTCAGAAATTTGGTTGTAACAGAAGATTTTAATGGAACTCCTATTGTTATCAGAATATTGTAAGATACTGGACCAACGTTGTATATCTTCAGAGTTTTACCCTTTCCCAAAGCCCTCAAAAACATTAACTTTACTGCCATATTCTGAATGCAAGACAGAAATTTCTACCAGGGTAAAGCCTATCATGCAACAGAAATTAGTCTCAACCCTTACGGGCATCTCAAAAGACTGATGGCATTACCACTCACCTACCCACTCAACAAACAAAATCTCTGCTGTATTGTATAATAATTGTTGATAAATATAATACTGCAGGACACGTAATTTGAATGATTAGGTTTTTCCAAATTTAAAAAAGAAACCACAATGACATATTGTCTTAAAATCTACATTGATTTTAATCTGTAAAACAAGAAAGAGTTCATATTTGCTGTCATATTTATTTAGCCCCTTTTTTTTAAACTGTATTGTAACTCTATTAAAATTTTATACTTCTGTCTTCTTAGTGTTTTTGTTTGGGATTTTTAAAAAAAGAGATTATATCCACAAGTCAGTAGTAAGTGTATAAAAATATTATTTATTTTAGTAAATTTCAGTCACATAGAGCTCAAGAAATTTTAAACATATTTATATGTAAAAAAGCAGAATAAAAATACAGGATAATGACACATATCCTTCTGTCAGAGACAGAACTGTAGTTTAAATTTTTCATATAGTGAAAGTTAATTGTTCTGAATAAATACCCTTACCTAAAATCGCAGCAAATCAAAACCACACTTGATGTTTTTTCGTTAGCTTAAGTATGTTGAAGCTAGTTAAGAATGTCTACATAATAGGAGGAAAAGGGAACCCCCTAGTGCATGTAGTAAGAATTAAACATGGATATTACCTGAAGCTGTATCCATCAAAGGTGTGCAAGCTGGCATACAAGCTAGATTTTGTATATAAAGAAATTAAATACTTAGAATATATTTTAGTTTTGGGACAAGCTCAAAATATCAAGATTTAAAAAATTAATGGCGAATAATTCTATTTGTCCTTGTGAATCAGCAATATAATGTATTTGGTTTTACTATCTATTAAAATTGCCATCAAGTTTAAAAACATTAGTTATTGGATCCATCATGAACTCTAATGACATAAGCTAGTGGAGCATGATAACTTTTGTTCTCTTTAAAATATTTTATATTAATCATATCCAGAAGTCCCCTTTTTGGTATTTGTCCCTGTGTGAGTACTCTGTGAACCCTTACCTTTGCATGCTCACCCCAGCATGTTCATATTTCAAATGCTTCCTTCATTCCTCCTGCTCTTTCATGGCTTTAGTAATACTTTTCTGCTTTTGCCTGGTTTTTCTTCTTTCTGATAAATATTCAACTATAGAAATAGTATTGATGTACCAACATCCTGTACCCTGATGGCTTGTTTAAGTAATCAAACCCAAATATGTCCTCACAAATGAGTAGAGAATTCTGGTTTGGCAGCTGATCTATTCTTATTTTGCATTCAGTATGGACAGCTGTCAAAGAGAGCACCACATTCCAGCACTAAAGATGCAGGTATCTTTTTTAAAGATTTTCTGTGGGGAAGAGCCTCTCAGGCAAGCTGTATGAGGATTGGCTGAGGTCACTTGGTCTGTTCAGCCTGGAGGAGACTGAGAGGAGACCTCATTGCATTCTGCAACTTCCTTCTAAGTAGGAGGGGCAGGCACTGAGCTCTTCTCTGTGTTGCCCAGTGACAGGACCTGAGGGAATGGCCTGAGGCTGTGTCAGGGTAGGTTTAATTTGGATGTCAGAAAAAAGTTCACCACCCAGAAGGTGGCTGGACAGTGGAACAGGCTCCTCAGGGAAGCAGTCACAGAACCAGCCTGAGAGAGTTCAAGAAGTGTTTGGACAATGTTCTCAGGCACATGGTGTGACTCTTGGGGTTGTCCTGTGCAGGACCAGGAACTGGACGTTATGACCCTGATGGGTCCCTTACAACTCGGGCTATTCTGATTCTATGATTCTGTGATTCTTTTAGACTACTTTATCCTACCTTTTCACTCCATTTTTATTGAGGTACTTACTGACTATAATGAAGTTATCTCTGGTTCCAACCAAGTTTGTAAGATCTAAATTAGCTTCTGTGTTTCTCTCTGTTTTAAATACACAGCAAAAACAAAGAGAGCTTAATCCATTCTGTTTTCCAAGGGTGCAGCTGCATTCTGTTTGCTTCCCATATTGCTAAAAGGACATTTGAAAGATTATGGTGACATAGTCTTTTTCACAACCTACCTCATTGTTTTTTGACTTTTATGTCATTCATCAACTCAAGTTAACCAACTTCTGCCAGTTAGCCTATTCTGTCCTCAAACTTCTCAAAGTCCAGAAAGACTGAGAGCAAATATTACTGCTGCCACATTTTAGCGCTGGGCCAGCTGAGAATAATGTATCCCTCTCTCATTACATTCACTCCACCCTTTGGCTGCTCACTGTCAAGGGACAAGCTGAGAATAACCTGAAATAAATTTTTATGTTCATCAGTTTGGGATAGAACTAGGAGGAAGTTTTAGAAATAAGTCTCCTGTCCATGGGCAGTGAGTGAAAAAAAAATAGTACTGCAAAGAGGAGAGATGCAATAGAGAGCAAAACTACTGATGGCCAGCAGCCAGAACAATCCAGTGGGGAAGAAGGACAACCAGGAAGCTGAAAAACTTAGAGGAAAGTCTGAGCATCCAGCCAGAAGCCATGAGTTAACAAATTCTTGTGGGAAATCTTGACTGAGGGATCTTAGCACTCCTAGCCCAACAAGAAGGAAAGACAGGTGCAGAACACTGAACCTCACAAGTCATTTTGTAACCACAGTCCAAAGAAAATAAAAACCTCATTAGTATTGGAAAAACTGACTTTCACTGTGCTCACTTGGCTAAATTAAGTACTCATACCAAAAATATCAAGCTGTACTGGTAAAATGTATTGCATAACCTCATTCTATGTTGAGTCTCGATGTAAACTTTGAAAACTCCATCCATTAACTGCAGTGAATTTATATTTATATAAGCCAGCTGAAATTCTAGCTCTCAAAATGCTAAATTAGTTTTGCATGAACAAGCACATATGAACAATCACTTGTGGAGTGCTGTGTTAATGTTCGCTGTGGATTACAAAAGCTAATTACTAAAGGTGCAAATTAATGGCTACTTCATAGTAGCAGACTCTCAAGCTCTGACAGTGCAGAGTACTAGTAATATTGAAAAGTTTTAGATCTTATTGGCATATATTTTCAATCTGAATCTAAATCTAATCTAAATATGTGAATCTGCCTGGTTTCAAGCTGCCACTTCAGAAAGGCCAAAATATCCTTGTGAGCCTATGATATACATAGAGCTGTGTGTCAGCCTCACACAAATATCTTAAACTTCCTGCAGCAACTCAGTTGCAACAGATGCCTACATTCAGCTAATCATATCAGACCTCTGTTGCCTAGACTGCTAATATCTAGATTTTCCACCTTCTTTATAGTTATTAAAGAAAAATCAACACCTTTAGTTAAAAAAAAAAGGTGAAATGTAAATGTTCTCTTCAAGATGACTGCATCCAAGAAAAGCTTTTTCATTCTCCACTAAAAAAGGAACCAGAGGTAGTCATCTAAGATTATATATAAATTTACATTTTATGGCATATTTTCATCTAGCACCATAATACTGCTCCCAAAGGAATTTGTCTTCCTCTTTCCCTGCTGTCTTGTTTGTCATAATAAAGATTTATGCCAGCCATAAAACCCCTAGTACCAATACCAGCTACCACAGGCCCACCTGGCCTGAAATAAAGTGCCATTTTCTCCTTCGTCTGTCAAGTGGTTGACCCCATGGGACAGCTATTATCTTTGCTAAGAAAGCCTGGGGATTGCAGCTTAGTTCCATATAGAATATGGCCTTACAGGGAAAATATTTTGCCTTGTTTCTCATTGCAGCTGGACAATGTATTTATTGCAGTAATCTTCTTCCACAGAGGAACATAACAAGTCTTATTCACCTCAAAGTTTAATACATTTGCTTTCTGAGGTACAGAGGGTCACAGCAACTTAAGCTGTTTGCCAGAGAATACATCTGCTGCTTTTCTTAACAATGCTTTTAAATTAAAATCTGCAAACTTCCTGAGACTATTGACTGTTTTTGTCTTCCCGCCTCTTAACACAAAGAAAATAAACAACCCTCCAATATTTTCAACCTTGGAAGAATCAGCTTCATTTCTTAAAAAAGAAGGTAAAGAAAAGATTAAGCTGAAAATTATTTTAATTCTTAGTAACTTGTCTGTACATAAAAATTAAACTAATGGAATGATGATGTTTAATGATAGGATAATAAATAAACGTGCATGTGTGTATGTGCACATATATGCATGTACACATACATAAATGTACACCACTGAATTCAGTGGGTAACAGCTGCTGAAGAGCTGTATAAGGGTGCATGAATACAGATGGATGGATATCCTTACATTTTAGTAAAGCCAGAAGTTTCTTCCACCCCTACTTCTGAAAAAAAAACTTAATTGAATTACATATAGAACACACTATGTAAAAGAGCACAACAAAAAGAATCTTCACACATTTGTGTAGTGTATGAATTACACAGCAAAAAGTTGTCTTCTACATTTTTACTCATGTACAAATGGGAACATTGTTTTCATACAATAAAACAGATTATGATTTTCTAATTTCTTCAATTTTTTTCTTAGCAGAATAGCAATAAAATTTGTTGCCATCTTCAAGGTATTTAATTTACCAGTAAATTACAGCTGATTGTTTCTGATAAAAAGTACTTGTTGCCAAACTATAAAATGTTGACAGTCTCCAAATGCAAAGACTATAGGGATTTAAGACATCTAGGTTTTATTCTTAGCATGACAGTACACCATGTGTGTACCACTGCATCATATCTATCAAATTGCTTGTTCAGAGTCTTGAAGTCCTGAATGAGAATTCTCTTCTCTGTTCTATTTTGGATGAGATAGTTAATTTTCTTCCTAGCAGCTTGCACATGGTGCAATGTATTGGATTTGGGACTGCAACCTAGGGTTGTTTTAGTTGTTGCTGAGCCATGCTTACACAGAGAAAAGGCAGTTCCTGCTCCTCACCCCACCCCATCCCACTCCTAAGCTGGGGGTTCACAAGCAGTTAGGAAGGGACGCCTGTGGCACATCTGACCTCAACTGCCCAAAGGGATATTTCACACCACCTGACATCACACTAAATGACAGAAGCTGGGGGAAAGGAAAAGGAAGGTGGGATGTTCAGTTATGGCTCGTCTTCCAAAATCACCGTTATGCATGTTGGGGTCCTGCTTTCCTGTGGTTGGCTGAACACCTGCCTGCCCATGGGCAGTGCTGAGTGAATTCCTTGTTTTGTTTGCCTCTGTGCCTTGCTTTTGCTTTACCTGTTGGACTGCTTTGGTTTCAACCCACAAGTTTCTTTACTTTAACCCTTCCAATTCTCTCCCCCATCTCACTTCTGGGGTATGAGCAAGTGGCTGTGTGGGGCTGAGTTGCTGGCTGGGGTTAAACCAAAACATCTATAAAGATCAAGCATTGCTTGGCTATAAATTAGATTTTCTATACATGATAAGTATAACATTTTATTTGTAAAATTTAGCAGTAAAATGATTTGAAATATTTATTTCTCTACCTATTTTGCTGCTGATAAAATCTAAATTGCATTGTTAGAAAAGGAATAAAAACTAAACCGGGACCTGGCCAAGAAATCACTAAGCCTCTTGGGAAGACCACTTTGTGGGCACTGTAGGTCGGAGCACCCTCGCATTTCAGAATCTACTGTATTAAAGAAGGCATGCCATAGATCTGCTTTAAAATATGTAATTAACCATTCAGTGCCTTGCTCTGCACATTTGAATCTAGCCAACCTGACCCTCCATGGGATGTTCCAGGCTGTCAACGCTGAATTGTCAAGCTTGAATGTAAGTATAAATGTCACACAGAACACCAAGAATGAGTTGCTCTGGACATCCACGTTATTGCACTGTTCTGTTTAGAAAATGCTAATTTGTTATGTAGTACTAAATGAAGACTCCTCTGCTACTGCCAGACACCAAAATGACAGTTACCACAATAACCTTTGGGGATTTCAGTGTTTTGGCTGATATAATCTGTAATTATTAATTCACAGGTCCTGAAAATAATTATAACAAATAGCAATAGATAACACTATCAGTCGATCAGCTGTGACTGGAGCATTTCCTACTAATGAAAGCACCCAGTAATTTCAACAAGACCTTACTTTAAAATCCTTAATTAAAAAGCACCATCAATGTGCTCTTTCTCATCTAAGCAAATTTCAGGAAACCTGAAGCATAAACTAATAGAACAATGCCACCAGCCTTTTCCTATCAAGAAAGAAGTAGCACTTAATTTTCTCATAATAAAAGAATAATTCTCATTACTTTAACTTCACCCCAAACTCCAGGTTTTGAAGCAAGAATTTGAAATGCTAAAGGGGATGGACTGTTAAAGGATGCTAAAACATTTAAAGGATGTTACTAAAAAAGTAAAAGGATGTACTTTTTAAAATTTGTAACACATAAAAAAACCTACCCCAACAAAATCATAACTAAATAAAAACACTCCTTCCCCTTGGACAGTTTATGTCTGGAATTCTGTGTATGAACTTGTTTTCCTGGCTGCACAGAAGATCAGGGCCTATTGTGGGAAGACTGTTGCTCACACAGCTGCATTTACTAGGGATCAAGGAACTTCCTTGGGCTCGGACAGGTGTAGGTAAAAATTACCTCAGGTGTAGTATGGCCTAAAATTTGCCTTAGTCTAAATAGTCTGTCTACTGAGCTGTGAAACAATGTGCGCTGCCCTGATATTTCCATTTGAGTCATGACTCACAGTGAGCCTCGGCATTTAACTGAGCAAAGGCAGAGGCCTTTCTGGCTATGGAGAGCTGCAAACTTCTGGGAAGTATTTGTCAACAGGATTCCATGTATAGACAGGTCAGGCAGGTAGGCAATGTTAAGCAACAAGTTTCTCAACTGCTTGCTTGGATATAAGTACACACATGCAACCTAACAGAATTTTAGACTCCAAACCCCAGTGTTGAATCAGATTCTTGTGTTTAATGTCATTTAAAAGACTAAAATAACTGCATGCCCTTCAATTTCCATAGCTGTTACAAAAGAAATTCATCAGCTGTAGTAACACATTCAGAACTTACTATTATAAGAAAATCTCATGTGAAAATTAAAAATGAGAATTTCATTAGTGTTAAAGTAATGAGGAAAACCAAGAGTTTTTCCGTGAAATGTCCTCCATTTCAAATACACTAGTAAATCTGAAACTTCCCCTAGCAGAGAAAAGAATTTTGATAGCCAGAGGAGGGGAAGCAACACAGCCACTTCCAGAAGAATAGACTAAATGACAAAAAACTAAGTACTACTTATGATTAGAGAAAATGTTTGGGCTGAAGGGACAAATTGTTTTGCAGAAAAATTTTAGAGACTTCCGTTTTATGTACATTTAAGTTTAAACGGTGTTTAAGTTCAGGAGGTAAACAATGAGAGCCAAATGTAATGTTGAATAGATGTTTTCTAAATGGACATCCTAATGTTTAAATGAGGTAAGGGTATTCTGGAATATCACAGCAGAGAGCAATGTTAAAATTAAGAGCATATAATCGAGGGATGAAAGAGAAGGGCAAAGATTAAAAATATTTCACAATTTTTCTTCATGTATTTATCTGAATTGATGTTCCACACACCTTACCAGCTCTCAGTAAAAGAAACACAAAAAAAACCAACGATACAAAAACCTACAACTGAGGTGGCTTTTGAACAAGGCCAGCTTTCATTAATAATATGTTAGAATGATGATGGTTTGTAAACTAGAGACCTTCAAAATAATGAAATTAACTAATAAAGTCTGAAACTTAAACTAAATCAATGTTTATTTCAATCACCATATGCTGATATTTCCATTCAGGGAGAGTGGAAAATGGCTATGAGATTATATTTTATTGCTTGTTTAATGAGCTATTACAAAAGCACCTAATGGCACCATAAAACTTGGCAGGGAAAATGTCATCATATTCCCAGTAATTCATGCTTGCAATTATTTCATTATTTTAGAGTTAATTAATGAAATAGAGATCAGTTTAATTAAACTTGTAAAGCCAAAGCACCATGGGAAGAATGTCAAAAGTGGGACCCTCCAGTTAAATTCATTCATTTTTTTGTGCACACACACTTGTAAACTATCTTTTTTTAGTGCTACATTGAGTACAACTTTTGAAAATCTTTACTTACTTAAGAGCTTAAGCCTAGAATCCATGTAAACAAATATTACCTGAATGACCAGATCTTTTAGTGCGAACACAGATATCAACCAGAAATCACAGAAACCTATGCCAGAAGTATGAACTTTTTGTCTGTACTATCTCTAGAGTAACTGGAAGGTGACTGCCTGGTCAAAAACTGCTGGATTTGTGACATATGTATATGTCAAAATCCTGACCTGACTAAGGCAAAGTTTGTAAGCAAATAATTTTTGTTCCTTCTTTTTTGAGGAATGAGAAGTAAAAATACTCTCATCAAGTTACAGGTATGGTTTAAAATTATTTCTCTTTTCACATTTTTGAATTATACAAAAGATTAAAAAGAAAAGTAACATTTATTAAAATTTTAATTGTTTAAGCCTTTAAAAATGTACTTTAAAAAGCAGGATGAAATATTTTGAGTGTTGAGTACTCATGTGCTGCCATAGAGATTTAACTCTTTATTCAATACCTTTACTTATTAATGCATTTGTATAAAGATGAGGACACTGCATTAGGAACAAGGTTCAGGCTGTCAAAGATACTGAAGGCAAGTGGTCATCTAAGCCATGTTAGGAGAGCTCACATACAGAAGCTGGGTGCCTCTGTGACAGATAAGGCCTTCAGAAATCTCTCTTTGTGTAAAATCAATTTCTCAGTCTCTCAGAAATATTAAAGAAAGGGATAGTAACTGAAATTGGCATAGAAAATTGTTACCTGCAGATTGCGTGCTTTTGTAAAATTTCCTGTTTTCTACATTTGCTCAGTTTTGCTGCAGGAGTCATAACTCCTGTGGCATGGGAAACAATTGTTCTGAATGAGCAATTAAGCTCCTAGGTAAAATAGAATAAAATGTTGGAAGTATGCTCATACTAGCTTATTTTTCTTTTTTATTTATGCTTTTTTTTCCCCTTTTATCTTGCTCTAGGCTACCCATTCCTTAAATAAAAGTGACTACATGAAAGGTGGGAGGCAGGTGAATCTAGTCAAACTTAATCTCATCTAATCAAATCATGTTCACTTTCTCTAAACAAAGGCTTCAGACACATGAAGAACCTTGAGGAGAGTAGAGCATGAGATTGGTAATTCACAGCACATGTCCATTAGAAAAAATTCAGATTAAGATACTTTCACTTACCCTTTTTACCCCCTCTTATAAAATTAAAAGAGGAACTGTATTTGGATCAAAATTCAATTTTGGATTAAAATGGAAATAGTAGGTTTGTTTGTTCTAATAGTAGGTTTGTTTGTTCTTTTGATACAATATGTTTGAGGTTTCTTATTATCTGTTTGCTTGGAGTTAATTTTGTTTTAGGTTTGGGGTGGATTTTTTTTAATGAAAATCTGTCTGTTGGTGCCATATATTTCAGTTTTCCATGTGATTCCAGAGTTTTGTTTTAAGGCTGACTCATAAACTGTTTTCATCTTCTTGCTTTAATTCCAAGCAATACACTTGCAAACACAGAATTAGGACCCATCTGATTTATTTTCCAGGGACTCTCATAGCCTCCAGGCTAAACATCTGCATAGACTATACCCTGTTCTAAAGAGTTACTTCCTCTTCAGAAGCAGTCATGTGGTGTTGAATTGACATTATGCCTCACAGCCTTTGAAGCAGGCACCATTGCCAGAAGTGAAATCAGAACTCCACCCCACACTTCAGTGTTGTGCAAATGTAGTTTATATGGACACCACAGAAGGGCAACTTGTGTCAATGTGTTTCATATAAACTTCTCTAAAATGTTGATACATGGCTATTGCAGTAGAGGTCACAGCATGTTTCTTGGATATGCTACTCTAAATAGTTGAGACTTTTAAGAATGTATGAATATAAATGAGATTCTAAATAATGAGCACTTATGAAAAAATGCTGCCGTTCCCAATCCCTTAGTGCCTGCCCATTTTTTAAGTTTCACTTTGAAAAAATAAACTAGTTTATTTTTATATTTTTGTTGCTGTACAGATTGTATATACAACCTTTTTAATCTATGGATTTAATTAATGGCGTATACAGTACTTGGCAAAGTATCAGTCTCTTTATGCATAGCACCAGAGTTTTGTTTCTGAATAAAATGGCAGAGACTACATCTTCAAATGATGTATTGAAAACAGAACAAAACCTGATATAAACAAATATTAAATATACATGATCTTGCATGATTCCCAGAAAATGGAATCATTATTTGTATTGCTGATGGAAGTTCTGAAAAGTATTACATACGAAAGATGTAGTCTCAAAGAAAGGAATCCTTTGTTGTTCAAAATCTATGTTTCAGGGGTCCCTAAAAAGCATGCTGTCCTCCTGCCAATTACTCAAAGAAGAACTGATTTGATGCACAAGTTATGGACCTATATGGAGCTGCAAAAGTTGTAAGGATAAATGCTGTAAAGAAAATAAATTACGTGGTAGGACAAGACTGCTGTTCAGTCACGTCTATCTATTCCACTTTTTTTATTTGTTAGCTGGCAGAGATAATCCTTTTCTCTGGTCCCTTAACTTCACAAGGTACCAGTTAAAGAATTAGAACGGTGAGCAGCAGGCAGGAAGAACAAGCAGTAAATTAATGAAGTAGGGTCAAGAGAAGCAGAGTAACTGAGAAAATGTTAGGAAACAGGAACATATTAGAAAAAACCAGTAATTTGAAAGTGTAATAGTTGTGAGGAAGCTTGATTTGAGTGATATATGGAGAAAAAAGCTGTAAAAGGACTACTATAACCCCTGTTATTTTCTTTTAACACAGACATTTCCTCACACACAATTAAAGTAGATTTGGGGGATTAAGAAATAAATGTCCTAGAGCCTGTGGGAATAGAGTTGTTAAATCTAGTGTCTTGGCCACACTCCAGTTTAGATATTGCCCCCTTTTTTTAGAGTTGCATATGGTAACTGTCTGTATTTCCTGTCCTAAACTGACAAGTAGCCTTGCTTTATTTTGTTAGACAGCTGTTTATTCTTAAGTAGTTTGTAAGTCCGTGGTGTAAAAGATGGTATATCTAAATGCCTGGATCAAATAGATTACTTGGAATTGCCAAAAGGAAGATTTACATAGCAAAAGTTGTGAAGGAAAATCCTTCTCAGAGTTCCTGCTGTAATACGTATGTGGAGAGTGGGGAAAGGAATGAATATATTCCATGCATTTGAATGAGCAGAGTCCTGGAAGTAGGACTTCTATTTTGGCTCTCACTGCAATTGATAAAATTCTCTTTAGACAAGGCAAAGCATTTGGAGTGCTTTTCTTGAGTTAAAAGTTAGCATTTGCCTATGTTTTGTTGTGTGTATTTTCATACAGCTACTTTCATCCATTCAACAGTATAAGAATTCTTGGTTTATATAACTTAATCAATTAAAAAAAAGAAAGAAAATAGGAAAAAATCAGTGCTGAGGCAGAACACTGGCCTTCCTAAGTCTTTTCCTGGGCAGTGAGCTGGGTAATGAATTGTGATATCATCTTTACAATTCTCATTAATGAGAAATTAATCTTTCCCTTAGGAAATAAGACCTGCTAGATGTCATTAGTCAAAGTTTAGAGGATTGCTTGCCAGGACAAATACTGTCCTGGCTGCACTTGTGCAAGCACAAACAGACATCTTGACTTCTGTGACTGCTCAGCCAGTGCAATAAAATATAGTATTAATCTCAGTAACTAAAAGGGAGGAAATGGAGTCATAAAATAATTACCTCCTTTCTGTTTGTGCCCAAGGCCCTTTTATAGCGTATTTCCTATCTGTATTTAGCACTGTTTCGACCATGATGGTTTTCAGACTAATTATTCTTTTTCTTGGTCATATTTGCTGTAAAAGTAAAAAAATATCATCCTACCAAGATGCTGTTATAAACTCTACTTTCATTGTAGCTTTTGTTCTTGCCTAATAGCTTTCTCTTCCATCTAAGGTTGATGAGTGTTGTAATGAATAGTTTTGAGAGTTACTGGGTGAAGGTAAAGTTCAGGCAGGCTGACTTCTGAATGACCCTCAGTGACAGTTGTAAATGGGGAAAATATTTCTAGTAAGGAACTCAGGCTTACAATGGCTCTCTTCTCCATTTAGGAGTCTGGGGAGAGAGGAATGGTCTGTACTAGCTCAAGTTGCCAAGCAACTTGCATTTAACATGCTAGTGGTCAATTTTAATAGACAGGCTGTGACATTTTTCTAAAAGAAATAAAAATAACATTTTCACAGCCTGAGGTAATATAAAAAGTCTTGCAGTCACAGAGCATTTAATCGATACAATATCAGAGGTTAAACAACTACAGAAGTAAGTGAATTCAAGCTTTGAAGTTTTGTGCTTATTAGAGATATTCTAAGTTTTTTTATCATGCCAGTCTTACATCCTTCTATGGACTAGGTTTATTTAATGTACTAGAAGCATTGCTTAAAATGCCATTGCCCCTCAACACTTGACTTCAGAAAGGCATGCAAGTGCTAACACCTTCTAAGACTCTGTAGGTAAATATATTCTTTTGGTGCTTGAGATGTTGGCCTGTTTTTCATTGAAAGAAGTCTAAGAGAAAAGAGATTATTCCCACCTGATTTTGTTAAACTGGGTGGAAGAATGAGATTCTTTGAAAACTGCATGTGAATATTGAAGCATGTGTGCTGATGTCAGCCCCAAATGAATTTTAGCAATTTCATATGAGTATTGTTTCTAGAGATTAATGTAAAACATCAGGACCTATGTAATATGAAGAGACGTGCAGTTTGAAAATACCAAAGGAAATGAGAATGTATTTTAAAAAAAAACATTAACCAGAAGAATACTGAATGGTTTTTTTTTTTTTAAAAAAATCCCTTCAGTGGTAATTTAGGTTTTGAAAATATACAAAAATATAGTATTTTAAAAATGCAAGTATTTTTATAGCCCTGTTTTATGGCAGAAGTAGGTAGGCTTGTTTGCATGCCCTAAACAATTATTTTAATGCCTATGTATATATAAATTTATTTTAATTGTTTTTCTAAAAGATGTAATGCCACTGCAGTAAACTTGGCTCCAATATAGTGTAGCCTTTGTCTGCAGCCATTTTTTTAGTGCTTGACAATGTACACAATCTATTTGCAGAGAGAAATACAAGCACATGAAGTTATCAAACTTGGGTCAGAATAACAACCTTTAATGTATTTTGTTGTATGAATTAAGGAATAAAATTAGATTATTTGTGGGAGCAAATTACCAGTTCAGTTGCCAGAAAACTGCACCATTATCTGTAGTGATGTGGGCAAGAGTGCATAGGCAATATAGCCAAGAAACACATGCTATTTTTGTGATCTAAATTACTGAAGAGGTGATGCATGCAAGTCATAAAGGAACAATTGCCATGACTTGTATTCTCAGCCAACTACATGCTGTTTGGCAAGTTAACAGGGGAGAGTTACATGGGTTATATAGAATGGAATGTCTGAACAGCTGCTGTGGTGAGAGCAGTCAACAGGTTTGTCAGCTTTTAGAGTAATTAGCCCAGCAGGAAATCCATTCCCAGGTGTCTACTGGAAAGAATCAAGTTTGGTGAGGCCATGATGGATAAGAAAATGAGAGTAGAGATGTGTATAAGCATCTCTCTCTTTAGACAGAACAACAAACACTTTCCTGAAATTTATGGGGTTGAGACAAAAGAACAGAAATACTGTTTCAGTTCATTTATCCATATAGATCCATAGTCTGTCTCCAGAAGGCTCTGACTGGTCATAAGCAGGTACTCAAGGAAGAGTATGGACAGAGCAGACATATGGCTTCATATTATGCTCTCAAATTCCAACTGATTTCAGCTCAGGGGTTTCTGGAGTCCCAGCCGACTTCTCTCCTTAATCACCCCAGTGCATGACTCTTCCAGGTGGCCATCCAAGCTTCTCATGAATGAACCTTATCAAATCATTACAACTGCAATATTCTTTGGCAAGGAGTTCCACAGCTCTGCTACCTACTGAAAAAAAAAAAAAAAAACAACACCCAACAAAATACCTTGCCTTTCTTGGCTCCCAACTTGTACCCTACTTGTTTCTGCCAATCGTTTCTTCTTCTTTCACTGAAAGAGCTTAAGAACTGTCAGCTCCTATGCCTTCTCTCTCTTGTACATGAGTATATACCGCTCATGTTCACCCTTTTCCCAGGCTGCGTCTTTTCTGTGGTGACGTATCCCAGCCTATTTGAATTTGATGCACACACAGATGTAACTTCGTACACTTTATTTGCTTTGCCTTTCTTTGAAACTAGTTACTGAATGAAATTGCATTTGATTGGGTAAGAGGGGTGATCACAATCTAATCTTTGGTCACTATATTAACTAGGTTATATAGGCTATAATAGATGAACCAAGAAAGAAATATGTGGTGGATAATCTTTTTGGCCATTAGTTACAGAGGACTTCAAGAAAATAAATTAATTCAAATGCCTAAAGATAATCCCTTGCTTTTAGTTCAGTCCAAGTCAATGCACTGTATGAGGCCTATTTTTTCATAGCACCACAGTGGTGAAGTAGTAATATCTTAAGTATTCAGATGTCTAAGTGCTGGAGAGGGACTTTCCCTTATATTTTGAATACATTATTAGCCCTTTTTTGTAACACAAAATAAAATTACATAAATTTTTCACTGGAAGCTTTAAATGAAACATTATTTTAATATCTTTTTACACTTGATTTTAATTTCAGTAAAACCAATGTATCTCTATATACCAATATATCTCCAATATATATCTCTATAATAAATACCATATAAAATATGACTGTCATTGTAAATTCATTTTATAGCTGCCCTTAAATAGAATTTCTTGAGTTGTTAGTATTGGCTCATGCACTGAAAATATCCTGAATTAAACAAAACTCCAGGTACCAGAACTAGTGACTGTATTTTGTGATTTAACATTTAGACTATTATTGTAATTAATTTTTTATACTTCAGGTTTGGGAAAAAAATCAGTTTTTGTCAAACAATTCCTGGAGGTATGTAAAGAAATCTAAAAGCTGTAAAATGGACTAGGTGGAATCACTTTGCTGCAGTCATGGTTCAAAATAAATAGATTTTGGAGAAAACTGGTATCAAGTTCTCAGACAGATTTCCCTTATACATTAGACAGAAATCTAAAGCAAGAAAACAAGTTGTTAAGCAACGGTATATATTGCAAAACCTAACTTTCTGGTTCCTGTCCCACAGCCACACCCATATTTTAAATTACGTGCATAAGCTGCTTTTATAAAGTCAAGTGGGAACTAGATACCTCAGAAAACAGATCCAAAACAATCAACATGATAGAAAAATAGTTTGGGGCCCACAGGCTTCAGATACCAGCATTAAACTAGAGGTTGCTTAACAGTCTATAAAACATGCTTTCATAAAAATGATGTCTTTATAAATTTGTATTGTGCCATCCTCAATATCTAGTGTCTGGATCTCTAACAGCATTATGACATGTAAATATATCAAATCAGAAGTAAATACAAGGTTCAGTTTTTAAATAATGAGAAAAACACATATAGCCCTTAGCTATTTTTTTGTAGAAAATGGCACATCATTATAAGAAGTCTTGAAATATTTATGAACCGAAAATAGGGATATTAAATAAGAGCACATTACTTTCTACTGTGTTGTTAGTCTATTTGAATACACATTACTAAATATCCAGTACAGAAATGAAGCAGAAAGGTTTTTAAGACTCTATATCATTCTTCTGGCCTGGCATTCCTGGCAGCAAAGTAGGAAATGAAATGTCATTACATTCTGTGCATGAGAAGTACTTTAGGACCCTGGAGCCCTGATTTATTCTATTCATTGGGGATCTTTATTTTCTTACTAATTTTTCCATTAGCAACTCAGCAGCTTTTGGGGAAACTTTCTTGTGATATTGATGTATTGATTGCTGCTTTACATGAAAAATATCCTCTTTTCTGTTACCACCTTATCCAGTTATGTTAGGCAATGTTCAGTAAGCTGTATTTAATTTCTTTCTGCTTTATGTTGTGCCATATTTTACTCACACTTCTTTCTCCTATTACATATCTAATATCTGTTATTGCAATAACTTTGGCATTGTCAGTCTTTGTACCTCAGACACGCATAAAGTGAATTCAAAGAATTATTGGACAATCTTGTGTTTCAAGGCATAACACCAGGGTCTGTTTTTTTTTAAAATAACTCCAATACAATGCCCTTGGCTTATTTAATTCTAAGTATCTGGAAGATGCAATCTCTGAGGGTAAACTGGTTGGAGATGCTTGGTGGAAGTAAAAAAAAAAAAACCAGAAAGCTACTGCTTTAACAGGAAAAAGAGACCAAATAGTGGACAAAAAGAAAAGCTGACAGCTGACTGCAAAACAGCTAGAAACTTTCTAAAGGAGTGAGATCCTTGTTGGTGTGTTTCCTTTCCATTTTTCAGGGGTTTAGATGAGTCTGGGAAGAAAATTACTAGGAATTATGTCCGGGGAAATAAAGTAATTCAGAAAACTGGGAGCAGGCTGCAGTTACATAATATGCAACCTGCAATTACAAAAGTAAAAAAACCCATGAAGATCCAGAAAGGGTTTACTGCGTGAATTGCTTTGGCGAAAATCTTTGACATCTGAGTATGTAGAACACACAGAATTCTTCACAGATACACAAAATATGTTTGAACATTTATCTCAGGGCACAGTCCATCAGGAAAAAATACCAAGACTGTGGAGGCGCTACTGAGCAGAACTAATGCATGATACAAGACATAAGAAAGACAATGATGACCTTTTTTATTTTAACTGAGGTTTTCTTTTCACCAAAAGGGAAAAGGTTTTAAAACAAAGAGAATGACTGGAAAGCAAAATGCACCTGAAGGATATATGTGAAATCACTGAAACAGGCCACAATTAAAGGTGAGAAATTTAAAATAAATGTTATGTGAGGATACAGTTCATTATATAATGTCCAGGTGCCTTAGCTAGATTTGTCAGTGTTTGTCAGAAGTTTGGTGTCACTTGGCCCGTATTGCAGATACTGTTGGATTAGCAGGACTGTTTCATAAAATAAATGAAAATTATGTGCACATAACATTCTATTTCAAAGCACTGAGAACTTTCAAAAGGTCAATGGTTTTTTCCAGCTTCAAGGCAGAAGAAATGAAGACAGTAAAGAGCTATTTCTCTTAGATACAGACAGAACTTAGAATTTTTACTTATTCTAGACCCAGATGACCATTTGACAGAACATATGAACATAGACAAACTTAAAACCCACAAACCCCAGACTCTACAGAGGTGGTGCATGTGGCCTCAAGATCAGTGCTCTGTGCCAAGAATCCACATATACTTGCAAGGATATCTTACAGCCCCAATTTAAAAAACATACAAAGGCATTAAAAATACCCAGAAGAGTGCAACAAAGCTGGTGAGTTGGAAGGCATTTCTATAAGTAGTAGTTGAGAACAGAGCATTTGTCTAGTTTGAAGAGAAGCAGACTAAGGGGTAGCCTCAATGCTTTCTGCAACTTCCAGAAAAGGGAAAGAGGATGGGAGGCACTGATCTGGCATCCAGTAATGGGCTACATGGCAATGATTCAAAGCTACATCAGGGGAGTTTCGACTTAGCACTACGAAACATTTCTTTACTGGGAGGGTGATCAACCATTAGAAAAAACCTCCTAGAGATGTAGTCAATGCCCCATGTCTATCAGTGTTTGAAATCCCTTGGACAATGTCTTTAATAATGTACTTTCCCTTTTGGACAACCCTAAAATTGTGAGGCAGTTGGCCTAGATGACCATCACAGGTTCCTTACAACTGAAATGATTTGTTCTGTTCTGTTCTATTCTACTCTGTACTATTCTAATCTAATCTCTTGACACAGTCTGAAGATTTGTTCCAAATTTTCCATTTACTTTGTATCCATAAAGGCGGTCACACATGATGATGTGTAATGAACTTAAAAATTAAGTATGCTTTATTCTTTCTTTTTTGAAAGACATAAGATACATGATGCAGTATCAAACCATTTCTCCTCCCCTGTCCAGCTGCAGAGGGGAGTGACAGAGAGGCTTTGGTGGGTGCCAAGCATTCGGCCAGCATCAGCCTCCTACATGTAGGTTTGGCCCAGAAGAGCAGTGCATAGTGCTTTGCTCTATTTCTGTGGCTAGACATTACTTGCGTGGGATAGAGGCATGGTTAAGGGCAGCCTGCATCTGAGGGAGTCCAAAATGAATAAATCTCAGACTTCTACTGAGTTAGGTATCTCTTGGACAGAAATAAAACCTTTTCAATTTTGGATTTTAAGCCTTTTTCACTGTAGGAACTGCACCTGGTGCGCTTGATTCTTGTGCTTTCTTGCCAAGATTTTTCTTCATCTTGGTAGTGTCTTTAGAAAATTAGAAGTGCCTTAGAAAGATACTGATATAACTGAATTCAGAATGTTTTTGGCAAAAACCCTCTCACTGCATGACTTGAAGGAAACCTTGCAGTCATGAGATAAAAGTAAAGCTGAGTAGTTGTTTCAAAAGGAGAAAATGAAGAGTATAGTTAAATAATCTTATCTTTCTCTGGGTGGGGCTTATAACAAGATTTTTGCTCAGGAAACTTTATTTAGACTCCAGAATCCAGAAGTTCCTTTATTGTATAGTATGGAATATAAAACCTGGCATTTTTATCGCCCCTAAATCACAGAATCTGGAATTGCTAGATCTAGGTGAGAGGCATGACCCAAGGTAAGAAGAAGCACATTTAAGTGTTCCCAGCCTTGGGACAGACCAACCAGAAACCCAAGGAGCATTTTCTATAGAAACTTGATTTTTATTGGATGAGGCTTTATGACAAAACTTGATAGTAATTCTTTTGGCCTAGTGCACACAGGGAAATTGTATTTTTGTCAGACTGGCAGTTTAGAACTGCTGTTGTTGCAAATCCATTGAAATTAAATAGCACTTATTTTTTGCCTGATACAATAAAAGGGGTGATAGATACTGTATTTTTAAAAAGATATAATATGCATAAATAATTGGTTGAGAAGAAAAAGCAGCTCATCTTTCACCTATCAGTGAAAATATGTGGACCATTTCTGCTGAATGCCAATTTTTTTCAAATTTTCAGACTCTTCAAATTTTTATTTTTGCAAAACTTTGTTTGACAAGAAAATCACAAAGTAATTTTTAAACTTACCTTTCAGCCCAGTTCTAGGGGGACATATTGATGTGATGGTTTACCATACATCCCATCACAGAGCAGAGATAACAATATGCTTCTTGCTGTGCACGTTCCTCACCTGCTTGCCTGTTTATTCAGGCAAAAGCTATTGGACACCTTGCCTCAGAAGGAGACTGCTAGATAAAAGACACAGGAGAAGTTGTTAAGAAGCTGTTTTTCTTCCCATATATTAAAACAAGTACTTAAGTGGAAGTTAAGAGACCTGCTTCTTGGAAATATTTTTTCTTCTTTTATAGTTCCATAATTTTGTGTTTTAATATCATATTCCTTCTATGTTAGAAAGACAGATGTGCATATTTCTGTTCATCTTCACTTGAAAATATATCTGCATTCTGAAACATATGCCCTTTTTTATTTCGCAAATATCTTTTCAGCTATGTCACAGGCTGTCTACCCAGCTATATGACTGCACTGTTACAATGTTCCACCAGAAAAGGTTAAATTTTTCTTTTAATTTTTATTTCCCCTTATTTTTACAATGGATAACACCTGCTGAATTTTTGTGCAGAAGGAAAAGTCCTGAACTTGAAGAAAACAAGCAAAAACACAGTTTTCTGGCTCTTTTGACCTCCATAAACATGAGATGCATTACAGCTGAAGTCTGGAAAAGTCATCATAAATTTTGTAATAAATGCAGTTCAAGTGTGCAGCCTGCCGGCAATTCATATGAAGGTGAATTGGTGTCAGAAAATGATTACATAAAGGGGAGTGAATCTTTAGTTATTGAAATAGATTCAGCCACTGTTGAATGGCTAGTCCAAGTTAATACAAGGATACAAGAAATGTGTATATGTGATGGAAAAGAAAAGAAGATTGAATGAGAAACAAAGATAAAAATGAAAAAAAGTACCCAACTTTGTAATTCATTAAAAAAACTACATTTTTCGCTTTGATCAGTCTCTTCTCTTTCCTCATTCTACCCTCATTCCAGCCAGGGAATTAAAAAATACTGACATGCTTGATAAAAAGTGCATGTGCATATGTCCTGACAAATGAGTCATGGTGAATGGTATGTCAAATTGCTTGTAAGAATATAACCTTTGGATGTTGACATTTTCTCCTGTTTATAGTCACTTTATTCAGAAAATTACAGCTGTGCTCACCCTACTGATTTAGGGCCCATCAGGATAACATGAGTATATAATTTTCAACTATAACATGATGTCAATGATATTGCTAGTTCTGCTTTCCTCTCCTTCATCTCCTTCTCAATTATTTCAATTCACCTTTCCAAATTATTTAATTACTGGAAAGCTTCTAAAGCCATCTTTAAATAAAGAACGTATTTAAAGAATTTAAATTAATTAGAGTAATTAAAAAAAAAAATCCTCCTACATTTGACCCCCATTCAAATACCAGAAGTTGCAGCTTTTTAACTGTGGTAAGCCTGCAAGATACATCATGAGAGTTTTGCTTACATGCTCAGCTGTGATTGCTTGTGGCAATTTGCTCTGTTTGCAAACTTTCTGTTAGCTTTATCAGCTAAAACACTATTTGCACATGAAAGTTTTTCCCAATTACAAAGGTTCCCTGGGAAACACAGAGAGCTAGAAAACAAAAACATGCATTAGCAGCCAAGTAATGAACCAGGGAATCAACAGGCCATCAGAGAGACTCAAGCCAAAAGGAAATTGTTGGAGTTCATAAGGATGTTTCTCTCTAGAATTTGTTCCTCATTCTTCTGCAAATTAATTTCTATTTAATGACCCTCACAGATGCCGAAAGACTCCTCTGCTTGATGAGTTTGTCCTTTGAGAGACATTAGGAAAAAAAACCAGAGAAACAGCTACCCTGAGGTCATTCAGCATTTGACAAAGTTTGCATAGACTTGTTAAGTTCTGCTTGTTTGAATGAAGCTATAATTTTTCTCCTAGTCCCATAGCAGAGTGAGATGATAGGACTGCAGAAACAAAAAAAGACCCTCATGAGATTCCTTCATTTGGGTGATGCAAACAATCACNAATTAAAAGAAACAGAATCTTGATTTCTTCCTGAAATTTCCAACAGGACCAACAGGAACAGAAAAGACTTTAATTTTTACCAACCTCTGGGAATTTTAGTCCTGGGGACAGGAAATACTCTTCATAGTTTAGTCAATATGTTTAGTCAAAATTTACAATCACAGAAATTATAACCAGAATTAACTTTGAGTGTCATATAACTGATTCCTTTACTTTCAGATTAATTCTGTCTAAACTGTTCCTACCAAATATTTGTCAAATCTGTCCTTAAGAACCTCCTGTAATTGAAATGGGGGGGGGTTTTGTTGCTATTNTTTCTTAACATTTTATGTAAGTCTTTTCTATATGCCAGTTATGGACAAAAAGAGATAGTTACATTATTGAAAAGCAATTATTTCAAAATTACGTTGAATCTATTATTTGTTCATAACTTAAACTGAGAGTCTAAGAGTTAGAAATATTAATAAAATATTTAATAAATATTATATGTCCTTAACTTTAAGTAAATATTTTTTCACTTCAAGTATAAAGAGACAGTCACTGTCTCTNTTTGGTTTGGTTTGGTTTTTCCCCATGGACACGAAGAATAAATTATTGCCTTCTTCTTTGCAACAACAACCCTTATTCATACAAAGACTATGATTCTAGTCTTCTGAAGTGCTCATACCTACAGTCATTCTTTATTGGTGATGTTTCCTGCACTTCTGCACCTTTTTGTTACATGCTCTCTGGTTTATGAGCAAAGTGGAACTCTTTTCCTTTCAGTCTTAGAAGAAACAGTCCTGTTTCTAGATCTGAGCACTTTTCCCCTTTTCTGCTGCCCTTTGACAACTGATTTATGTTCAGATTGAAAACTGCCACAGACACACAGAAGAACCCTGATCAAAACTGTCTGTCACTATGGTGGTTAACCTCTGCTTCAGTCAGTGTGTACAGTTTTCCAGTAAGCTTGGGTCCTACTCTATCACTTTTTTTTTGCTTTGTGCCATGTCCCCTAAGTGTTATGGTAAGGTCATTTGAGCCAATGTTAAAGTTAGAAAGAGAGAGTGAGTTATACTCCTTGAAACCTGTTTTATGCTTTTCCAAATTGCATTGCTCCAAACTGATTTGTTCTTATGTTTTGGTTTGAAAGACAGGTGTCTGCTAGGGAGGGCAAGACCTCCCTTTGGAATGGAGAATTCAAACCCCCTCCCTCCAAATTATTAAAATTTTGATATTAAGTCGGCTCTCAGGCAAAGATATGGGGATAGGAATAACAGCTCTTTACTAGTATGTATAACAAGGCAAACAAACAACCACTACAGCATTAATGATAAACAAAACCAGGAACCTCGAGGGGCTTTTGTTTCACGAAACCTGGGGCAGTCTGGTCTCGGTGCAGGGATCTGAGAGCGTCAAGCTGGAACAGTGGAGAATCCCAGCCTGGTGGGATGTACCAAAGCTCACGGTGGTAGCTGGAAGGGCAGGGATGTCCTGGCAGGGCCGGGCAGTGAAGGGACACAGCGTATCCAAAGCGGTGCCGAAGGAAAGCGGCGGCGGTGGGACAGGGCCGGCTCAGCCCAGCAGGGCAGGAGGAGGCGAGCTCAGAGTTCCTGGGCACACGAGGAGATGATGGTAGATTTCCTCAGGAACGGACCCGGTGATGGCAATGAGAAACTCTTCCTGCAGCAAGAGCGGCCTGACCCTTCTCTCTCCAATGCTGAGAGCAAGAGAGCGAAGCTGCCCCCACCCCTGCCCTTTACCTGCCCAAAACCTCGCGGTATCAGGTATCACCTTTTTCCCTTGGAGAGAAAAACTCCCTGAGACCGAAAACAAAAGGCTTGCTCCCAGCCACTTGTATTATTTTGGTCAAGCACCCATAAGTACCCAGCAATTAGTCTCCTAGCGACTTTGTGGGGAAAAATTCTATAGAGAAAAAAACCAAATCTAAACCCCAACATCTTAACACTATCTTTGATTTTTCCAAAGGCTATAGATAGATCAGTTGATTATTTTCTTTTTCTAGTACGCTTCTGGGAACTAAGATTGGACTACATGATCAGAAAACCTCTTCCCTCTTTCTGTCTCTTTCTGTCTCTGTCTGTCCTTTCCTCTGTGTGTCTCTGTCTTTCTGTCTCTCTGTCTGTCAGTTCATCCTTTTCTGCTTTGGAAATCCAAATGTCCTTTAAGAGTTCTCAAAGTTAATAGTGAATAGTTGACATTCCTTTTAAAAATGCTTACTTCATCCAGGTGAATTTCATTATATTTAGGAGTTTGAAGTGATCCAGTTTTTAGTGTATGAACACCAGTGTTAAAAATAGGAGGTGGGGAATGTCTCCAAAACTCATCTGAATATTTTGCATAGCTTTTGGATAATCCTGAATCTTAGCAGTAGCTGGGAACCAAGGTGAGATTTTGCAACATCAAAAACTTTCCTTATTCATTGAGCACATAAAAGGCATGGGAAACTTGAGGTTGCTGGATTCGCAATGCAGTGGGAGCCAGCAGTGGGAATGTCTGAGAGGAGTGGTACTTTCATCAGCCAGCTTACCTTTGGGGTGCAATTTAACAATTAGCTTCAGTCCTTTTAAATCACATTGATGCAGCAAGAGACAATTCAGCCCTGCTCTTGTGTATCTTTTGGGAGCAAGGGCAAGAAATGTTGAATGCAGCCCTCTCTCCCCCTGCCTTCCTATAAGGCATTGGTAAGACAGAAAGCTGCATGCTATCACACCTGTTTACATTAATGGTTATGTATTAACTCAGCCAGTGTGAGGATGGCTGGTGTACTCACTTCAACAGAAAGCTTCCTGAGATGAAATACTATTAGCTTAGTGGTCACACAAAATATCAGAGAATGTCCACTTAGTTAAAAGATACGCTCTTCAGATTTGTTTTGTATTTAAGCTATTAAATCATGAACACGATGATGTGTACCTTCAAAGGGTGATGAAACTTATGTCTGGTATGGATCTGTGGCAAGAAAAAGCACAGATAAATTAATACCTACTTTTTATATGTATCAGAATACATGATAGCACCAGAATATGTGCTAGAAAGGCCAATATATTTCTACTTTTTGAAATGGAAGTACCAGTATATATATTTGGGCCACTCAGCCGGAAAGCAGACTTTTGCAGAAAAGGTCAAGGGAGACCTATTGGAAACCAAGTTGAAAACAAAACAGCATTGTACCCTTATGGAAAAGAAGGCTGTAGGTCAAGGGAGATGGTCCTCCCACTCAGGGGTTTCTCAGCACTGGTAAGGCCACACCTGGAGTCCTGTGTCCGGTTCTGGGCTCCCCAGTGTAGAAAGGTATGGCCCCAATGGAATGAGTCCAATGAAGGGCCAAAAAGATAACAAAGCCTTCTTCTGAGGAGAGGCTGAGAGACTTGTGACTATTAAACCTACAGAGAAAAATTCTCAGGGTGCTTTTCTCAATATATAGTAGTACCTGGAGGAAGAATATAAAGAAGGCAGAGTGAGGTTCTTAGTGGTTCCCAGTGGCAGGACAAGAGACAGTGGGCACAGACCAAAATGCAATTGGTTTCCTCTGAATGATAGAAAGCATCTTTTCACTCTGGGAGTGATCAGTTACTGACACAGATTGCCCAAGCAGGTTGTAGAGTGTCCATCCATGATGTATTTTCTTGTATGCACCAGTATGAAGAAAACAAAAACCCTGAAGATACAGGGCTGGTTTGTGAAGAGTAAGTTACTCTACAGTGACTCAGTGGCTAGTTAATTAAGTTCTTGTGCTTCTGCTGTTGAAAGTTACTTTTCATTAAAGAGCTCCTAATATTTCATGCACAGCTCTCAAAATAGTTCTCCTAAATTTCCATTTATTTGAATAAATTGTATCAAGTACTCAGGTATTCAAGCACTCAAATGCCAGCTTGAATATTTGGCTAAGTTCAGTTGGAAGCATAGATTCACAACAATGTCAGGTGTCCATTAATCGAAACACAAATGGATAACGGGACACTGCAGCTTAGCTTAGGAGAAGTGATGATGAGTTTTTTTTCACCACGTTGTTTTGTTCTATCTGCTGTGCTGTTTGCAAGTTAAGTCCACTAGATGGCATGCTGTGCTTCAAAATAGACGTTTTTTACACTGTTTATATAACAACATTTTAATAACTTTTATGATAAATACCCTACATTTTAAAGACTTAGAGCAGCAGAAAAAAGATAGACACACATACTATACCCAGCCTTAAATTAATCAGGTGTAGAAACCATGGAGCCTAAATTTCCACAGGTAGTACAGGTGCAGAATGATTGCAGAATGATTGCAATGATTGTACCAGTTCAGTACTGAGAAAGTGTTGCTGCACTCAGAACGGGAAGAATTATAACAATCTGATGCTGCATTAATTGCAAAAATTTCTTAGTAAAATTCTTACACTGGCTGGTTTAGGCATCATTAATTTATCATGAAGTAAAAATTGCACGTAAAAAACAATAAATGAAATCCTTCTAATCAAGCGACATTGAACATGCTTTCATTACCGCATTGCTGACTCCTCAAATTATGTCCAAATAACTTTTTATTCTATGATACAAAATTAAGAGCTACTAAATTGTTTTGAAGCTGTTAGTTAAATTGAGATGAAAATTTGCTTTCCTAGTACATCCAAATGCAAAATTTTTTTTTTATATAACTTTGAAACCAAAATGACTATCTTTAGGAGTCTGTCACTGAAATAATGTAGTTATGTAATTGCTGTAAGATCATTCCTTAGTTGTTACTCTGCAGTCAGGTTCAATATGTGGTACAGGTAACAGCCAGATAATGGAAGTCCACATTTGAACAGGAGCACTCATACTGAGAGGATTCTTCAACACAGCGGGGAAGGAACTGAATAAATTATAGCCCAGAGTGAGGAGGGCAAGGCAAACTCAAATTCTTGAGATACAAAGACCAGGATCATGAAAGGCTGAAGAGGCATGATAAAGGAAAGGCAACACCACAAGAAGAAATAAAAAGGAAGGGAAGAATATCTGAGAAATGGAAATGAAGACCTATAGGGAACTTAAAAGGAGGATGCCTAAGGAATGAAAAATTAAAATTTAATTTAGAAGCCAAAGAACATCTTTCATAAACAGCTTAGCTTGAAATGAAGCTATGTCTTCTTCAAGGTTCCTCATAATCAGAAAGAAGGTCATCCCAGAGTGGATGTTTGAAACTAATCCTGACATTCTTAAAAGCCACACCTTTACTTTTCCATTTTCTTTTTTGTAATTATGGTACTACATATAACGTTATCATATTTTAGTTCAAGTTCACTAATGGATAAAGGTAAATTCAAGGGAAATACAGAATACATAACATATGAGCTCTTCTCTGTTCAGAGGACATTCTTTAAGTTAGACTGTTCTAAACAGTATCTTCTTAAAAAAACCCAAAAATCAACAAACCACACCCCTACCTGCCCACCTCCAAAAAATACCACCCACTACTCAACACATGGACTTCTACATGAAATATAGTTGGTGTTCTGGAACACCAACAACAAAATCTGGCTTTGCAAATGCAACCAAACCTTGTGGCTCTTTGGATTTTTTTTCCTTTCTCTGTACTTGAAAGTTTGACAAAACCATGGTCTCATTTTATTTCCACTGGCTTCAGTAACTTTACAGAGATTGTGTTGAAATCAACATTTATACAGTTTTGATTTTGAAGGTGAGAATGATATGATTATGATTCTATACCAGATCTAGACAAAAGTAACTAGACTTTAAAGTAATTGGTAAATCTATAGAAGTCACCTGTAAGCTTGTGTCTATTTAAATATAGGTTCTGGATGATACTCAAATAGACTGGCTGAAATATGAATTACTTAATACTGAATATGCTTTAGAGATGTAGAACTGTTTTCCTTTTGATCATATCTTTTGCCATTTATGTTTTACATTTAGTGGAAATATCTTTGTTTTGAAATACAAAGCCCCCACTCCTTTCTGCACAGCCAGGTAGCTGGTATTCAGTTGGTATGCAGATACAGGTATTCCTGAACATGAGTTTTAATTTTACTATAAATAACACCACAATATCTTGATGTTTGTGATACATGTTTTTTGGTTTTCGTTCTTGTGAGGAATTGCTGAGTTCAGTAGCTTGATAGAGGTGCTGCTGCAGCGCCCACTTCCTAGGTCCAGCTAGAAGTGAAACTGAGCTCACCTTCCCAGTAGGCATACATGCAAACACAGACATAGATTCATAAAATCATAGAATCATAGAATATCCTGAATTGGAAGGGACCCATGTGGATCATCAAAGTCCAATCCCTGGCCCTGCACAGGACACCCCCTAGAGTCACACCATATAGAATATATACATACACATTGACGCACCTGGCCGCATGGATCAACACAGACAGAAGACATGATGCTCACATAAACATGAATGTCCTTCAGGAATGACACAAATGTCCTCATCAACTTTGTCTCCCTGGCTGATCCTGGCGAACGCCAGCAAATAGACCCAGAAGCTCAGCCTACGCAGTAACTGGCCTTTGGACACTCTACTTTTCAGTTACTTCATACACAGACATGCTCATACACAAGTGTGTAAACAGGTCTCTCAACTGACTTCACCAGATCTCACCAGCTCTGCAGAGCAGTCAGAAAATACACAGAGAGTCTAATGAGGAAACAGGGTACAGTGGCATAGTGCAGGGATCAGCTGCAAGGCATGGCCTTACAAGCACACTGATCGGCATTTGCCAGCATCTGTCAGCATGACTGACCCCGCTATTTTCCTATGTCTCTTTCTCTCCAAACCACCTTGATCCTGCCCTTTCCCTTCTTTGGTCCTTCCCCTAACATTCCATACTAAGTCTAGTGAAAGTCAAAAATGCTTCTCCTGTGCACCCCAATATTAACCCTGTAGCACTAGGCAGTAATACCACCCAGTCTGTAAAGCCATCTGGAAAGCTGCTCCTGCTGACTCATGGTGATAAGTTTTCTTCCTAGACCATGAGGCTGAGGCTCTCCTGGAACCTCTGGGAGCAGAGCCAGGGCAGTGACTCGCCTCTCTGATTAGAATACTGCTATTTTTCTTCTGTGATCCTTCTTTTTTGTGGATTCTTCCTGAACCTTTAATCACATAATCCAACAGTTTCAAAAAAGGTTCCTCTTTCAAGGAAGTAATAAAAAATATATTAAGATTGTTTAGAACTAAATATCCTGTTTTCAGCACATGTGGAATAGTTTGTACTGAATGTACTCATAGGGGAAAAAACATTAAACCAAAAAAATGTATATATTTTAAAATCTCTGTCTGCTCTTCTATTCAAGTCTCTTGAAATCTGTATTCATTCAGCATTCCAGCCAGAATGGATTTTTTTTTGCAAACACTGACTACAATTTCTTTCAACAATTTCTTAGGTAATAAAATTGTCTACATTCGATTGATAGTAATGGATTCTAATTTAACCATTTAAGACTAAAGCTGCATTTTCTTTAGACTGGTTTATGGAGTCCAGTATACTTAGCAAGCGCCATCTTTTTATATGCACCATAGTCTCCAGAGTATTTTAGACTTTATGAGATCAGCAGACCTTAAATGTTCACCATCTCCTTGCATTTTATTACACTGAGTCCATTTCCTAAGATGATTTCTCCATTTGCCACTGATCCTGTTGCTCATTGAACAGTAAAGAAGTCATCTTATTGCCCCTTGAGGTCCACAAGTGCTGCTTTAGTGATTGCAGAGTGAATATCCTTGGTTGAATTGCCAAGGAAATTGAAATTCCACTGGTTGACACGTCTTTTCCTTAAACCAAGGGCTTTCCTGCTCCCCTGGAATTGCTTTTCACCTTGATCATGGCACCTCGTTTGTCTTTCCTCTGAACGTCCTCTACATGCTTCTATATTTCATGATTACTGTTTTCCTGTTTAGGATTTTCTGCTGTTGTTTCTTAAACTCTGTTCTTCCTCCAGAATATGTGTACTCTAAGATTATGACTTGCACAATATATATACACACTGTATGTAGAAATTGCACTTTGTCACATTGCACAGTTTTACTGAATGCTTTGATCTTTTAAAAGTATCTGTGATGTCAAATGCTTACTAGTTATTGATTTAAATATCATTTTTATAACAAGAAAAAAGAGTTTAATTTAAAATAAAAATTTAAAATAAAATTCATTTTACAAGGTCCTAGTACTATTCTTCAAAGACAGAAATATTATGAACACATCAAGTCATTTCCAGGACACTAGATACCTTTTCCTGTCTCATTCTTTTGACAAATAATTGTAAAGTCAAAGAGCAGAAATTTCTATAGTAAAATTTTGTAAAGAAACATGCTAATTATGAAAAATGACTTAATAAATTTTAAAGATGTTCTTGAGTTTCTCAAAATTTGGACATTTTTAGGGATAAATTTAGAAGACTTAGCTTTCTTTGCAAGGGAAAAATAAAGAAAGAAAGTAGATGCAACTTCATAGATCAGAGTATTTAAAGAGAGCTCTGGTAAACTGAAATTATCTACCCATGGTTAAAGTTGAGTTTTGACTTAAAAATGACACAATATATTCCATGGCTGACATTCTTGTTTTGTCAGGAAAAAGCTGTCTCATGTCTCTTCCAAATACAGAAAAAACTTTCACTATACATACGACACTTGCCTTACAGACCTTCAAGGGCATGTGACTATCTTCATATATTCCACTGGGAAATTTTATGAAGCTTGTCCTCTCCAATCAAAATTTTGGCAGAACAGATTTCTAAGTTCAGCAGACTGGATCACAAATGGCACTGATATTATACAGTCTTAAAACTCTGTCTTTTCTCCAGTATTCTAATATGTATACTTTCTAAAAGCTGGAGGGAAAAGGTTAGATTCCTTTCTCCTATGCAAAATAGTACTTTCTTTTAAATTGAAATACAAAAATTTGAATAAACACAGTGTGGTTCAGTAAATTAATTTGTAAGTAATCAACTTTCTCTGATTGAATTATTTGCACATCAATATGCGTACCTTTCTTCTGTGTGGAATTATTTCAATTCTTGAAAGTATTCTGAACTGAGAGATGTCTGTTTTGATTTTTTTTTTTCACAGAACCTTTTCTTAGCTTCCTACCTATTAAAGACATGTTAGCTTTCTCAGAATCATTGGAGATCTCCTAGTCCACTATGCCTGTTCAGACCAAGATTAACTAGTACAGGTTGTTTGGCATCTGCTTCTGATTATCTCCAAGGATGAGTACTAGATGTCTCTGAGCAGACTTTTCCATCATTTCTCCATCACCAGAGTATAAATATCTTTTTTACATTTAAGTAGAAGTTATGTCCTTTGTCTCTTTTTCTGTCCCACAGGTCCCATGAACATGAAGTTCTGTATGCCCAACTTGTTTAAGTGTTTGCTATCTTTATTCTTCTATGCTGAAACTTCTTTCAAGTTTCCCATGAACAGCTGCAAATATGACAACTCTTCCAGTTTCCTGAAGAACTTATTCACTTCTTCCTGATTAGGCAATCTACAGTAGACACCCACCACAACAGTGCCCTCATTGGTCTGCTCTATAACTGTCTAGGATTGAAAGACAGGTGTCTGCTGGGGAAGGCAGGACCTCCCTTTGGCATGGAGAATTCAAAACCCCTCCCTCCGAATTATTAAAACTCTGATATTAAGTTGGCTCTCAGGCAAGAATATGGGGATAGGAATAACAGCTCTTTACTAGTATGTATGACAAGGCAAACAAACAACAACCACTACAGCATTAATGACAAACAAAACCAGGAACCTCGAGGGGGGTTTTGTTTCACAAAGCCCGGGGCAGTCTGGTCTTGGTGCAGGGCTCTGAGAGCACCGAGCTGGAGCGGTGGACAATACCAGGCTGGTGGGTGGGATGTACCTGTCGCCCTGATTTTTTCAGCCTTCTCTTCTGTTTCACAGTTTCATGTTTTAGGTTCTTTCTCATGCTCTGGTCTGTAAATACAGTCAGTGTTATTGTATAGTTTCAAAGTAGTTTATATTCCTGTTCTTAAAGATATAGACAGCTGATGGACAGTTGTCTTGACCAATGGGATGGGGAGAAGTATCAACCTTCTTCCCCAGTCCCTGGCCTTTGTAGATACAACATATTAGAGTCAAACTTTCAAATAAAGTAGAGTTTTAGTTCATGCCTTCTGATCAAAGAACAAGTGCGTGTTTTGTGTGTGTATGATGAACTGTGTCATTGTACCAAAGCTCCACGGTGGTAGCTGGCAGGGCAGGGGTGTCCTGGCAGGGCAGGGCAGTGCAGGGACACAGCGTATCCAAAGCGGTGCTGAAGGAAAGCGGCGGCGGTGGGACAGGGCCGGCCCAGCTCCAGCAGGGCAGGAGGAGGCGAGTGCAGAGTTCCCAGGCACACGAGGAGATGATGGGAGATTTCCTCAGGACCGGACTCGGTGATGGCAGTGAAAAACTCTTCCTGCAGCAAGAGCGGCCTGACCCTTCTCTCTCCAAAGCCGAGGGCAAGAGAGAGACAAGCTGCCCCTATCCCTGTCCTTTTCCTGCCCCAAAACCTCACGGTATCTCTTTTTCCCTTGGAGAGAAAAACTCTCAGAGACCACAAAAGGGTGTAGCCCCTGGTGATACACTGGCCTTTAGCCACTTGTATTGCTTTGGTCAAGCACCCATAACACCCAGCAAATAGTCTCCTAGCGACCTTATGGGAAAAAATGCCATAGGAAAAAAAACCCAGCAACTCTAACTCCCAACAATAATCATGACCCATAAACTCTAAACAAGTTCAGCAATGACCCCAAGGCATCCATTAATGAATTTCTGCTACTCTTTCTCTCTGTCCTCCTAAGGATTCAAGATTTAGATCTTTCTTTCTCATCTGGTGACCAAAGTAACTAAGTGCCACTTCTTTTTGTGTCTCCAAGTGCTTTCTTCATATGCATCTCAAAATAACTGATCATAAAACAGCATTATGTTTTCTTGTATTTTGTTGTTTTTTTTTTTTTTTTCCCCTAAATTATCTTTAATGCACAATTATTCAATAAAACAGTTCTAATGAAACTTTACTTTTTAAACATCTTTTATTTCTGTTTTTGGAGTAGAACCCAGTGTGTTAGCATAGGGTTAAAATGATTCTGGAATCAAGGGGGCATATACAATAAATTCAGAGCTAGGTCAGTTAGGTCTGGGAGGGAACAAAATGTTACGTTTCTAGCTTCTATCGAATCATGTGAAATTGCACTTGCATAATCATATGACAGAATTGGGTGATCATTAAGGGAAGAGAACTATTGTTTTAATCAAATAAGGGTATACCAGAGTTTCCATGGTTGCATGCTTTAAAACAATGAGGGGCTTAATAATTAGCAACTAGCTGTATAATGGAAAGGTATGAAACTTGTTCTTTTTCGATGTTAAATCAGAGTCAGGATCTGGGTGTGAATCCCCCTGATTCTCAGAGCTCTTAATAAAAGCACCGACACATAGTCTTTCTGTGATTATGTGTTTCATTCTACATTAACAAGTGTTCTATGCTTTTCATTTGATTACTAAGAAGGAAAGAGTACAGAAAAATATCATTCACGTAGCTTAAGAGAGAACACAAATTCATGAAGACTACTTTTCAATGTTTCCCCACAATTAGTGAAAGGATTAATAAATAAATAAAAAAATCCTAACAAATGCAAACTTAGGATTAAATAGCTTTCTTTTTTGCGTATGTTTATGGATGTAACATACTTCCTATTATTGTCTGTCTATACTGAGTTGCTGTCCTGCGTCTTTCCCCTCCTCATGATTTATTAAGCCAAAACTTTCAGCTGGGAAAAAACCGCAGAGCAAACAGGATGCATAGTTATCTGCCAGTATCTCCCATTCTATTACTATAGCAAGAGTTCATTCTCAAGCAAGTTAATAAAAATTAAGAGGCTCTCTCTCTTGACTTAGTGGTCTTTTAACCAAGTGGAAGTATATTAATCAATTCAGGAAGACAATCTGGTTTGTTTTGGCAACTATTTCCCTGACTCTAAAGCAGCTGAGGTTCATCTGGAAACTTGTCTATCTTTCATTAAAGTCAGAAATTTATCTTTTGTGTGCTATTTCCAGGCAGTCCATATGTAGAGATTTATTTGTTTATTTATAATAACATTTCAAAAAGCTCATTTTCCTGACTCAGTTAAAAAGCTCTTTGAGAATGTGTGCAAGAAAAGTCTGTGACAGCTACCAAAGTCAGTGGACCATTCTACCTCCTGGAGTAAAGTACATGTCTTATGTGGTGTCCACTAACATAAATTCTTAGAAGAGGATTGCCACTTACTTGCCACAGGCCTTGGGAAGTAGTGTTTCCTGAGTTTTTTTACCTGCTTTCAGGCAAAACTCATTAGCACAACACTAAAGATATATTCACTGCTCATCTGGCTTCCAGCTGCCTCCTGTGACTGCCTTTTTTACTGGCAATTTACTGGGAGGTGGAAAACCTGGAAGTAGAAGGCTGGGTTATTGTGTCATCAGTGTTCAGGTGAATCATCACTGAAGTCTACCCCTTGAACAGACTCTCCTGGTAAGTCGCTCCAGCTGCCATGATCAATAAGGTTTCATCCCTCCAGCCCTTGCATACTCAGAACACAAGCTTATAAGATCGTCATCTATCTAGAGCAAATTTCTCTGATTTTGTCACAAAATTTTTCCAGCTGGCATTTTACACCTTACCCAATAGGGAAAAGAAAAGCCAAACTGAAAAAAAAAAAACAGGCATCAATGTGCTCCTTATGTGAACTGTATTTGTCATTCCTTGCTGAACTGGCACTTTTACAAAAACTCCTTTCTTGATGAGGAGAAATCTGGTCAGGCCTTATGCACGCATACCTATGTGCAGGGTCAATTCTGTGCAAAAGAAAATTTTTCTCATGTTTACCACTTCTGTCCTACATACATTCTGAAGGTGGCATACTACTCAGTGAGATACTTCACTACTATTCAGACATACTCACTGGTGCTGCTGCTTAGACATCTGAAGATGCCACAATCCATAGAGACAGTCTATGAAAAGCATAACTATCGCACAGCGTGTTTCTTGGCTTTTGACAGGCTAAGACATGGATAGACTGGCTTGCAGAGACAATACTGAATGACTATACCAAAGGCAACACATCTTCATTTTTTTTTTCTGCCTATGAAATACATCATTTTGCCTACTGTCTGTATTTTTTGGGGGAAAATGATAGTTAAAATGGGACCAAAGCATGACAGGGTGTGCCATCATTTGACAGCATGGAGAGTGATATCTGATAGATATATACCTGCCTTTCCTAAACCCATGTTAGCTGACCCTGATCACCTGGTTGTCCTGTGTCTGATGGAACTCAAGATGACTTAGTCTATGACTTTTCCTGATACTAAGGCCAGGCTGACAGGCCTGTACCTCCCCAGATCCTTCCTCCTACCTTGTAGACAGACATCACATTTTCTAACTTCTAGTCAAATGAGTCCAGCCCAGTTAGTCAGGACTGTTGGTAAATGATGCAAAGTGGCTCAGTGAGCACCACAGCCACATAGACTTGTGTGAGGGGGGGGTAAGCCCATAGACTTGTGTGTCTGAAGAGTTTCGCAGGTTTCTGACAATTCCCCCTTGGACTATGGGAGCTTCACTCAGCTCCCTGTTCCTGTCTTCTAGCTCAGTTTTTCTCTGTTCTATACAGAACAACTGGTCTGTTAAAAACCAGAGGCAAAGGAAGTATTAGGTTCATCAGCCTTTTCCTCATCCTTTGGCAGTATGTTTCCCTCCACATCTGATAAAGGATTGAGATTCTACTTGCCCTCCTTTTGTTGCTCATGCATTTATTGAAATATTTTTTGTTGTCTTTTACAGGAATAGACAGATCTAGTTCTGATCTATATTGTGCAAAGTCCTTTTGCACCACAGCAGTTTTCATTCTCAAGGTCAGCAAAGGCTTCAGAGTAAGCCTGGGAGATCTTGTAGTTCTGCTGTAATGCTGCTAACACACCCCAGTTTCATCTACTATTTGTTTTGGAGATTGGTTACAAGTAGAAACATAGAAATCTCCAAATAGTAGCATTTTTTTCTTGATGAATATGGGTCATATTCAGCAAGCCAAGATATATAAGCTTATGGAGGTACTAGATGTCTAAGAGATCGCCTTCTTAGCTGTCCTTTCTTGATGAAGATGAAGGGTCATTCATCAATGAGAAACAAAATTATCCATGCCACTTTTGGGGAAAAATCCTGGAAGTGACCTATTGCTAGAAACATTAATAGGTTTAAAGTGACAAAAGGCCAGTTAGGGTGATTTAAAACAAGCAAGACCCTATAAAAACTAAAACCTGAGACTGACATTATTAAACACTTTAAGTGAAAAAAGTTGCTCAGTCTCATTCAGCATGAAGCTTTTTGTTAATTCACACATGCATCATTTGCTGGTTTTAATTTTTTTTTCGGGGTGGTGAGGGTAGAAGGAAGTATCCTCAAAAAAACATAAACATGCCCTAAGGGGCTACATCACACCAGACACTGATATTTTTTCAGATCAATCTCTTTTTCCTATCCCAAATGATTTTCTAGTAACATTTAGTGTCCTATGGGATCTTAAAAAAAAAAAAATAAATAAACCCAACAAACTAAAGCAAAACAAACCCATGTGGCTTAAGTTAAATGTTTTACAGAGGACATATGTTTTAGCTTCAGAGCAACATTTTTCGTCTAATACCTTTAAATTTTTCTGACACCTAAAATTACAAGATAAATATATGAAAGTTCCAATCTCCTTTTTATTCTCAGTAGTCAGTTACTTAGCTTTCAATTTCCAGTCAGGTTTAGAAATACTCTTGGAAATTTGTGTGTCTATGCACAAGTGGAATTAGATTCCTTTTAGATAGAGATTCTTATATTCTTATATTCTTAAATGTTCATCTGGAACCAGACTCCTTTCTTTGATTTAGTCATGACAGTGTAAAAGGATAAAGTAAATTTATCCTGACTATAATATGCAAGCCTACATGACTGCACAATATGCATGTAAGGAAGAGCTCTGTGCAATATGCACAAAGATATTAGATTGATTTGCAGATTCTATTACATCCAGTGTGGTATCTGACTAATACCAAACACTGATGGTTATGGACACAGGAGATTTAATTAGTCTGGATGTTTTTTCTTATCTGACAGGATATAACAAATCAGGAAGTATACAAAGGTGCTTAAAAAGTTTTATTCTCTTTTAAAAATAATTTTATTTCCTGTGAAATTACTTCAGACCTTTACAGTACCCTTCTCTAAAATCAGCCATCAGGTTTTTTATCCTTCTGGGTGAGAAATCTGTCTTTTTTTTAGTCTCTTTTTAATAAAGTGGCTAAATTTGCAATTTTATTCCATGATGTCCATATGGAACTCAATGTAAAATGAATAGTTAACACAGAGGCAAAGAATACATAAGACTGAGGAAAATACAGGAATGAAAGAACAGGATTTAGTACAATATAGCAATTTTCAGTACCAAATAATCAAGAGATTTTGTCTGTGTAGGGATGCAGAATTATCAGTGTTGTATCATAGATTTGTATATGAAACCTAAATTGTCAAATTGTACCTCTCACATAAATATTTTCATTCTTCTTATTTTTTTTTTTTTTCAGCACTACGTCAGATGAAACCATTACTAAATTACCTAAATTATTTACTTTAAATTAATTCAAATTTTCTAGCAAGCAAGGACTTACTTGTTCAGCAGATCATCTAGAATGGACTGTGTGTTCTATTTTATTGGGGTTTGCTGTTTTTGTTTCTGGTTTTTGTTTATTTAGTTGGTTGGGTTTTTAATTCGCTCAGGACCAATGTTTCTTAAGAAAGATAAAGAATTTCTGAAAGAGTTATAAAGTTCTTAGCATATTCTGAATATCATCTTACATTAATAAAAATACTAACAAAACAGAAAGGCTGTAATTATGCAATTGGTCTTTTAATGGTTCCTAGAACAGATACTTTGACATAACTGCAAAGCCTCAGATCTCACTCGATGTGTCTCTTAAAAGGCTTAAGATTCTTTTATGTACCCTAAGTCAATAGCACTGAATATATCAAGAACATCAACAAGATATTTCTCAAGAGGTAAAAACAACAAATTAGGTGGAACACTTCAGAAAATCAAGGAACTATGGAAAATTTAAAGCACCATTCAATCAACATAAAGTATTTACAAACATTTACCTAGCAATTTCTAAGCCCACTCAGCTAAGCAAACCCCAACCTATCTGACATCAAGATACTCAAGCTTTGAGAAGAAGGAATTAGATGAAGAAAGAGAAGGAGAGAAAGAAAGAAGAAAGCAAACAAATAGAGCTAACACTCCTCCATTGGTGTTCTAGCTCATATAAAATCCAAGAAATATAGTCAAAACATGTGCTTACCTTGTGCTCTGACTTAAGTAGACTTTGGTTTTCCTGGGCTCCTCCGCTGTATGGGATTTCTCATCTGGTGGCCACTTAGGACCTGGGATAGCAGCTCCAAGGGAAGCCGTGGCGCATTGCTTCTAGTGCACCAGGGATTTGTAGCTACTGTGGAGCTGGAATACAGGCCCAGGGGGTAGAGTGTGCCTAGCAGGGCATTGTCTCACCAGAGAAAGATTTTCCCCTTTTTCCTACATATGCTCCCAGAATGTTTCAAGTTAGCAGTCCTCTCAGTCTCTTACAATACAACAGAAAAATGCCTAGCTGGGAAATTCCTTCTGTGGGATCAAAGACCAGAGTTAACAGATATTCATACATACAGGAAAACAAGTCAAGTTGCCTGGATAGGCTGCTGATCACATCCACTTTTGATTACAGGTGTATCCATTTCTTTGGATGTGTAAACCTAATATGTTGGATGCTTCTAAACTACACAGTACACTTAATTTTAGGGACAAGGAGAAAATTCTCTTTTTAGCACATAATATTATGATTTTTTGTTTGTCAAGTCCAAATTGTTTAGGGATTCTCTGTGGGATCCTTTGAATGAATTTTGATCCAGTCTACAAGAAATTGTGGATTTACTACTGTAGAGGATTTACTTCCCATCATATTAGGTACTAGTTACAGAACAGTTCTCCTGATAAGTGATAAACTAGCACATTTCAATGCAACTTAGAACATTTGAAAACAAATCGATGGGAAACCGCTAAAAAAGCTTCTTTAAATTTCATTTGGTTAAAGGGAGTAATAACTTTGGTGATACTAACATAAGGCTACAGCTTATAAACTGCAGCAAAGACTTCCAAAGGATTTTGGAAATTGTATTGGAAAGCGCTCTGAATCTTCCCAGTAAGGGAAAATCTTCTGAGTGCATGCAAATATTTTGGACTTGTTCTTAATGGTAGCAGTGGGGCTGCAGAGGTGACTTCTGTGAGAAGCTGTCAGAAGCTTCTTCTGTATGTGATGGTGTAAAGGCCAGCTGGCTCCAAAACAGAGCCTCTGCCTGTCCTTGAGTCAGGAGCCTTTTGCTATATTTTGTCTCCTCTGTCTAATTGAGGAAGTCAGGGTCAATGCACCTCAATATCATATATATTAAAATAGCTGTTAAAATTCAATCTGTAGAAGTTAACTTAGTAGATTCTCTGTGTTGCCCACTGTTGACTTTTGCAAGTATAAAAAGTTCACATGTAGCTTTGTTTTGGAATATTTTCTGTAATGAGAAGAAAATGGGCTTTGAGTTGGGATATTAATTTAATCACATAATATTTTCCTTAGTAGATATAAATGCCAGGAAATCTGTAATCTTGAAATGCATTTGTATTTTATTTTTTCTTTATTATCTAGAGACTGTTTTATTTTCATTCTATTTCTGCAGTAGTGCTAATTCCCTTGTGTTGTTGCTTATTTATTATTTAACACAACTCGGCTCAGTCTGATGCTGAGAAGATTTGATCTTAAAATGTGTTTTTGCTCATAAGGGTGTACCCAAGTACAGGAAAAAGGGTTCTAGAATTTTCACTTTGTTATTTTTTTTACATGCATCCATATGAAGCCATGTGAAATTTAGCTTCTGCTTTCATAAAGGAAAACTGTCAATTTTGTGTCCACTTTGAAAATACATATTTTTTTTTTCTTCACGCATGTTTTCTTTCCTTTAAAGGATATTTTTATCTGTGTTGCCATCTGGCATCCCTCAATGATTTTATTTTCTTTTCACTTTACCTGCATGGAAATTCAGGTTTAATTTTATTTTGCCTGAAAAAAAAAATGGGGTGGAGCTTTTACTTAAAGGGCAAACTGAGATGTATTAGAGACAAAAGGATTTTGAAAATCATGAACAGCAGCAGAAATATTAGATCCATCTCTACCTCTTCACTAGAATTTTCTCTTCCTAGATTTCTTTTTTCTCGGTAACAGTTTCACAGAATTTGGACATCCTAGTAACAGAGTGTCACAAAATATTTGGGAAAAAAATAAGAAAAAAAAGGAAGGGAGTAAGGCCTTCAGATAATACAAATTAATATGATGCAATCCATTTCAACATAAGTCTGTTGTCTTAAGAAATTCAACACATACCCCCATCACCTGGAGAAAAACATTCATTAACCAATCTCAAAGAATAAAAATGGGTGAAATGACAATATAGGATTCTTTGTTCACAAGAATAGTTTTGTACTGTGATCATAGACAAGAATAGTAGAACAGTAATATTTTTAATATTGAGCAATTAAGCTCTAATTGCAACAACCAATCACTCTGCTGAAGCAGTGTGTAACTTTCAGAGTAATGACTTCGTTGCTTTGAGATTAATATTTTATGTGGAGCAGTTTGTGAAAAAATAAAGTTAAACACATGAATTTGTCTCAGTGAGACAAAGAGAGAAGATGATTAAATCAAGAAAAAAAAAAGTTTTTAAATTATACATTATTAAATAATACAAAAAAAAAAAAAAAAAGAATAGTAGCCCTTTTCAGGGATTGTCTCTGAGAATTAAAAAAAACCCCTCAAGTCTGTAAAAGATCTGAAGAAACTAGAAAGTTCACCTGCAAACCTACAGTGAATAGTACTATTCAAAAGGAATGCTAGACAAATATTGCCAAAAGGGGATGCAGACTGTAGATCTGTTTTCTACACAGAGTACCTTATATTATCTATTCTAGTGTTAAACTAGGACATGTTTAAACTTCTGAGAACGCTGTACAGAAATGCTCAGTCTTCCTTAAGCTCATTAATTCTTGTTCAAGTATTTTCAGCAACCTTCACTTCCACTTCGTAGCTGTCTCTCCAGCATTTGAGTACTTGTCTTTCGGATTTCTCCATGGATTATGGAGCCTAGAACAATTGTGTTTCATAGATTTGCCCATCTTTATCTCCTGGGCATTCCTCCTTAATATTTTTTGGAGTTTCACATAGAGAAGATTTCAAATTTCTAAGACAGAACCTGACTTGAGACATGAACTTAAAGCAAAGCAAGTCAAAACTCTCCCTTCACCTATCTAAAAAAATATTTACTTTCATTAAGCCCAGCAAGCATAAGATTCCTACTACTTTTCCTATCAGATTTGTTTGGTTTTGTGTAGATGATTGGTTCCTCATGGCTATAATGCCCTATGCTCTCCTTGAATTTGAACCCTACTTATTTTTAATTGTCTCAATGCACTTTTATTGTGTATCCCTATGTACTTACAAGTCCAAAAATGTTTGAAAGTCCAAAACCTAAATATCTGTACAACATATAGACATCTTTGAGAGTTCATCCATAAATGAACTTTTGTCTCCAAGAAGAGTAATTCATCCCTTTACTCTTATATGGGAGGATTTTATAGAACACTAAAATTTTACCTCTTGGTATGATGAAGCTGTTCCAGTCAGAAATCCAGGAAATTCTCATCAGTCCATAATATTAATATTCAGCAGTCTGAATATGGGAGACAGGCAGCACATTTCCTAAAGTATGTCATTCTGACAGATAAGGATGCTAATTTTCCTAAAAATTAACTTGAGGCTCTTGGCCTTACACATCCTTATGACTGCCTTCTGTAAATCAGTTTGAATATTTCAGATGTTGGGTCATGTTCTTCCCTCATACCTGAGAAGTTATATTTCTTATTCTCATTGTATTAAGATGCTTGATCAAGAGAGTTTTTCAGTTATGAGGAGCGCCCACCAGCCTGTTCCATCTGCAGAATATTCCATTCACACATCCTAAACTTCAGCAATCCTCTCAAGAAAACTGCTTTTCTCATCTGCAGAAGTTTCTATTTAGTCTGTCAATTTACCATGACTTTGGATGTTGTCAACACCCAGAGGCTGCATACACCTTTCTCTTTAACAGAAATTGCTCAGGAAGGCAACTCCCACACCAGACTTGTTCTGATTATCTAAAATGGGTTGTACATCACAGATTTCACAAATTTGTACCAGTATGTCGGTAAAGGCCTAGGTTTTTATTACCTACTCTTTATCAGTGGAAATGAAAGGGTAACAACTCCATGGAGATTATTCTGTTCTATAGATATTTTCCCAACTCTGCAGTTTTCGTTTTAAAGTCCCAATTTCTACAGTTGCTGTCTCCAAATATCTTCAATGAATTTTTTTCTTTTTTTAATTGCTAACTTTTAATTTTTTTTTTCCTAGGTGATCCCTGCCAGTACAGAGCTTTTCTGGAATAATTTTTGAACACCTCTAACAGAACAAGAAGCAAGAAATAAGAAATCTAGTAGTCTGTTTTTACCCATTTTCCAGCTGCCAGATGGATGATGATGTGCATTGCTGACTGCATGTAAGTCTGTGGAAGTGTGACGTGTTGTCTGGGGGCAGCAGAAGTTCCCCAGGGGACATCAGGGCAGGGACTGGCAGCCAGGACCTGCTTCAGTGACCCAAATAGGGAAACGGGCAGCTGGGGAAACCTGGGAGAGCCCCAGACCTGGACACTGGATATTCCTCTGGGCACAGGGCAAGGCTGAGGGCATTACCCTGTAGGTAAGGGCCTGGCTATGAGACAGCAGAGGCTGGAACTCAGGTCAGTCCCAGCAGTACAGCTCCATTTCGGAGAAAAGGGAGGCAGAGCCTACCAAGTCCACCTTCTTCAGAACAATTTTCCCCAAGGCTAGGACCTCTGCTCTTTTCCAGCTGGACCTGAGCCCAGGCCAGCAAACGCTCAGAAGTGAGGAGATGTGCACAAAGTCATTCCCATAGCTTTTAAGTCCTCAAAACTTTACTCAAATGCCAAAATTTAGAGATCTATGTCTGAAATACATTTCTATGTTCCCACCATCATCAAAAGTGAGAGGTTCCAATCAGACAGGGAAGTTGGAGATGAGAATCAGCTCTTAACTGTAGCAGTACTTTCTGGTGTGCTAAAGGTATCTGAGACATTCATACAGGTCTGACAGATACAAATTCAGACAAAACTGGGAGTGTGGTGAGCTAACTCCTTCATGTGAGCAGCTGAAGGCTGGGATGAATAAAATTATTTAAATTTTCCAATTTGGTTGAATGTACCTCTGTTGACGCAGTTCAATTATAGAACAAAAAAAGCTGTACAGATGTCCAAATATAAGAATAAATCTAATTTAGGTAAGTAGATAACTTCTGCCAAGTCTTGGAGACCTACAGTTATATACTGCATTTTAGGAATCATAAGCTGAATCCTATCTCAGCAGCATGAAGAAGTGTTATAATTGATTGTTTTCTGATTTCATAATTCTACCTCATCTGATTATACATAACTGTTTTCCAAGTTTGCATTTTATTACACACTCACATAGTAAAGTGTTATCATGTAAAATGACATTAGATTAAAACAAATGTGGCTTTATTAGTACCAAATTAAGGAAGTGTAAGGATGCTGGAAGTTTCTTAAGAAAATTCTATGCAAACTGTGAGGCTGAATGTGTCCCTAGTAGACTTATCACATTTCAAGTTGGGGATTTTTTTATTTTTTTTTTTTTTCCCTTTATATCACTTTTGAAATCAGGACAAACGAAGAAGGAACTAGGGAAAACCTCTCCAAAATTATTTAGAGCGATTAAGGTAAGAGCGATGACTGACTATATAAGATAATGTATAATAACGATTCCCAGTGGTTGTTTCTTCATTAATTAAACCTTGAACACGGCCTTGAGCATATATTTTTCAAAATAGATGCTATAAGAAGATTGGCATTTAACCGTAGAACTAACTACCTGCCTAGTGTGTTAAATCTTGTACTCAGGCACTTGTTCACGGTTTTTACAAGTACAGCTTTTTTTTTGAATGAGCAACAGCAAGATTTTATTTAAAAATAGGAGTAAGTTTATGTAGAAGTAATTTAAGTTGTTTCTGTGTTTTTTCAAAGCATTTTGTTAGAGTCAGAAATTTTCATGAATGATAATCAATAATCAATGCTTAGCATTTCACTGCAAGAATATAATGAGATGAGTAATTGGTCCTTTTACATTTTTTCTTTCCTTGCAGTGATAAATTTGATTGAAAACACGTCTACTGTGAACTATTCTAGTAAATATAATTAAGTTAGGGAGAAAACTGTCTGATAGATTTTTTTGTTCTTGTCTGTATCAAGCATATATGAATTCAAAGACTGGATGAGACTGATAGAGTTTGTTTTCTATATAGAAAAAAAAATACATGTTTCTATCTATGGGCTTCTTTTCTTGTAAACACTGAGAAAAATAGGTTTTCTGTAAGTAAGAGTATGCATATATGCCTAATCTTTATTATTACTAAGATAGTAGTTAAAAATATTACGTGTTGTGCACATGAAATGCTTTCATTCATTAAAACCCCAAAATTGTAAACACGAGATAGCAGACTGTAAATATAACTGAGTGGAAATTATTTCTAAATATTCCTTGTCTTTATACCTTAAATAGCCTCATCATTTATCCCATGCATATCCACAGACAAGGATGTATGCTGTATGAATCGCTGAATGAAAATTATTTCATAACTCGAGATTTGCTCCTTTCATGAACTGAATGAAATCCAGCCACACACACCAGTTCCATTTGAAAAAACATCATTGATAGTAAATGAATATGAATACTCTTCAGTATTAGCAATATTATTGTTTTCTTTAAGTAAAATATCAGGTCCTGTATATAGTCTATATGCTATATAACTTTTCTCCACAATAATAATAGGTGGTGGAAGGGTCATCTGATCTCCTAATATGACAGGAGATTTATTAAAGGCAATACCATAGAAGTAGATAATCAATTGGAATTGGTTTGTGCCTCATACAAATCTATAGATAAGCCAGAAACCAGCTAAAAAAAAAAGTGCAAGAACCCCTTTTACCCTTTGAATAATGTAAAAGAGACTGTTTTTCCAGAACCAAAATCTTTTGCAGTGCATGGTGGTGAATAATTAATGCAATACATGGATTCAATTTTAAGTATATAGCTGATATAGCTGAAGTCACCCCCTAGGACCTCTACACATCACTGGAAATTGCACCACTTTTCATGGGTACCTGATATGAATTACAGAGTGAGCAGCTCCCTGATGCACTGTAAGCCAGGAGAGAAGTGGAAGTGGTTGCATTGCTTCTTTAATTTTGTACTTTGCTTTGATTTTTATTAACTCTTTCTTTCCCTCTTCCTTCTGAAATGATTCTTCAAACCTGGGAGGTTTACTGGGGTTTAAAATTGTCCATGTTTAATGAAACATTATCAGTTATCAAATTTTAGCTATTTTACAGTTTCCCCCGTAGTGCGCAGGAATAAAATATGTCAACGAGAGCTTGTATCCAAAGTAGGGCTTGCAGCTTTACATCATGGGGTAATGAAAATTGTCTAATTTCAAATGTGTGGATTCATGTGTGTCATTTGTACCTGCATGTATTTTCTCTTGACTCTCAAAGAATAATACAAAAACTTTTAATATTCACATCTATTCTGGGTAGCATCTTACAATAACCTTCCTTAATAGTTTGGAATTTTATAGAGTTCCTCCTAGCAAATGAAGAATGATTTCCAAATTATACTATAATATTATAATACAGACTACTAACTTTTATGTAAATGATTCAGTAATAATGTTTGCACTTACTGGCAACACTTGTGTAGAGAGTTGCTATGGATGAGGCAAGCTTCTAAGAAAGTGAAACTTCTGTTAAATTATTGACAGAAGAGTTTCCATAAACAGGAAATACATTTCAAGTATAACTTAAATTAGTAAAATTACAGGATGCAATATAGGATGCAAAAAAACAAACTCAGTTTAGAACTCAGACCTTTTCAGACATTTTCAGTTCTAAATTCATATTACATGTAGAGCAAGAACCATTAAAATCTTGACATTTACTGCTGATGGTAGTTAAACTTCACGTGGTATTTGCAGTACTCCCCATTCAAGCTTAGGGGGACTTCAAATGCCTCACCAAAGGCAAATACCATAAATGTGATAAATGTCAAGACTTTAATGGTTCACTGTAATAATTACAGGATAGATCCTGATAACTCAGACTAAAATGGGTAGCATCTTCCTCCATGAAAAATCTCACTGACTTTAGCAGGACTGTTTGGGATAATGTTTGATAGAAGGTAAGCTCATTTTTGTAAACATTTACTGCAAATTTAAAGTAAAATAACAGTCCATATTATATTCTTCAGCATTTTTGTAAACCCAGGTTTTTATAAACCCGTTTCCAAAATAGGAATCTCCACTAAAGTTTAGTCCAAGGCAATGCCTGCTTGATACAGTATAGTACGATATGTAAATGAATGAAATACGTTAACATAGCACTGAACTTAGCTGTTGCCTGGGGTTAAAATATGAAATGGGGTCAGGTGTCCCAGCTGTGACCCCTCACCATCTCTTGCCAATTCCCAGCCTACTTGTTCCAGAGCAGTATGAGAAACAAAGGCAGCCTTGGCACTTTTTGAGCGCTGTTTATCAGCAGCTAAAACATTACTGTGTTATTAACATTGCTTGGTCACAAATCCAAAAGACAGTGAATGCAGGTTACTATAAGGAAAATTATCCCAACAAAGAATAAAATTTGTTTCCCAATACTGGAACCAGTATAATAATATGTTTAGATTATGCTACTTGTCAATACATTTAATTCTCTAAGTCTATTTTGCCCTCAATAGTAATTGGTGAATAATTTTCCTATTTTCTTTCAAATCCACAAATTTTCTCATTCATATTCTTTTCATCTTCTCCCAGTTCCTTCTAGGGAAAGGGGAAGTGAGTGAGCAAGTGGTCGTGTGGGAACTTTGCTGCTAGCCAGAGCCAAATCACCAAAACTAGGAATTTTCTAGCCTTTTCCTGGTTTATGCTTGCTCCCAGTAGAGCATGAATGTGAAACTTAAGTAAGGCAAAGAAAAAAGTGTTAAATTCTGGGCATTCTATCTTCATCCATAGATTCTTGGGGTGGGATTTAAACTGATAGTTCTTCTTAAGTTCCTATTCTGAAATCTTGTTATGAAGTATGCTTTATTCATCTGAATTTGGAAAAAAAAAAAAGTTTGTTTTTCATTGTTTTGACAGCTTTCTACTTCATTTACAATGCAACTGTGCCTGCAAGATAAGTGTCTGATGTATTTTTAGACTGCCTTCATAGGTAAAACTTGCTAAATATTCAGGCCTTGCAGGTCTTCTTTAGCTATTGTTGAGTGGTACGTAAATTTGAAGTTTTTCACTGTCTAACAAGAAAGCTAAACTCTCACTAGCTTAAGAGTATTGACAGGTTCCTTTCTAGACTTCTATATCTATAACTTCTCTTTTTAGTAAGGATGAAAGCTTACAGTGTAACCGTATACAGTCTAAGGTAAATTCTTTTGTGCAATATTTTTACTAGTGTAATTCCCTCACACAAAGAGATCATTGCTGTCTCTGCAGCTGTGCAGATCTGTAAGCAGAAATGATCTTTCAACTCCAAGCTTGAAAACTGGAAGAATAACCTGAGAGTGAAAACTTATAATTTCAGCTCTCTTTACTACTTTATGTCTATCTTATCTTCTGCATAAAAATACCACACAACATCTTTTTGTTATAGAAGCACGCAGTATGCTATTACACAGCAAATACAGTGCAATAAAGAAAGAACAAGATATATTAATGCAAAATAATGGTTGACATTTAACACACACACAAGTCAGTAAAGTCAGTGTTACACTCCCCAAAGAAACCATATCTCATCTTCCTTGCATAAACATATTCTTTAATATGTGTGCACAAACTGTCTGAATTATGGTTTCCATGGGAACAATATCTCTGGATATACACATTTGTCATTTCTCTGTGTAGAGCACTCATTAAGAAATTGCCTTTATTGATAACCTTGGTTTCTTAGGCCCAGCAGAACATTCATAAAAAGTGGCATGAACATTGTGAACACAGAGATGAGTAATAGCTTCTTTTCAAATTTTCTGAGACTGTTAATCAAAACTTCTCCCTCTGATCTCAGCTGCTGATCTTTTTGTTTAGTTGCGGCTTCTGCCTACGATTCTTATCAGACTAGGAGTTTTTACCGCTCACATATTTAATGACATTGTTAGATGTATATCACTCAAGGATGCAGCAATATAGACAAGCAGAATTATTTAGAGGTTTCATAACTTCTGAAATTTAAACTGTGGGGATAAAAAGACTTGAATATGATTTGAAAAACACAAAAGATCTGAAAGTTGCAAAGACTGATTTTACAGATTGAAGAGGACATGGGTTAACTTATCGAAATATACTAAATAACAAAGCGTAGGATGCTAATTTTCTCATCAGAAGGAACATGTAAGAGTGCATTTTCTGCAATCACAAGCAATTGTAGTTTCATGTTTGTGCAATACAGCAATGACATATTCAATCATTGTTCATGACAAAACTTCATAATTAAAACCTTTGCTTCAGGATGTTTTGTTGTTGTTTTTTATAAGGAGATATTTTTTCTCAGTATGTCATCAAAAGACTGAAAATTATTTTTTGTTCATGCTTAGGGCTTTTAATAATCTTTATCTATTTTGATACAAAATTATTTGCATGACAGCTTGTGTGATCTGGTTCAAAATATCTATAGAGTCCATTAAAAATAATTTTTTCTTACTCTGTCACCATCTGCATTACTCTAAAACAACTATGAAAATTCTAACATGGGTTTTTCTACATTATTTTCAGTGTTGAGCTTTATTTTAGAAATTAGAGTGTAACACATAATAAGAATGAGGTAAAAGTTTTATATTTCATTCTCATATATTCATACTATCTGATGTAGTAATGAATGGGATGTACTTATTAAAAGCATTATGTGTAATATTTTTTGTGCACAACCCAGGAAACAACTACTGGGGGTAACCCTCTTTGAATGTGCATCCAAAGTTTTGGTTTTACTTTTGCTTACATAATTATTTCAAATAAACTTACCTCAATTCAATGAAAGATTTGTAAAACCTCAGGAAGCTGTACTGATACTAGTATTATTCACATATAATTTTATTTTTTCCTTAGAATTCTGATCCTGGGCCATCTTCAAATCTTGTTTTAAGTCAAGCAAAAACAATATGTTCAAGACAGAAAGAAGGATTCTTAATCTAGAAAAACTCAAAGTAATGCATTTTTTAATTTTATGTGAAAAACTTGAGTGCACTGTCAAAGGACTGATAACAAAAGAATCGAAATCTTAGAGATTTATGTTGAAAAACAAAACTGCAGTCTCTTCCTTCTGTTCCATGACCATACTTTGGACAAAAGTGTGGAAATATGTAATGCTTTTACATATATATGTAAATATGGTTGATATAGCAATATTTTTTAGCGTATTTTTTCTCTCTTATTTTACTTAAAATCTCTTCATGTTTTAAAATGTGTTGTTGCTGTCCCTGACAAAATAAGAGAAATGTTGATAGGCTAGATCTGATTTATTTTGTGTATTCTATATCTTGATATACTCTGATAAGTATTCTAAGGTATTATTAAAATAGTGATGTAAATAAAAAAGAAAGAGATCTCAGAGACGTCTAATAAATTAGCTTTTTCTTCTGTAAAGAAATGCAGTATGGGTAAGATGATAAAAGTATATTGCTTTTTTGCAGAAAGACTGATGTGAATTTGCCAGAAATGGAAACAGAGGATGACCTGGAATTAACTGTTTATTTTGATGGAATGTATACAGACTGGTTTCCCAGTTAGAGTGAATACAGGGTTTAGTTATAAGAAACATGGCACATTTGGTTTGAAGAGGCAAATATCAATGTTGATGTAATTTACTTTGTTCAATAACAAAGTAAAGCAGTATCAATGAAGATGGCTGGTATTTGATGACTGCTTAAACATACATTCTATCTGAAAGTAGAAATATAAGTCTAATGAGTTAGGACTTAAAATATAATGTTGATGGACAATTTTGACAAACATGCTTTTTCAAAAAATGTTTTAAAAATGTATGAGTCATCTGACTTTGCCCAGCTCACAAACTCCTCAATGTAGATATGTTTTGTTTAGTGTGCATCTTTTGAATTTAACAAGAGAAAAAGTTACTTCCATCTAGTTTAATTTTTACCTGGCAGAAGTGACTCTCACAGACAGGGCTATTACAAAGATGTCCAGAGGACTGAAAGTAACAGATGTGTAACTACCTCTGTCTTAAACCTCTTGGAAAAGAACAATTATCTTTAAACTTCTATGGAAAAGAGAAATAATTAATCAGAGCACTACACTCTAAAGTATAGAATCAAAAATACTTGAATGAGGACCAAATTAACAAGAGATGTCAGAACACTGTAGAGAAAAGGCATCCTAGTCTTAATTTTCTTCACATTTCTGGCACAAGAGAAGTTACAAGAAAGAAGGAAATAAGGAAAGAAGCAAAGAAGGAAAGAAGGAAGGAAAGAAGGAAAAAAAGAAGGAAAGAAGGAAAGAAGGAAAGAAGGAAAGAAGGCAAGAAGGAAAGAAAGAAAGAGAAAGAAAGAAAACAAAGAAAACTGATAAATTCCTCAATTTTAAATATTTCCCTGAATTACAGGAATATTACTTGCTCTATTCCCCTCCTCTAAGATTGTTAGAATTTTCAAGACTACATTTTAAATATGATGAATTCTGAAATGCCATTTTTGGGATATAAAACATTAAATGTTAGTCTTATGCCCATCTTGTAAGAAAGAAAAGAGTCAGTTTAGGAACAAGGATAGTTAAACTTTATTGCTGACACTGCCAGAGGTAAAAAGAAAAACATACCAGGGGTGAGATGCTGAGACTGAAATGTCAGATCTGCAACTATAGATGGTAACACCCCTTTCCAGACTGTGATCTGGATCTGGCACCACATGTAGTAACACCTGCACCAGTCTAAGGCTAGGAATATTGAGAGAGATGCATCATCTGATACTGAAGCCTGAGCCATCAATAGAAGACATTAAAAATAGCAGCCTCCTCTTGGCATTCACATACACAGATCATTTATGTACATGAAATAATATGATTTTTTTCCTCATTTTCTCCAGCCTCAGTCATTACATCCTTTAGTATCTTCTAAGGACCTGGAAAGCATTGGATAACAATAATGTTATGATTGCAACATAGACTAATTTAGATGGAAAAGTTAGTCTTCTGTGTTTTAGCTGTTTCTGAAATTCTCAGAGTCGCTCCAAATCCTAATAGCAGGTGAAGGAGGTACATTTTATTCAGAACCACCTACATCTACAACAAAACAGCAATCAAAAATCAATATCTTACCTTGAAATCCTTCACATAAATTTTTGCCTCTTATGGAGGATATGAGTGACACCAGTGCATGTCATCTGAAGCCTGCTGTAGCATCACATTGTCTTATAAATAAACTCATATAGATGCTCCAGAATATTACCAATATATTCAGGATGAGACTGTTCATTGTGGAATAGTTAAGTGTTTGAAGTGCAAAAAATGTGTGTCCTTCAGTTATTGATTGTGTAGCTGGGCAGACAAATATCCAAATAAAATAATTGTATAACTAAAAGTTCTGATATGGGCAGCTCTGGCAATTTTATGCAAGTTGTTAGTCATGAAAAATTCCCTTTTAGAATAATCTAATGAAATGATGGAACCCATCCTGGAAAATCTACATAAATGCTATTTGCTCTTGCACAATTGCATACATAATTTATGAAAATGGCAGACAGGTTGACAGCAAACTGATTTTTAGACAAATCTATTCCACACAACTGCAGTTAATCAAGTTACTCTTTGGCTGTCTTGAATGGAATGTTAGTGGTTGTAATCCCTAAACACATCAAGGAACTGAAGTTATTTGAAAAATTGTCTGTCCAAAACATGCAACATCTTCCAAATTTTATCTGAATACTAAAAATGAGCAATCTTTTCCCTAAATATCATGTAACAAAGGCATAGTCTGTCTTTTACTCCCTTTGGAGGAAAATGTATTTAAATTTTCTTTGTTTATTCAACTATCTGGCTTATCAGACTAATTTTGTCATTTATGGGAGAAATAAGCCTTAAAAATATCAATAGAAGACTTAGGATCTTTCCTGTTTAAATAAAAAAAATCAGAGATTTGCAGAGAGTTTTAGAGAAAATGAAAAGCTTCTTTGATGCTTTTCTTAGTGAATGAAATGTTGGCCATATTCTGTCAGTATTATTTCAGCAAAAGTATTAGAGATTTATTTGTTTTTTAAATTTTTTGACAGCTATATTGCTAAACAGAAAAAGTCATAAAATACATCTTGTCTTTTTGAGTGAGAATGAGTAATTATGAAAGCAGATATAGAACTTGGAATGTTATCTAAGAATCCAGATGCATAACTTGAATCACCAATACTGTGTCTGAGCTATGTCCTAAATCACTGTTAAAAATTGTATTTTTGAATCTAGTTTGAATATTCATTTAAAACTTTGACAACTTTTCAAAAGGGGAACTATGCCTTAGAATACCATACAGAATGTCTTACTTTAAATTTATTGAAGTACCATCTTTTAAAATATGTATGTCCATGCTCATATGCAATGCGTCAGATATGTTGTCATTCTTTTATATTATCATATTTTTCAAATTAAGTGTGTATGTAAATATGGTTGTGTTTCATCAGAATTGACTATTTATCACTTCTTGTAGTACAAGAAAGACAGATTTAAGGATATGGGGGGTGAAATAGCAATCAATAAAAACTTTTTGTCTTGGCTTTGGGGTACCCTGAGAAAAACACTGAGAATTCTAAGAGGCTAGTGAACAGTTGTGTAGGAAATTTTTCTCTGGCAAATCATGAGGGATTAGATGATTGAATTACAAAAGAAGTACTGACTTTTAGTTTCTAACCTGTGAAGAGAAAAAGAATCCTGAAGATAATCTAATCTGTTATTATATTATAGATCTTCAAGAATTTAACAAATGTCTTGATGATAAAAATATAGAATCAGAATGTGGGAGATTTGGATTGGCTATTTCATTTTGGTAGACTTGGATCCACACTCATGGAAACGTCCTAAGCTCCAGACCAAATGTGTGTACAATATACAGAAAGATGTTTCTTCACCAATTCTACTGTTGAGGATTACCGTGCATGTAAGATTGTGAATGTCCTAAAGGCAGAGGGGGAGGTGGTACAGACAGGCTGAATGTAGTCTCTGAACACTGAACTCTTTTATCTTTCTATGTTACATAATCATTACCTAGAAGAAGAAAAAAATCTGAGAAAAATTAAGCAAAACAAAAAATTTGCTTCGTTTTGTAAAGCTGCCCTCCCTCTCTAATCAAACTTATTTTTGGCTTTTCTTCTTTATTAAAGGGAAACAAATTCAGACTGGGGAACGCTATTCTCCCTACACTAGAAATGCACTTGGTGGGAGCTCATTTGATCCCACTGTGTGCATTATTGATGAATTACTGGTCTCAGTATGGCCCCTGGTGAGACACCACTCATTCTTGATTTCCACTTAGACATTGAGAGTTAACTGTAACCCTTGGAAGCAGCCATGCAGCCAATTTCTTAGCCATTTAGCAGTTCATACATCAAATTCATATTTCTCCAATTTAGCAGCAAGAATATTGTGCTGTATTGGAACAGCAGCAAAGGTCTTACAGAAGTCCAGGCAGATGCAATCAGTGGTTCTTCCCCTTTTCTCTGAAGAAGTGTCTCAGTTCTAGAAGACCACTAGATTTGGCAGGTATGGTTTGCCCTTGGTGAAAGCTATCTTGGCTGCCTCTAAACACTAGTCTTCCATATGTTTTGACGTGTCCTGTGGGAATATATGTTCCATTCTCTCACAGAGCTGAAGATGAACAGGTCAGTAGTTCCTACAGCCCTCCTTTTATAAAATGTGTACAATATTCCCTTTACTTTAGTCATCAGGAACATTTTCTGGTTGTCATGCCTTTTCAAATATGATGGTATATATTTAAATAACACAAAGTATAGCTTGTTTTCACATGGTGGTAAGCCTTAAGCATGAACTTAATTACAAGATAACAAGTGATTAGAGAATTTCAATGTAAAAAATATTGCTACACAAATAGCATAAAAATGAAGTCTGTCAATCTCTGCACACCTACCTTTGTTCCCCACAGGTTCTACTGGAATAGTACTTCTTTAAACATGCTTCCTTTGACACTTTCGGGCAGAAGAGATGTTTAGACTAGCCAGCATGCAGTAAATGCTATGTACATGCAGACAGGCCAGCCCATTTCTAAATAGTTTGTACAAAATTTCTGCTTCTTTTTTCCTTCTGTGAAAACACAGACTGGGATTTCATTCTATACCATGGTGGTATTTGTCACAGAAGTTTTAGGAACTTAATTACATTTAAGTCTTCTAGCTCTTTCCATAATGTAATTGAAACTGTCCCAGAGATCAAGATAACTTGCAGATGTAGAGCAGTACAGAAAATTGTATTACTCATACTGGTAACAGTTAGATAAGCACACTATAAACCAAACATGACAAAAATCAAGGTTTTATAAGGAACTTAAATAAATATATACCTAGTGACCAGTCTAAATTTACCTTGTCATATTTAGAAGAAAAACTCATGCTAATTATGAAAAAGAAGACGGAAACGATACAAAATCAGCTCAGAAAAATATTGTGTACCACATATTTGATTTGGGATGTAGGATGCAATATTTCTTTGACTCACAGTAAACTGCTGTAAAGAGCTCAATTGTGGTCTCCATTATCTGTTCTACTGCTTTTGAAGTTGTGTATAATTTCACACTCAGTTTTCTAAATTGGATCAGCTGAAAGATGTTTTTAGTCAGAAAAGCATGTTCATCTCTGTTTACCTTGTTTTCCAAAATGCACCCCTGTAGAACCTGACTAAAACAAAAGGATTAACTGAAATGGAGCCAACTCAGCAGATGAAAACTGTAAGAATACTGGCAGAAATACTACCCAGATTCCCAAGTTTGACAAAATAAATAATGTTAACTGCTATGCAAATTTTTTATGAAACTGTTGTTTATTCTACAAACATTTGTGCAATTCATGAACACAGCAGCTGGTAACCATTGTTAAAGCACTTGAAAACCTAACTGGGAATATTAAAAGGAACTGGACTTAATGAATATACCAGTTTGTGGGTTTATTAATTTGTTTGCTTCCTCTAAGCACTTATTGAATAACATAATTCCTTTGTGAATAAAGTGATGCTGATGAGTTTGTAGAAAAAAGGTTTAGAAGGGTAGAATTTACAAGCAGCACACATAAAACCTTCAATTATCTCGGACTAACAGGGGCAGTATCAAACATTAGCTCCAAATACTGATTGGCACACTATTGTATTTTAGGAAAAAAAACCAGAACAAATGGTGAACTACCTCAGATAGTTGTCTGACATTTGAGAATGGCTTATTCTCCCACCTACGTATTTTCTCCATGGCCCATTTCATAATATGAACTTGCTTCTCTGTCTTGCTGATCCATTCATTTGAAATATTTTTTTAGAGCTTTAGATGGGTAGCTTCTAAGCTAGTTAGCTGGGAGGAAGATGGGAGATGGGTGTTGCTCAAGAAGTGCACAGAACAGGTATATAAATTGTGTGCACCTCATGAGTGTGAAAATGTCCATCTATGATCTTCCACCATCACAGAACAAGTGCCATACATGCTACGTGTCCCTCCTGTGTACAGCAGGGGGTGAAGTAGTTTCAGTGACATGTCTTGTAGAAACAGTAATTCTGGAAATAACATTCATACCCAACAGCAAGAAAAGGAGAAGATAATTCTTACTGCTCCTGCAGGAGTAAGAAATGTAGAAAAGACTAGCAGGAATTAAATTGTGATGGAATTTTTTTTTTGCAGAGTGCCTGATCAGAGCAAAGAAGTGAATGAAATTATCTTAAACAATTTGGAGAAGTTCCTGTATCACTGCATTAGAACAGGTTGGCCAGGACTATGCTTTTGAATGTCTTCAAGTACGGGTATTCTATTTCCTTCTCATAAAAAGTTATCATTGAGAACCTTGTGACACAGGATCTGCTATTCAGTAAAAAGGAAGAACTGGTCAGTGACTGTCTTGTCAGTAGCAACCACAAAACACTGGAGTTCAAGATCACAGAATAGGCATGATTTTTTAAAAAAATATCAGTTCGACTTTTGGGTAATTTTTTTCCTGCCTTATTCATCGTATGAATTAAAAGACAGTTACAATACTAGGTTAAGATTTGTATTTCATATATCTATTTCACTGACTTTAAAGCAAGTTACTTCTTTCTTACATCAATATTTTTGTGGAGTTTTTTTAATAGGTCAAATTTATTGACTCTTATGCTCAAACCTCTGTTAAAACAAACAAATAATACTGTATGCTGTGGTTTGTAAGATAAAGTTAGCAGTTCAGTTTTTTTCATTAATAAATGAAATAGGTATTAGTTGTCTTGTTATTATAGTCTCACTGCAAAAATTATTATGTAGAGATGAATACTAACAAAATCTGGCCTGACTTGTACTGATACCTTAGTTATCATCTTATTCCAAAATAAGAGAATGTCTGTATCTGTTGATCCTTACAAAATGTAATATTTCTTCATTACATAATTAGTTTATGTTCATAATTTGGTTTTCAAATTTTGCTTTTCAGCAATATATGACACGGGATAACAAAATTATATTTAAAGAGCAAACACCAGCTTATTAAAAGTGCTAATTATTCTTTTTCCCTGTGTTTAATCCATTTCCAAACACAGAATAAAGAAAATAAAACCAACAAACCAAACAAAAAAACCTGTAAGGAATGTAGTCTTAAATGAAATCTTATAAAATATCCTTCATGGGGACATGCAATGGTGTCAGACCTGTGTCTACTGGGTTATTGCATCCATCATGATAAATTTTCCTTTATATTTTAATTACATCTGCATCTCTATTCCTTGATTATCGGGCTTTTAAAAGTAGTTAACACTCCCTGGTCTGGATCCCAAGAAGTGTTTTACATGGTATTAAATAGTTTCCTGTTCTGTATTTCCCCAGTTGTGAAAATTTTTAGATGACATCATGATGCCCCTGGAGTCTAACAGCATGATTTTCTTATATTAAAA
>WBMY01010033.1:39718-94192 GCA_013397315.1 Donacobius atricapilla | reverse complement strand
TTTTTTTTTTTTTTTAACCCAGCCTGTTTAACCAATGATTGTCTAACTAGTCAAAAGCCTCATTTTTAACTTTGACTGGCTTCCTATGGCTGCCTCGGGGAAACCATCAGGAAGGCAAAACTCCTCTCCCAGAAGTTGTCTGAACACCAATTCCAAACAAATAGTTAAATGAGAGCAGGTACTACAAGCCAGGTTAAATCTTGACAGGATAATTTGCTGAACATACAAGAACACTCTTGAGGTAAGAAATGAAAATAAAAAAAGACTCTCTGCAAGGAGCTATTGTATGCTTTGCACTTAACACACAACCTCAGAGTCACACACACACACACATTAATATTCAAACACTGGGGCTTGAAAAATATCCAAGGTCTCCAACATCCTCCAGCACTGCTGAGGCCTCACTGGGGACCTGTCCCCTTGGTTCTGAGGTTACAAACATTCTGCTGGGAGAACAAACCAGGGTTTTCTTGCTCATTCCCTTTCCAGGAGACCAAAATACACACAGGCAGATATGTAATCCTTGGAAAATTGTCTAGCTCCTCTACCAGCCGATTTAACTTTCCCTCAATCTCAAACATTACCCAGTAGCAAGGAAATTGATAGCTCCGTGGGCATTGCTGTGTTCATCTCTACTTTCAAAAAATAAATTTTCATATTTCTAAGCAAGAGGAAAAATATTATTTCCCCAAATACAGGTCCATTAGTGTTTTATTGTGAAGATAAATACTGAATCCTCTAACAGTCCAAAAGTGCTTCAAGTAATTCAATTTTGAAGAAGGTCTTAATAATATATGCATTAGCATTTTACCCATAGCAGCAGGAATATTGATCTCACACCATTAAGGTTTGCAGCATTTTTAAAACCCATTAGCTCTCACTGGCAGAGAGGGCATCACATTTGCTGTTAACCTGTGGCAGACATCAACACAAAAAGGTGATTCCACCTGCTGGAGTGTCTGCCTGACTGCCTGATAATGTCAATCAATAAGCAAAATCACTTTCTTACAGTTCTCATAAAACAAGACGTCTGCCACACACATGAATACAGAGGTTGTATTTCTGTACTTAAAATATTAATGAGCCTTAAAATACTTACTCTTACGTCTGCTAACACATACTTCATAAATATCAGCAGATGCTCTATAAAGCATAAAAAGGAGTGGATCAGTGTAACAGGGGCTGCATAACACCAGAACAGATTTAAAACACTGACGGGCAGCGTGTACAGCAGGTCAGCACAGACACCACTGAATCATAAAAGAGAGACCTGTCAGCTTTCAGATAAAGCTGGCACTTGATGATGATAAATTATTTACCAAGTGCTCTTGTTGAACCATTAGGAAAATCTTTTCTTCTTCCTCCACCATCTATTCAAGTCAAGAGCACGCCACATGCTCATTTTAAAACAACACACAGTGACAGAAAGCACACTTTTAGAACAACAACAATGGAAGTGAGTGTGAGATCAGCTAGGAGCTACCCTTTGTTACAAATCTGAAAGTGGATTTTCATCAGCAATATCAAAATTGCCCAGAACAATGCACCCTCTGAAAGTGTATAATAAGGTTGGCAAGGGGACGGGGTTGGTGAAAAAATATTAAGAACGCATGCGTTAAAAAAAAAATAAGGGCATTGCAGCACCTCTGGTATCAATGGTTTTCCTAGGAATGGCAGAAGAAAAACAGTTCTGCCTTAGACCCAGGCAAAATTATTCCATTCTAATGATCATCTAATCAGTATTTCTTTTTTATACCTTGGTATTTTATGCCCTGACAGCCCATTCTACAAGAAGAGTCTCCTGCCACCCTCCCAGCTTGCTGTGAGGTCTGAGCTGTGCCTGCAATTTCCTAAAGGCTTCAAATCCCTCAAGAAAGTCAGCTCCACTCATCTTGCCTGGGTGTACAGCTGAAACCCAGACAATTCAACTGTGAAACAACTTGTTTGTAGGCTCACAACACATCTCTAGCAGCAACCATGGGCCCTGGAGGATTCCGGACATGCTAAATCCAATCCCCTTATCTAAAGTTGGTATTAACAGAAACATTTAATCAGAAAGTTAGATAGGATTTGCAAAAATACAGGAGATTATTTTGAAAGTGAATTAGTAATTTGTTACACATCAAAGGCATTAAAAAAACCTACAGAAAAAAAAACCTAACACACCTCAAAAAACACAGCAGTAAATTTTCAATCTACTCTGCAATTAGGTATACTCTAAGCCACTAAAAACTGAAATATTTTGAAAGCAGAGGGATATATAACACACACTTAGTGCATTGATGCTACAGGAACCCCCTACATTGTTTCCACCAGCTCATAAAGTTGTTTATAACTGGGTGCTGAGAAATCAATAATCTTCAAATGTCCAAAGACTCACAATTTTCCAAAATAACTCAAAATTTGAAATAACTCTGATTTCATACATCCTGTGTTTAGATTTCTAAACACTCCATTCTTATATTAAACCAGGCAAGCCTTCAGTTTCTCCTATCAGCTTCCCAAGAAAACGCATAAACTCCCCAAAAAACATGCAAGTGAAAAAAGAAAAACAAAACAAATTAAAAAAAAAAAACACACAAAAAAAAGAACAAAAAACACAAACAAAAAAAAAAACAACCACCCCAAACCAACACCAGAGACATCTTCAGCTGGGGCATACCTGTTATTCCAGGAGTCACTGAACCTATGGAAACTTATACCAATATAAGATTTTTCTCTGAAAAATTGCATTCCTATAGTATCTATATACAGGTTGTTGTCTGGACCCTAAACACTAAAATATGCACATTATTTACCATGTTTTTAATAAATAATCCAGTTGAGACTAAAAAAATACAGCATAAGGTGTAAATTTTAGTTATTAAAATCATATTATCCCTATTTACTCTGAACTGTGATGCCATGCAAGGAAGAGAGAAAGGTTTAAATATGTTGACATTGTTTAGGTAATTTGCCACAATAAATAACAATGATTAGGATTCCTGTATAGGGTAAGCTAAAGCAAGGTTTGAGATGGCTTTAGTCCCTTGAAAATAGACTTACTAAAATAAACATGTGTCCATCAACTCATTGCTAACAACCTAATTAAAAGGGGCAAAATTTGAAAGCTGATGTTGCCTGTTTTGGCAAGTTCCAGACAGGACATTTCTTCCCACCATTTTTCAGCACACTAAGGCTCTACCTAGGGCATAACGACCCTAGAAGAGACTTTCAGATACTTCTCAAGGGCCTCATGTGATTTGGAATGCCAGAATTCACAGGAAAAAAAAAAAAAAAGGCATTTTTCACCCTACACCCGAGACTTGGCAGCACCATGAACCAGTGACAATCTTACCCAAAACAGGCATTTTTTAAATAGTAGAGCTACTGATCACGGCTCAGTGAAATGCTCTGACTCTGCTGTGCTGCAGGTACACCCTGGGAAAGATGGCCCAGTCAAATGCATCAGCCCATACTGCAGCACTCATCCAAGCAATGCAAGGTCTTCAAAAAAAGTTAAAAAAAAAAAAGAGACAAAAAAACCACCACAAGGACTGTTTTTTAAAATTCATAACCAAGTTCCTTATTAAAGGAATATAAGTAGTACAGATATAAGATGATCTTACTTTTCATGCATTATATACATAGGGAAAAACCATGCCATTTCTGGGGCTCAGTCTAACCGCAATGAAAAAAGTATGTCCTTTCACAAATGGAGTCACAGAAGCTCAGGCCTTAACAGAAAACCTGATCCAAAGTCTTCTAAATGTTGATGAATGTTTCTGAAGGCCTCGGTGGCCTTTTTGTCACATCAGCACATAATTAATATCACCTTCTATGAAAAAGATTTAGGCTACTAGACATGGTTAAGTACAAAAATCAAAGCTCACTTGCACCAAAGGGATTACCTGCTTCCATCCCCTCTGAGGTCAAAGACATTTCCAGCTTTAACAACAAGGTATTCTGGTTATCTAGTTCATTAAATGCCTGGGAGATTTATTTTTTCTTAAATAATTAACATACCTGAAGTTTGATATGATTCTAGCATCTAATTTACACGGCAAGATGTTTGTGTTTGGAATATCTGAATTGCTTCTGTGTGAGAGGTAGGCTTTGATAAGTTTTTAATTAAACTGATAATATCACTTTAAAAGCTAAAACACCTAGAGTATAAAGGACACGAGTAATAACAGATTTTATAAGGCTTAGCAGCTTTATAAAGCTTGCTTGCTTTGTGGAAGAAACTGTTTTTGTGAAAATGTGTGTTTGCCATCTGATTGCTTCTGAAGAATATTTAAAGAAGGTTAGACACCTCTGGCTTTAAGAAGTCTTGTGTATTACCATTCCAATAATACAGTTTTGTTCTGTATTTCAAAGTGGAAGGGTTGTAAACCTTTCCTACTGAATTAAATAGCTCTGCATTTCATGCTCTCTGCTCTTTTCAGAGAGCGAGCTTTGCCTCTGTGTTAAATTCTATGCTGTAAAGTGACATTTCTACTTAATTACATTGTACTTGCACTTTAACTACTACAATTATTTAGAAAATATTGCTAACATCCTAAGAGGGGGCCACCTTTTAAGCAGGTGAGTTCCAGTCTGGCTCACAAACACTGAAATGAGGCACTACATCATCTGTGGAGTGTTTTACATGCAGCTGAGGAAGGGAGAAGAGAGGCAAGCAGCTTTCAAAGACACAAAAAGCCTTTAACTGGGGATAACGGATCTCCAACATTCTGAGCTGTTCAATAGCTCAGGCAAAAATCACAGAGGTTAAAACCTGACAAGACTCAGACAGGTCAACCTAACCTGGAAATCTACAGAATTGAATCAAATAATTTCCTATATGGGAAGGGATATCAGCGTAAGTCAGTAAAATCCATGACTCGAGCCTTCAGCTGCCACACTGGTGATTCTTGAGAGTTCCATCAATTTCTCTTCACTGAAGACAATGTAGAAAACCTCTGGTGATGTAAAAACCAGATCCATCAAAAGGCACCCTCTGAACATTTTACCCAAAGTTTCCACATCTTCACTTTTTTTGAGACAAAAGCAGATTCTTATGAGATACACTCAGTGTTGGGCTGCTATTCCTACAGAATTAATGCTTCCAAAGGCAAGTATCAGAGAGCAGTAGCAGGAGACACAGGGCTGAGGTCAGAGCCAGATACCTGCTCTAAATCCAGTCCCAGCTCTGCATGGCTCAGCACGCATGGTCCACTGGCATCACCATGACTTTGTACAAGGACAAAGTGCAAAATTCTTGGGCAAGCCACAGCATAGAAAAGGTAAATACTGCAATTCAGCCCTTGCTTGGATGAAATACTCAGGCAGTATTCCAATGTTCTCTTAAAACATGATTTAAACACTGCCAGGCTTGGGGCTGAGCTCACGGTGTGTTTAACACAGGGAGAACCTGACACACAGAAGGGCCAGACCTCCCTGTTTGTTGTGTACTTAGCTACAAAATCACTGGGGCTTGGTTTTGTTGTGGTTTTTTATTATTATTCCTCCCTTAGATCCTTCTTATTTTATAGCAAATTACCACTACCATTGCATTTCAGAGGAAGTAGCCTATGACTGAACAACTGAGAATTTTATTTTACAAGTAATTTCTTTTAAGTACTGTCATTACCTAACAAGCAATAAATTAATAGATTAAAAACCATGAAATAATAAAGAACTGGTTTGAAATATATTTCAACACATACATTTATATTTTCCAGAAAAATCTTTCTGCAGAATGAATGTATTACTTCTGATCTTAAACACAAAAAACAGTCACAAAAACAAAAGATGAAGTCCAAACACTAAACAGTTTTACAGGAACAGATTCAGTGCAAGTTATTTTGACCTGAGTTATATAAACTCTCATGAGGAAAAGTAGTGTAACATGACTATTAACTGGAAGAGTCTGAAAAACACCCTTGCACATATTTTCTTGCTCCACATAAAAACAGAAATTAAACTTTTTTGTTTCTTTTGAGGAACAAATGTAACAGATATCAGCTCTGGAGTCAGATCTCCTGCTGTGTACTTGAGTATCAAGGCTGCCATCCAGCAGGGATCCTACATATGGAATATTTTCTGTAAAGCTCAGGCAAACTCGGCAACCTCTCTCCACTTGTATTTAGCTTTGAAACCCCCTGTTTTTGTTTCAGACTCTGAGAAGGGCTTATGTGCTCTAAAATTCACCTGCCTTTACCAGCTCTCACAGCTGGGCCAATAAAAGTTATTGCAATCCTTGGCTTCCTCCACCTCCTTACACCTCCATGCCAAGAGCAACCTCCCATCCTAGAAAAGCCTTCAAAAATATTTGAAAATTTTTCTTCTCTGAAAGAAGCAGTTTTGGGTTGCACTCTTCAGATCATTTCCAGTAAGCAGAAGGCAAAATACTTGGTAGTTTTCTTTATCCAGCACAGAAAAAGGGAGATCCTCAGGAATTCTGACGTGGATGAACACCAAATAGGGGTAGAGGATACACACAGGAGTATGTGTTCTCCACCCAGAACTTTCCATGGAAGAAGAAAAGTCAACTTGGTTGGAGTTTATTTGCATTGTCCTTAGATTGCTTTGTTTTGGTTTTTATTTTCAAAAGGCTCCTAAGGATCCAAATGCCCTTTTCATGTTGTTATGCATCAAGTCCATTCCTGAACCATCCAGTTCTGCCAATAATCCATAGCCACTGATAAGACATCAGGAGCGGTGCAGTCAGAACTCTCAGCTATTTTCTCTGGTGTTTCTTTCTCTACTAGCAGTGATTTTTCAATATGCAGCCCCACAGAGAGCACAACACACAGGGACAGCCAATATTTGTGTCCAGACTACATATTTATAACATTCACAATGTACTGTTCATTACATTCTTAGCAGCACCAAACTACAGTTAAAAATGATCTTATTAATGTATGATATTTCAATTTAATTTTTAAATCAGTTTTTTGCATAATGAATTCTTACTGTTCAGTAAATTATTACCTGAGTGATTTATTTACAGGCAACAAAAAAAATTGTGACTGTCTAATAGCTGTTTGTAAGGCTGTGGAGCTTTTTTTCATCTTTCAGTGTAGAAAACATGTAGCTCATGGACAGCATCTCAAATTTAAGGAAAGATATTTTTGCCTAGTTTCATACAGAGATAAGGCTTAAAAAACCCCCAGTCACATCATTTACCTCTTCCTCCCAAATACCCCTTCATCTACAGGCCACTTTCATTCCTTTTTATGTTTCTTTTTTTGAGATGTCTGTCTCAAATAAATGACAGTAATTTACATTTCAGAGAAAATAGAATAGGCTGACAAATTTTGAAAACCCTTCTTAAGGGACAAAAGGATACCAGGAAATCTACCTAAGAAAGTCCATGAAGAAGCCTTCTGTACAAGGGTGCTCATGATTAACTACCTTCAATTGTGCAAGACAAACCCTCTCAAACTTTCCAGTATTGCTGTTTGCAGGCTAAACTGCAAGTGTTCCTACCCTCATCACAAGAATGAGGTAACATAAGTAAAAAGCATATTAAAAATCATTATAATTTTGATATGTAGCTGGACTTAGGGTTATAAAAATATGCATACAGTGGCAAGAAGAGCCTGGAAAAAGAACACGTTTACACTGTTAATACTTCAGAAGGAAGTTTTTTGAGGCTTAGGATTTAGATTTCAATAAAACCTTTTTTTAAAAAAAAATATTTATTGTCTTTTTCTGGGAAATTAAGTACACTTTCATCCTTTAGAAGCCTTAGTAACAATCAGCCAATGCAAGCACCTAAAGGTGGGTGAAGTGACTTAGTCACTGGAGCTCCAGAACCCACCCGCGGCCTGTTCCACCACCGCTGACAGCCTTGAGGACACGCTCAGCGACATTCAGCTGCTCACCAAGCTAATCCTGCATATGGCAATAATATTGCTCAGTCACCACTTATTTATGGCAATTTAATTTCTCAGACATAAACCTTATACAGTTTGTAGTCACCCAGGACATCAATCACTTCTCTCATGCCAGACCTGAAGGATAGCTCCCCTTGAAAAGAAAATCCTATTTCTTTCCTCTGAATAAAAATAAAAGGGGGGGAAAGCCCAAGTAAACCTCAGAGTGAAATAGTTGTCCCATTCCAACCTCCAAAAATTCCAGTGATTCCTTTGCAGAAAACTCTCTAATCATTGTACTGAAATTTAATCATCTGTAGGACCAGACTTGTCAGAAATCTATTGAACAAAGTTGAAAGTAAGAACCTGCCTCCATAATCCGAGCTGCATTAGGCCTGTGCGGAGTCCCAGAGGGGATAATTAGGTTTGCAAGTGTAATAATCCACTGTAATAGAACAGCCTTTGTTCTCACCAAGCAGGCCTTGTTCCAGATCCCCATCTGAGAAACGGGAATTTCTGATGTCAATAATCAATTGACCCAAAGAAAATATCCTGCACTTCAAGAACTTCAGAGGTTCTGAAAAGAAGAGTTCTCTTCCTCTCCCCCTGCACCAAATACTGGTGTTTGGGAAGAATAGTCATAACTGGCTCCTTGAACCCCAGTGATGCTAATGCACCACACAACTAATTACAAATGTAAAGTACAAATCACACAACCTCTCCTTATGGAACATGTAAACAGACCCTAACGTAGTTCTGTTGTAACTTTTATTCCAAATTACGTGTAAATTATAGTCTGCAGCCCTCAAAAATTAAACAAGTGGATAGACATTTATAAAAATTTATACCTCACAGTCTCCAGCCCCCTCTCTCAGACACCTTCCAAAAAGGAGCCTAAAACCGGCAACTCAGATCATACAAAAGCCCCTGACACAGTAGAAAGGACAGCAAAGCTCCAAGATCAGTTTCATCAAATATTAAAGCAACTGTGACAGGACTCTTTTTTCACTATTGAATTAATGGGAATATTTCCTTACCTCCTGCATCCCTCCAGGCTGAGCCCCTCTCGCTGCCTTGGAGCTGCTCATTTGAAGACTCCCTCAGCTGCAGCTTGTTCCTGACCCTCTGGATCCACCTGCAGCTGCCTGGGCTGTGCCTGGCCAGGCTGGCTGGGTTTCCCTCTCTCCTGATCAGCTCCAGTGGCACCGTTCCCGCCGCAGCTGCAGCCCCTTAAACCTTCCCTTGTCTCAGAGTGCCCGCACAGCAGCTGATTCCTCTTCCCTCCAGGGGCTTGCCAGCAGCAGTCACTCCAAACCAATAGAGCCTAACGCAGAGCAAAAGGAAAATTAAGCAAAATACAAATGTTTCCGTCAAAATTGTTCACTTTACAAAAAAATACATTTTCTTATTAAAAAGAAAAAAAAAGACAGAATTGTACTGTTGCTTACAACACCTTACAAAAGAATCCCATGTAAGATTGGACCCTTTAACCTGTATAGGCTCAGCCCAGCCACTCCCTGTTTGATAGAAGACAAGAATCCATTAAACAGAAGAAATTTGTATTTTCTTTTCTCGAATCACCAATTCTGCATCTTCTGTGTGACCCCACACCTGTCCCTGCCCTTCAGATGAAGAGCACCATGTGGCCACTCTTGGGAGCAGCATTCCCTCAGCAGCTCCCAGGGTGTGATCAGTCACCTCTCCACACGGAGCAGGGCCTGAGCAATGGTTTGGAATCACTTTCCCTGGAAAATGTGGCAAGGCTGATGGAAATCAAACCTCTGAGCCCAGCCTGGAGACTGGTCACCAGGAAAAGCAGCTTGGAGCAGCTCTGTCATCCTGAGGACATGGCAGCAGACCATAAACCCAGGTTATTCCAAATTCATACAGTCCCCTGCAAGTGACTCCTGGGAATAATAGAGACTACAACTAACATTGTCCCTTCCATCTCCTGCACTTATAAAATTTGATGAAAATCCAAACTTACTCAAAGAGCATTGCTATGATTAATTCCATATTTTGTGTACTTGAGCCTACATAAAAAAAGAACCTTGTTTGGTGCTTGACTACAACAGGGTTTGATTTATTTTTCTAATATATAATAATTCCTCTCTTTCCAACCCCCCACTCCCCAAAAAAACCCAAATCAAACCAAAACCAAACAGGAGAAAAAAACCCAAAACAGGATGCATTCCTTTCCTTCCATAAAATGCATGCTAGGGCTGAAGCACTATATTAGTTTCACCTCTTAAATGTGAAAAATATATATACAGAGCAGCAATACCTGGGACATGTATCTCAGAGGGAAAAAAAATAATTAAAAGAAAAGAGAAACCAGGATTTTATCAGAATTTGGAAGCAAACCAAAGTTCTCAACTGATTCTCTAGAAAGGGATAGGCTTCACTTCCCCAGCATAAAAAATAAATATACTGGGAGTTACACAGCATTGAAATATTTAATGCTGTTGAATTGAAACGAGAAAGATACTACTTTAAAGTATTTCATCTTCCATAATAATTTTTATTTCTACTCTATTTTAAAAAGAAAGAACTACTTCAGTGCTTTAATAAGCAGAATATATTTTTGATACAAAACAAAGAGTCTTTGTTTCAATCACTTTTTGCAAGAAGTTAAAGAATTGCAGATTTTCTTTTTAATGAGTAATAAAAAAAGAGTTGCCATGGATATGGAACAACCATATATTCCTCCCTACCCCCTCCAGCTAAAACAAATGTATTTCAGATTACATTTGTGTTTCAAAATAAAAACACCAACTCAATGTGCATTAACAATGTAATTGCTCAGTAAGTGTTCACTAACAAGAGGCAAAAGTCCAAATACCTTGATTCCATCACTTGGTCATTACTTAAACATCCTCAAAAAGCTGCTTGACCCTTTTCCTCCCCTGCTGGACAAAAGCTGAACTCCACGGGGGTCAGTTTTGGCCAAACTCTGCATTCCTTAAATTGCCATCTGTAACACTACCTAAAATAAGAAACAATCTGTTATCCTGTGGAAGCAAGGAAGGAGCAGAAAGGAGTGGAAAGCAGAGGCTGTAGGGAGTTTTGAAAACCTACTTGAATATTGAAGATATTTGGGGTTTTTTGTTGTTGTTTTGTTGGGTTTTTGTTTGGTTTTGTTTGGGTTTTTTTTTGCTGTGACCCTTCAATCTATGGTTTCATCAGTTTACTTTGCTTTAAATTAAGCTGACAGCATAGCACTGAAAATAAGGCATTGTAAGGGGTAAACTTTGACCCCTCAAATGAGGATGAAAAGCTATGTGTTTGGTAGAATCAAATATGGAAATTTTGATATGGCAGCATTTTAATTACAAAACTGTTGTCTAGGTAGAACATCTCAATGTGTAAAAGCTTGTTTAACCCTAAGGTATTTTTCTGAATTTTTAATTTAGAAAAAAGTCACACAAATATTAATATTCCAATAGTATCCTCTAACCAAGAAAGGAGAAAATATCCAGTCCACATATAAGAATCATAGTACTTTCAAGGGAAAAATTGCCTTTTGTCCCTTAACACAGGCAAAACCAAGTAACCTTGGTAATTGCTTCATAAACCTTACCAAAAAACCTTGGTAATTGCTTCATAAACCTGTTGTCCTTCCTTATCCAGTCTCAATCCCAAAAGTAGAGAAACGTCCAAGCTGGAAACCTTTAAACTTCTATAATTGAAACTTGCTGAAGTCAAATCCAAATAGAAGTAGTTTCTTGTAGAGAACAATGTCAGAAAACTTTAGTGAGAGGTGACTATGTCTTTCCCTGAGGTAGATTTCATCCTGTTGAAAGATCCAGCTGCAGCAACAAATGGCCAGTTCTGTCCGAGATTTAAAGCTTTTACTTGAATCCATGAGGAACAACAGTCCAGAGGAGGATAAAGAGAGACGCCAGCTGAAAATCAGCAGCTGTTAGGGTTAAATTACAGACCACTTCAGGGGATTGTAACTACTCAACCTCTAAGTGAAACTTAGGGTGATTTCCAAGGCATCAGTCCCAGTTTTATATTTGCCCATTAGACACAGGCTCAACAGGCTGTGAAGAAAGGGAGGCTGCCCAGCTGCTTTTTCCATTGGAACAGCAACAGTGGTGATAAAAGTCCAGTACAGTGTTGGGTGGAAACATGGAACTGATGAAACCTGAGGAATATCGAAGCTCAGGTGAAAGGAATGATTTTTGTCCAGCATGCCAGTGCAGGAGCTGTTCCTGGGGTTGATTAGGCAGGGGTGCTCAGGGGTGAGGGAATGTCTTGGCTGTTCCTTGACACCCCAATGAGCAGAGGTAGAGAGCTGCTCCAAGCTGGGTCAGCCTTCAGCCAGCCAGGAAACCACATTCCTGTCACTATTTGTGTCACTGGGTGTCCTGGTTTAGGGCAATTTGGGAGAAAACCTCCAAATGGGGTCCCTCCAGAATAGCAAATTCAAGCAGCCCCCCTCANGGACCCAAGGCAAACACACAGCTCCAGGGGTCACCCTGGAAGTCACCTCATGCTCGAGTCCCTGCAGTGGAGCAGTTCAGAGCCACAGAAAAGGGCTCAGTGTAGAACAACAAAAAGGGACTCAGTTTCACAGGCAGACTTTTCCTGAAAATTAGCAGGGCTTAAGCAATACTAATAGATAGGTAATTGTGTAGTTACAATGAAATCAACTAATTAAAGGGAAGCCAGATGGGAAATGCCCAGTGTTCTCTTTTGGCAGGCAACACAGAAGAAAAAATTTCCCAATGCTTATCTGTATCCCTAAGCCATTTATATCTCTAATTCCAGACCTTTTCTCTGTCAGAGTTAAGGATTAAAATCTCCTATGAAAACAGTGTTAACAGAAGAAAAGCAAACAGGAAAGCTTAGCTTTCAGGTGGTAGTTATTTTCTGAAATTTCAGTCTGGAAAGCCTTATCCTCTCATCCTGATAAAACTTGATCTTTACAGTTCCTCAGCATTTGGTGGTTTATGGCAAAGCCAAAGTTTGAAAAGAAACTGTGAAATCATTTACCAAATTAGAATGAATTCATTTTAATTGCTTTTTATTATGTTAACCTTCTAAAACAAGTATGGAGGAGTAAATTCTGTCCAATCCTCAGGCTCAGCATCAAATTTTTACTGAATTGAGGTTACACAAGATGTTGAGGATTACTGAAGACAAAAAAAAATTAAGATTACCTTATCTTTTTGCTATTTAGCAAAAGGGCCCATGACTATACTTACAAGCAGCTTTTTGAGGATGTTTAAGTAATGACCAAGTGATGGAATCAAGGTATTTGGACTTTTGCCTCTTGTTAGTGAACACTTACTGAGCAATTACATTGTTAATGCACATTGAGTTGGTGTTTTTATTTTGAAACACAAATGTAATCTGAAATACATTTGTTTTAGCTGGAGGGGGTAGGGAGGAATATATGGTTGTTCCATATCCATGGCAACTCTTTTTTTATTACTCATTAAAAAGAAAATCTGCAATTCTTTAACTTCTTGCAAAAAGTGATTGAAACAAAGACTCTTTGTTTTGTATCAAAAATATATTCTGCTTATTAAAACAGTATTTGGGACAAGCATGGTGACATTTTACTTTCATAGAAAAACTGAAATGTTTTAGCTGAACAACAGTTCCAGTCTCTGGGTTATGGATCTTACTTTGTCCTCAGTTGTGGGAAGGATGAAGCCAAGGCAGAAGAGGTGAGAGAAGAAAGAAGTGAAGACATTTATTCAGTAAGTTCACTCACTTTTATGAAATGCTTTCATTTTCATGAAAATGTGTTATGACTTTTTTTTGTTACACAACAAATCTGAAGTGTGATTTTTTTTCATCACTTGTATGAAGGAAAAAGGGAGTGATCACTGTTTTAACCTGGAAACTCTTAAGCAGAGCAAACCAGTTCTAGGATAATAATAGGATGAAACAATAATAAGAAAAAGATCTTTTCATGTAAGCAAAAGGTATAAGGATAATGTTAAAGAAATGCTGGAAATCCATTTCTCAAACTTTTTAAAGGTAGCCAGACAAGCCATTAGTAAAACTAATGTAAGGCATAATTCCATGGTAGCAAAAATGACTTAATGCATCCTTTCCATTTTTCTGTCTGCCACAGCCCTTTTGATAATCTTATCATTGTGTAACCATCACAAGCAGCGTCACCAGAAGTAATGGTTAGCTATTCTCAGACCACTTCTAAATTATTCACAGCAGCTCTGTTTCCATTTCTCTGACTCATTCTTTTAGACATAACAGGAAGTAGAAAACATGGAAATGGAAGAGTTATGGCATTACATTTTTAGAAAAAACAGAAAGCTAAAAATTATCCAGTCTGTTATTTCTTTTTTTCAGCAATGCAAGAAAACATTGACATCTTTCCGAACAATGACCCACCAAAGCACTGAAAAAACCCCTCTAACACCAGAACTTGCTCAATACCAAACAGATCCAGGTTCTGTTCTGCTACTTTTGCAGGAAAAGGAAAGATGAGACATTGCTAGGAGAGAAACAACACCCCTTTCTTTTAATTAATATTAAGGAACCTCAGTGATCAGACTAACCCAAGAGGACAATCTTGTTTAGTGCATCTTGCAGGGGAAGAATGTTTTAAAAAGTCACAGTCCTCCCACCCTCCCCTTATGCTTCAGTATTAATTTCTAGTGGTTTGTTGGTTTTTTTTAAGCCTACCAAAAAAAAAGAAAAAAAAATTCATTTCAACTTAAGCTTTTTAGCAGAGTGATAAAGTGATTTACAAAGGTCAGTTTCGTTATTCATAATTTGGGGAAGAGAAGACTGAGGAAAGAGGAAAAAAGTATTGGCAAAGAATTGAGGCAAAGGAATGGAACTGAAGTCTGAACCCCAAAAGACTACACACAGCTCTCAGTGCCATCTAGAATATGGGCAGGCTTAAAAAAATCAAGGTCACCACAATGTATTTAAGTGCTCTCATTAATTTTATTCATTTTGACAGTATCATAAGACAAAACTATATCTAATGAGTAAAGAAGTATTTCTAGAAGGTGTAAGGAAGGGAGAAGACAACAAACACAACAAGAGATGGGGACCCTATACTCCCTGTCTGCCACAGGAGGGTCTCTTAGTCCTCTTAGAAGAGCTCCTCTGAAGGTTTTGCAAATTGCCTTCAGGGCTGGTCCCCCTTACTGAAATATAGAAAAATACAGGGAAAAGTGAAGTTCCTGAAGGGATGGTCCGGCTCAAGATCTCTGTAGCAATAAACTATTGGACAGAATGTCTTACACAATCTCCCAAAAGTAATTCAAAGTGCCTTGGAAAGGAGCCAGCTGGCCTGGGAGCTGGCTGCAGCGCTGCAAACAAATGGTGCTCTTCCACAGCGATGCATCGAGCTCTGCGCCCAGACACCCGAAAGAGCAGTCAGCTGTCAGCTCTTATTTACAGCACTGCCCTGCTCTGCAAAGAGACAGGCTGGAGTGGCACCTTCCTCCTCAACTAATCTGATCTAGGGAAGTACCCAGTCTTGTCTAATTAGTGACAAAAGTTCATTCCTATTGCCCCTGCAGAGCCAAAATGGTCTGGAGTTAACTGAGGGCTGCTGCTGCCAGTACAGGGTGGAAATATTCGGTGGGTTCCAAACACTTCTAGAGAGCTCCAGACTGCCCAAGGGGTGCCCCCAGCGGCTTAATTCAGGCTCACTATTACCAGGAATAATGCTTGAAATGGGAAAAAACCCCAAACCAACAGCAGTCAGACTTCTGAACGCAGGCAGGGTTTGGCAGACTGGCAGCCAGATCCCCCTGCCTGTGGGACAAGCACACTCAGGAAAGACCCTGCAAGGTGAAACAGCCATGGATCCACACAGGGATCCATGTGTTGATTTACTGGTGGCAAGGCATGGGAGTCTGTCCCCAGGACTAATGAACGAATGTGAAATGATCTGAGAGGAAAGTTAAAAAACCTTAAAAGTTTCATATGTAGTAGATAATTTGGCCTTTAAACATGATTTCAGAATTTCAGTCATTTGGTCCTCAAATCCTCTTTAAATGCTTTTAACATTCTTTTTCTTAAAGTGCACATAAGCTGCTTTAACTGGAATTATCTTAAGTGATAAATAAGAATATACATTGTGATTGGGCACTGGTTTTCTTAGCCACAATGCTAGTAAGTGCCTTGGAAACTAAGAAATTCAAATTTAGCAGCTGGTATTGATCTATCTTAAAATAAACTAAGCTAAACACAACATCCTACAACTTTAAATGCTATACCATATGCATATAAATAGATATATAAAAATGGTTTTCTTGTGGTTCATGAGTGTGAAGTATCGGCTGCTCATAATAAAAAAAAGTGTTATCACAGTTCATCACACAAAAGGAACTCTGAATGCAAACTTCGTTGTTTCTTGTAGAAAGGATCTGGTTGCCAACTTTCACTATTTCTTGTGCATTTCAGCAAGTTCATACAATCCCAAACTTTGGACTTTTTTCCATTTTCCAATGCAACCGGCATAATGAGACTGAGACCTAAAGGCTCCTACCATGCTGAATTACAAACAGAGGCCCTGTTGCACTAACAGCAGTTTAACTAAAGATGTTTTTTCTCAAAAAAAAAACCCTTGATTTTTTCACACTCTTACACCAAGTCTCAGTAACTCTCTACTGCACGGTTTTAAAGTTTTGCTTCTGCTTAGAGCAGCCATATGGCTGAATTTTGCACTTTACTTCACATGATGTGTTTACTGCTATTACTAAAAAATTAGTCCTAAAATATCAATATTGTTTCAGGAATACAAAAGACACTGTTATCTTACACTAAAGAACACAAATTTTCCCGATTTTAACCAAAGCCCAGTAAACGTCACCTTATTATCTCCCTCTGTTACTTGCCAGTGCCCATGACAAGAACTGCATGCTGTAAAACCAAGTTGTTGTCACTAAAAATCAGTGAATGTGACTAAACAGACACAATGGGTAAAGAAACTTCAATCTTTATAACTCCTTGTCAAGCGAAATCACACTTTGGAGCAGCACGGAGTTGATGTTTCAAAAATCTCTAAAAATAGCTGCTTCCGTTGTGTAATTTTCTCATTCTAAAGGATTCTTTTTCCCGAATGTTTGATTTAAGCGTTTCCTCCCATGCGGTCATTTCACACTATTGCTCCTTATTACAGCCCCTGCCAATCCCACAAGAGGGATTCCTGCAGCTCAGCTGTTTGCAGACATGGTCACAGTCCCTGGGTGGCTCCTTGCCCTGGCCGCACGCATCAAAGCGCGCCTCAGCCTGCGCACTGCGCAGGGGAAATGCTGGCACGCGGTTTTTATCATCCTGCACTCGCCTCTGTACCAAAACCATGCAACATTTGCATGTCAAAAACTCCTCCAACTGCTCGAGCAACAGCTTCAGTCTGGGCTCTGAAAGTCAAGCTGTGTTCCTTCTGCCTCATGCATCATCTTTCTAATAAAAGTTCTCAAGTGAGACCCAGCTGCAATCCTGCTGCTGACGCACGTAACAAAACACCCGGCTCGTTGTGCTATTGGCTGGGCAGGGGGAGCAGAAATAAAATCCAGAAGCCACTCTAGTGATTCTGAGGGGCTTGAATTAAGCACGTGGGACAGAGTGATGTCAGTAGCTGATGCCCAGGGTCTGGCAGAAGTCTTTCACTGAGATGCAGATTCTGGAGCTGAGCATAGAGTACCAAACACTATCACTGGAGAATGTGGAACGCCAAACTCCTAAAGCACTTGCACACGTTTAAAGTAATGATTTATGGTTATAATATTCAGGACAGCTCAAATAATGATACATTAAACTCTGATTTCTTGGAGAGCATATAGCGAAAATTTATTAAAAAGCACATCCTTTTATACCGTGTTTTGGTACAATGAGTATGATTGGTTATTTAGAGTTTACACCTCTTTGTAAACATCCTTGCAAGTAAACAAGTTGGAAAACAGCAGGTGTGGGATTAGAAATTGTTTAGAATGTCTTCTCATAGCTCCCCCAGAGCTGATGACTGGGAAAGTCTGCTTCTCACAGGCTGCCTGAAGCTTAGAAATTTCTCTTTGTCCACTGTCAGTTCCCACAATGATTGTAATTTTGCTCTCTTCTGCTGAGTTGTTTTCCAAAAGCTCTCAGCTGTCCTTAAATATAGTTCCTTCTTTAACATGAACTCCAGCTGTGGCGTTTAGACAATGTTCCTCTGACATGTGATGGGGAAAAAACCCAACGTAAATCTAATTGTGAGTTTTGGCTGAGTAACAATTTGTTTAATTGAATCTGTTTGAGAGCTATCCAGAATTGATCACAGAACCACTGAATCACAGAAGGGCCCAGTTTGGAAAGAATCTTAAAGCTGATCCAGTCCCACCCCCAGCCATGGCAGGGACCCCTCCCACTGTCCCAGGCTGCTCCCAGCCCCAGTGTCCAACCTGGTCTTGGGCACTGCCAGGGATCCAGAGGCAGCCACAGCTTGGAACATGGTAATTTGTTCAATTTTCTAGTCCATGATAAATATATCAGAAGGTAGGCACAGACTCTGCCTTTCTTGAGGCGAAAACTCCATATTCTCTTAGGCTTCTCACCAGTCAAAACAAAGATTCATGTTTTCATGGAAACCTGGAAAAACATCATAACCTTTGTAGAGCCACTACCCTGACAAAAACTCTCTCTACAAAGAAGTGGGTTTACATTCCTGCCATGTGAGGAATTAGAATACTTTTATGTCATGTTGTATGTCCTGCAGGACATTTTTTAATATGTTTCCCATGAATTTGAGCACAGGGTCAGCATGCCGGCCTGCTGTGGTTGGTGTTATCTGTTACAGAGTCACCAGACTTCTCAAAAATCATTGGCTCTGATTATATTTGGGAAGTTAGTCTGGCATTGATTCAGGTCATAGAGGAAGTAAATTATCAAGGACTGTTGACTTGACTGGACTGTGGCGCAGATTAAGGTAAATCTCACAAACTACTTTAGTTCCTGTGCAAAGTGAGCATTGTTTTGGTGAATTTACAGCATCGGGGACGAGTCTCCCCTACCTCACCTGCCAAATCTAATACACTAAATATTAGTGTAGGAAAGTTGGGGGGGCTTTTGTTTTGTTTTTAAGTATGTACTGTCTGTATTCTGTTTCTTTGGCAGAACCAGTTGCCTGTAAGGAACTCTGAAGCCCTGGATGCAGCTCTCCATGTCGCTGCCTATTCGTGAGCAGAATTCGTGACCTCTAAAGAGAGGTCAGGACAAGCACAGTGACTTACAGAAGCAGCTTTTCTTTGGACTTGTCTTGATTCCAGGGCTTCTCAGTCAAAAATTAAGTCTGATAACAAGGGAAAACGATCAGTTAGGACCAGACCTTCTTGTTGTTGTTGTTTTGCTTAAAGGACAGTATTAAAAAGAATGCACAAAAGTGGGGTAAGCTCAAACACACAATGGCGCAATGACTTAAGACTTCTGAAAATAATAAGCAATTTGATTACAAACAGAACAATTAACAGACTTTGTATGAGAAGACTAATATTTAAGACTGAAATACCTGAAAGATTAAGGTAGAAACAGCAAAACACGCAAAATGAAGGGTCCCTGTGAGAGTAACTAAAGTTCTTGTACAAAAAAATGTGTCAGTGTAAAGCACCACCGTCAGACACAGCAGAAATCTGCCCTTCCTGATCTTCAAGAACATTGGATGTATGATGTCACAACTTATTTCTTTATTATATCACATCATGCTCCTGCTGACAGCTTATTTGAAACAATACTACTATTTTCAAAATGCAGAGATGAAAGCCTTTCCTAAAGCTATCTTCTCAGATTATTGCTTTTTAAATATATTTAATAAAAAATGTTAGTTATTGGAGACTGTAAATGCACTACTGAGCTGCTCTCTATTTGTGGTGTTTTAAATTTGATTGAAAACAATTAGCAGATGAGAGAGATGCCTGTGAGCATTCATTAAAATGAGGCTGTGGTTTGTGACTGTTGAATTTCACTGTGCATCTGGAGCTGTTTGCTCTGGTGGCACAGTTTTCTGTCATCATAAAAAAGGGACTGTTCCCTATAAAGGTTATGCTGGCAAAAAATAAATTGTATTGAATTTTTCCAAAACTTCCCATTGAGAAAGCAGCAGCCTTTTACCCACGGGGAATTTCTATCAGATGATGATGGCTCATGGACAATTTAATTTGTTATTTAGTAACAGCTTGTAAATCCCTCTCATATAAATAACATGCAGTTGTAAAAGCTGACTGCTAATGAGATGATTGACCCTAAAGGTCACACTGGCAGAATCCCCCATTGTTTGCTTAAGGATATAATTTTCATTTCATCTAACTGAAAACTGACATCCGAACATAACATGACAAGACATTAAAAAAAAACAACAAACAAACAAAACTGCATTACTGGAGGAACTCTGCCATTATTTTATGTTTGGGATAAACATTGTTAGCTTGGCTGAGCTGCTACCAGGGCAGTCAGCTGATGGATATGGGATTCTCCAATGGACTGTGGGGAGAGATGAATACACTGAAAAATATCTGGTGAGCACGTACAATATCAAAGGTGAGCGGGATCTGAACGTGAACATTCAATTTTTCATTTCATTAAAATCAGGTTCAATTCCAAAACTCATCTCAAGCTGAGCTGAGTGGGGTAAGGAGGTTTTACAGAGGTTTTGCTTGTGTTATATTATGATTTTTTTTGCTGCTGCATTTTTAATATTGAGTGGCTAGAAGAATCTCAAGAGGCTTAGTGCACTAGAGGACAAAACTGTATGCACAACATACAGTTGTCATTTTAACCCAATTAAAAATGGTCAAAACAGTAAAAAGATTTAATTTTCAAAATCTATGTGCCGAGTAATCTGAAAATAGCAAAAAATTAGGTACAAGGCTGCTGTGTCACATTATACTTTCTGTCACCTTCTACTTTCTCAGTACCTACCACAGCACTAGTCCTCATATTTCTTTCTTCTGCACTCATGCAAAAAGCTGCCAATTTAGTCCAGCATTCTTCCCTATGTAGGGATTATTTGGGGCATTCGTGCCAATGTCCTTCCTGAATCCTGGAGTACTTGGCTGATGCTGAACAGGATACCCAAAAGAAAAATATTTAACCAGTAGAGGAGAGAACAAGCATTGCTGATCTGAGTTGATCCAGTAAGACTAAATAATGCAAATGAAGTGTGCAATACATTATAATTTTCAGCACATTAATTTGGGATAATCATGGTGATTACATAACCCACTATCTGATCAAGACATCCATGGACAGATCTGCAAAAATACTTCAGATACATCAAATATATTGGCAGATACCTCAGTGCCTTTGAAAACCCCTGATTCCTACTAGGGAAAGCACCTCCAGAAGACATGACTTTTGTAGTTCTATATCATTCTTATCAATTGCAAAGCTTACTGATTTTACACCAGATAACTTTGGGCATTGTTCCAGCTCCTGGCAACACATTTGAAAATTCAAGGTACTTTCAAAGGGCAGCCTCTGCTGTTTAATTCATAGAAAAGGCAACATAAACTCTCAGAAAGACTAAAATTAGCACTGATACTCACAAATCAATCTGAAGGAAATTATAGGCTGCATGTAGGTAGATGATACCTCATCTTTATATTTATGCATATGCAAGCCTTAATAAGAGCTATGTGCTCTGCATGTCCCATTTCCATCTCGAAGGGTTCAACAACAGGGTATTCAGGAATTCCAAGGTCTCCATGGCAATGATGTGGGCTGAGCATCTGTTCTCTCTGAATAAAAGGGGATGACCATATTTTGACTCTACTTGGCATTGATTAGCTTTGGGTATAGTCACAGACTAGTTTTATATGAGAACTTCACACTCCATCAGGTTTCCCTGTATTTTAGAGAAGTGGGAAGGTCATATTAATTGACAGGAAGAAAACCCAAAAGCTGCTTCAAAAGCTGCTTGAGCATAAAAAAACAAGGATGACAAGAGTTTTCAGACTGGATATGTGTCCTAGGGTGACTTTATGTTGCTTCTATCCCTAATGGTCAGTTCTGCTTATGCTGGATATCGAGTCCTGTGCTTTGCCCTTCTGTGTTCTACCCTTGACTAAAATAATAATGAAATATTTAAATACCTTTAAGTTTCTTCTTACTTTGGAATCCTGCACTGACAGACAAAAAAGCATCAAGAATGAGTTGTTTGCTTAATGTTCCATTCCTAGGCCCCTCTATCTCCTTTTTTCCTGTTTCTCAATAAAAGCCAGCTCTGCTACTCTGCAAACATTAACCTAATATTCCAGAGTATAGTTTCCAGTGCATATCAGGTCATTTACACTGCAGCATCACCTGGATGTACCCTCCCACAAGATTCATGTTCTTTCAGTCTACAGCACAGACTTGTACCATCTTAACACAGACCCAAACCACAGAAATTTCTAGTGTGGGGAAGATGTCAAAAAATAATGAGGCAAATGTAATTAATATACCATAGACATCATTATTTTTCAGTTTAATGGAATGGAGAATTTTTCAAAGAAATCAAAGTAAACATCAGTTTTTTGATCAAAAATATCCCCAAAGAAGAAGTTAATTGTGAAGTGACAAACACCCAGCCCCACAAAAAATTATATTTCTTGCAATATTTTTCTTACTGTATTTATTACTCTAATAAATTATTATTATTAGAGTATTATTATATTAAAGTAAATATATTTATTCCAAAGTGAATCTGAATTTTTTCCCGTGTCAATTGTACCAGCCCTTTTCTAGGAAATGTCACAGCTCAGCAATGTCACCTGGATGGGCAGGAACACATAAACAGAAGTGGGACAGAAACTTCACTCAAATCACAACTGTGGGGTGGGGATTTCCTCATATTAGCCAAGGTCACGTAAAGATGGGGGTCACATGGCAGATTCGTGAGCACATTGACAGTGGGTAGAAGAATGCATGTAATAAACTGAGATTAAATAATCACTCCACTCCTAAATTTGGCTTACAAGAGCTCAGGAGAAGGGGAAATTTTAGATATTAATGTGCATCTTAGCTGGGCAAAATGCAGCAAACTGTTCACAGGGCTGTTCTCCTGGTCATGGGCTCTTGTCCTGAGAAGCCTAAAAGAACACAATAAAGGCATTTAAAGCTCAAGTGTTGTGTATCAATGAGAAAATAAGTGCTTGTGGCCAGAAAAATGTTATTTTATGCCTAGGCTGGCAACACAGGGTTATATTCTGCCTGAAAGAATTGTACAAAGGATTTTATTGGACTAATCAGGGCCCCTGGTGAACAGACCTAATTGTTAAACTGCCATGGAAACATCAGCACAGTTCCAGGTGATTGATAACTTTTGTTATTTTCAAAACACTGAGAATGGGGAGAAGGAAATATTTAGATAACAAAGAATGCATAATCTGTCATACCTTTAAAGAATGTTGATCTTTTATGGAACTACTATTATCTCATCCTTTTATCCATAATCAACACAAAAAGCAAAGCAGAAGTCATTTAAATTCTCTTCAGGCCTACTGCTTTTCCCTAAAACTGAAGGAAAAAATACCTAGGACCTTTTATCATAGAGGACAAATAAAACAGCAAACAAGATGAAAGCAGAATTGCTAATGGGGGCTGTTACACAGACATTACCTGGGTCAGTGTCCACATGTGGCCTGATTCCGGCAGTGGAAATCGAGGAGCAGAATGTTAGGCAAACCCAGTGACAGCTCCTTTCACTGGCTCTGGATGACTCCACTGAAATTACTGCAGATTGCCAGTGGTGGAGGAAATGGTTGGGAATCAGGATGGATAGTTTATGGAATATTGGCGCCTAAAGCCTTCTGGATCTCGATTGTTGCAAAAAAAAGCTCACTGTCCAGAAAGCCCCTGTTTATTTGGGTGACAGCTGGCACACTGAGGCGGAGCAGTGGAGAGAAGGCTCTCACTCAGGCACGAGAAATCCAGCACTGCTTGTGTGGGGGACTGTGATCAGATTTATCGCTGACAGAGTGAAGAAATATTGCCAGTGCAGTCTGTAAAAGAAGCAGGTCTAGAGGGTGGTAACAGAAGCAGGTTTGGGTGGGAACGCAGAGGTCAGCAGCCTTTGGCCTTGCAGAATGCACAGGCACAGAGCCCCTGTGGAGCTGCTCGGGGGTTTTGTCTCCCTGTGTGATGAGCTGAGTGCTTTTACTCACCCATCCCAAAGGGAGTGTCCCCTGTGGTCAGGCTGGACCTGGACATACCCTGCAGGGGTCCCTGCCAGGCAGGGGATCCACCCAGAACCTGCCTGCAGCCTTGAGACACCAGTTTGTCCAGCTGGCCCAATCTCCACTAACATTTTACACCCTTTTGCAGGCTGATGTGCACCAAAGTCAATTAGCACAGCGCCCCATCTCTGGAATACATTTATTATTTGAGCACCCAGAGAGCTCCTCCTGCAATTTCCACAGGGTGTTCTTATCTTAGGGCAATTCACACTACCAGAGACAATCCCGAGGGAGAGGGGGTGTGTTGAAGGGGGAGGTAGGGGAGTCATACCTGATGACTCTCAGAGCTGTCACACGCACTGTAATGAAAAGGAAGAGTAACAGGCTTGTGACGCACACTGGGTAGCAAGAATTTGAGTGAGAAACCCGCAAACTTTCTTCCATTATCACCCAGAATGTGGTATTTCCTCCCCCAAGGTGCACACTCCACTGTAGCAGCGTGGAGATGGGTGGTGGTTGCTGCTCCCCTCTCTGAAAAGCATCTTTTCTCAAGAAGCCTCTCTGGTGGGCACACAGGCACTCACCCAAGTCNAACCCATTACACAGTGCAGTCTGTAAAAGAAGCAGGTCTAGAGGGTGGTAACAGAAGCAGGTTTGGGTGGGAACGCAGAGGTCAGCNTCTCTAAGAACAGGAATGTAAACTTTTCCTTGATTTAATGAAAACATTGCTTCTGTTTGTAACACTCGTGCGTGAGAAACAACCTAAACTATGAAAACTGTGAGACGGAAAAGAAGGCTGAAAAATCAGGGCGAGACACAGGGGCAGTACGAGGCCAGGGCAAAGGGCAGTGACCCATTTGGAACGTGAGGGCAGACCCTCAGCAATCACAACCCATGGGGAAACAGGGAAAGGAGAAATCTCTGGAAGTAGGAACATACAGGAACAGTAGAGGCAGGCAAGGCCAATGGGTCAATGGGAAAAGCAAACTGAGATACATTAACAGAGTACTGCAGAGCACCGTGGCAGAAACCTTTTTGTTCACCCTAAGCTCTGAGGCTTTCCTGAAGCCTGTGGCAGATTCCTCAAGGCATTGCCCCAGAAGTTCCCCTGGCAGGCTCAGGGGCCTCCACACTCCACCTTTCCCAAGATAAGGCCCACAGTGTTTTCTCCTCACAGCCCAGCTGAGCGCAGACAATCGTGGCCATCTGGCCAGGACCTCCCCATCCGAGGCAGGTCCTTCAGGGAGCAGGGCCGTGCTGTGGGTGCCGACGCACCAGCGTGGGCTCCAGCAGACTGGCACGTCCCTGCGCCCCCACTGAGCACAGGGCAGGGCTCAGCACCACTGACATCCCAAATCCTCTCCTCTGGCCACAACCCCCTCTGCAACACCAACAACAAACCCATGATGAGTTCATTTATTCCCTAGCTCCAGGACAGCACATTCCAGATTCAGGGCATGCTCAAATCACTCCTGATCTGCTTAGATCTAGGAATACAAACATATCATTGAAATGTAAAATTTCTGAGCATGGGAATAGCAGCCCATGCCACATGATCTCCACTGAGATTGCTGGAGTGAAAAAAAACGCCAAATTCAAACTAATGTCAGAAGGAAATAATTTTAAACAGATCAACCTTTATCTTCATTTCATCTCACTGATGTGATGGAAAAAAGGCCTTTTTTGAGGGAGGGATGATTCTAAAATTTTTGAAGGTTCATTTCAAAGGCTTTTTAACTGATTATCCAGAGCATCCCTTTGGTACAAAAAGCAAACCAGAGTAATTTTTTCATCTCTTGAGACTACCATGCCCATTTGGACTACTCAGAAATACCTTTCCCTCACAGTACTTCCTTTGCACTCAGAGGTACCTCTCAGGAGTGCAGGGACATGCAAACTAATTTGTAGACCAAAAAATATCCAGATTTTGAACTGAGACATTCCAGATTAGTTCATTTAAAATATTCCTGAGGAATGAGGCAGCTCATTTATCTGAATATGGAGAAATCATTAATTATTAGTTGGTCACACTGATAAGACTCAGTGGAAGGTTCTTGTTCACTTCAGCTGAACATCCCAACTCTGTTAACACAAGAAATAGTAATCAAACAACAGAAACACAAAATCTGCTATTTTCTGTTACACTTTCTCCGGCTATAGTGTGTCCTGTTGGATTGTTCCAGCTCTTGTCTGCTTTAACACAAAATCTGCTATTTTCTGTTACACTTTCTCCGGCTATAGTGTGTCCTGTTGGATTGTTCCAGCTCTTGTCTGCTTTAACACAAATAGGGAAGAAATCCCTCCTGGTCTGACAGGACATGCACAGGTTTTTGGTTAAGGTTCCTGCTTTATTACACTTCCTCTGTAGCTCTGCCCAGCTCCTTCAATGTCTCAGTTTCAGGTGTTTAATTTGTGCAAGGTGTCAAACAACACTTTGTTACAGCTCTGAGGTGTTGTGCAGGTAACTGAAAAAAAAATGAGGCACCCAGCTACTACACAATAGAAACTTATAATAATGTACATTAGAGAGAAGCGTATTGCTCCCCTTCAATTCACTTTGACTCTTGATGGAACCAATCTCCCAAGAAAAAATTAGTACAGGGCCTTGCAATGCTGGAGCCTCTAAAGCCTGACTATTAATTAAACTATTAATGTGCTCTTTCTCTGCTCCAGTAGGGAGGTAAATAACCAGGTTAATGCTTGAGGAACCTCTTGTAAATAGTAACGACATTTTAGCCTCCATCATTTTGTCTCACCAATCCAGTATCATTTGCTCCTTTGTCCCTTCCTTTTTACCATTCACTAATCTCAGGCAATAGAAGAGTAAATTTGCCTTATTCTTTCTTTACTGTTGAGATGGTCTTCAGAATTTATCCAGCTTGAATGTCACATTTTAATTTTTTTTTTTCAGAAACTTTATAATTTAAACCAAGTTTATCTTCTGCTCTCCTTGCACAGTTATCTGTTCACACAGTCCCAGTTCCTGAAAGGGACACTGTTTTGGCACATAACATTTTCATTTAAATGATTGGTGCATGTTTAAAAATCATTTATCACCAAGGACTCAAACATAAAACAAAACACGCGCTGAACATACAGTTCCTCTCTACCATACCAAGGGGGTGATAAGTAAAAAGATAACTGACTAAATGATATTTTGCTCAGGAAGGTACATCTGCCTTCTTGTCAGAAACCAGGATAGAGATGGGAGAGGAGATTTGGCATGAGGGTGATTTTTTTTATTTCTGGCCATGCATGCAACACATTCCACAGGAACATCATCAGCAAAGCACACAGGCATCAGTCAGGAATATTTTTTGAGAGGATAGCACATAAAATGAGACAGGCTCAGAGTAAAGGGTAATGAGGAATTGACCATTGTTCTGAAGTATCTGCTTGGGGACTATATAAATCCTCTTTATTGATCCGTGTATTACAATGACAATTCCTACTCAAAAATTCAAGTTATTTATAGTTCCATAGATCTGCTTTAAGCTTAATGCATATTTTTTTACAAAACAAGATCTGAAAGTCCTTTTTTCTTAACTGTCAAGAGGGATTAATTTTGCAAGGGACTAGAAATTTTACTTCTTATCTTTACCTGCTGTGGCTCGGGTTCTAATGCCTTTCATTATTTACACTTAGGAATGTGCTCTGTGTTACTGCGAGAGAGAAAAACTGTCCTGCTCTGGTCCCCTGAAGATACAGAACAACCTTTTCTGATACAGCTGAACTCATTTAGGCTACAACTAACTAGAGAGTTCCAGGAATGCATCCTATGTCCATACACAGATCTTGACACTGCTTTTCCTGGAAAGACATTCCAGCCTCATGGAGAGAAGGAAGCCACTACAAAGTTTGGACTTGCATAGAACCTGTACCAGCAGGGAAGCAGGACTCAAGAGCTTTCCTCAAAATGCATTTCTCCTCTAAGACAAAAATGAGTGTTCCCTGGCATCAGGACCCAGGGGTACTCAGCGCCTGCAGACAGCTGTGCAGGGGATGCAATTCCCAGCTCAGTCAGTGCTGTCCACGCTGTGTGTGTATGCAGTGAAGGATTCATCTGCAATCAAATTCAGGCCTAAACTTCTGAATTCAGGGTAAACTTGGAGTTATCCACCTCTCTTTTAGCATCAGTAATAAGATCATGAGGATCATTGTGGTTCTTCTTCCTAATACATGTGCAAATCAGTGGTGATGCAGAAAACAGTTAATAAGAAAAAGAAAATATTATGTTATTTGATTGTTGTGAAATTCTACCAAACTGGATGAAAATGATTTCTTCACTTCTGAATTGGACCTGTCAGAGTGATTAATTCTTTTAAAAAAGTCCAGCGCACATATCATTCCTTCAGTTTGCAATAGACAAAGCATTTGTATAACCATCATCAAATCGGGGGGATACAACATTGCAATACCAGAGAGAGCTCCTGTGAGATGGTTGATTCTCTTTCACCGCCGGGTGAAAGGCAGTCTGAAACACAATTCTGTTTAAGGCATGGTCAGATTGTCAGCAATATATTTTGGTTCAGACCATGTGACAGTGATGATGATTCCTTTATATCAAGAAAAAATAAAGTTGTTTGTGTTGCAGATAGGAGCAATGAAGAAAATAACTTGAGTAGATGTACAAGTTTTATAGGAGTTATCCCACAAGACTAGAAAAGCTCGAGAACTCTATAAACTGACCCATCAGTCCTTTCTATAAAGGGTGAATGTCAGGGATTTAAATGTTCCATGTTTGGAGAATCTTTTTCAAAATTTTGATAATTTCTTTGTCATTTTCTCTCATCCTACACACATCTTTATGAGTGTGTCTCATTTGCAGTGTATTTTCAAGAAAAAAATCTGGGGTTTTCTTCTCGTTTATGCTGCTTTCTGCTCTGCTACTCATCCCACAAATCACTACATTCCCAATCTGATTTGAGGCTTGGTGCATAGACACTAAAAACAATTATACTCCGCCCCAGATTGTGGCACAGAGACTGGATTACAAGTGGCACCTTATGTTTTAGCTGCTCACTCACTCTCAGCTCCTGCACATTATTTCAACTCTCATCAGCTGTCTGGTACAACTCTGAGCATTCTCAGCTTGCACTGCGCAGCAGAGTAGTGAAGCCACTGGGTGCAGGCAGGAAAGTTCCACTGATGTATGAAACTGCCAGAGGAATGGCAAAAACTGCAAGTTTGAAACTTATTCTCAGTGCTCGTGTCCTCAGAGAAAATCACTGCAGAGCACAAGGCTATATTTTGTGGGTTTAAGTGTTAATTAAGTGCTGAATAGATCTCACTCTGGTTCCCTGCACAGGGGAAGTTCCTACCCTTTGAGGCTGGTGAACTACTCACAACAATAATTTATGTTATTTTTTCTTTTCTCAGCTGTGCCCGTTTTTCCGCATTAGCTCTTCATCACTTCTAGAAACTTGTTTGAATGTTCTATGTGTAACACCCAGTGCTGTGAACACAATGTTTTATCAGCAATTCCAAAATTTGAATTCCAGCTTTTAAGGGAAATTCTTTCAGTAAATATAAAAATGGTTGGTACACACTTACCTGAGCAGGAATCAGGATAGATCAGGATGCATGGAATGATATCTGATTTCATGCCTTGCTGAGTTCTCTGTGCTTTACCTACCACCTAAAAGCAATCAGAAACATAAAACAGAAATGGAGAAATTACCCCTCACACCTGGAGCAGCTGGCAGCCCTGGGTGGGACCAGGCCTTACCCAGCTTGTAGCAAATTAATCCATCCAAGCTCTTGCAAGGACTACAGTTCCCAAAATTCCTTGCCAAAAACTGGATTGCTATCAGACCATCAAATTCCATGGTGAAAGGATGACTTGTAGCAAGAATGTGTGTTCTTTTCATACAAATTGTTTTCTTTTGACTTACAATGTTTGAATAGCATTTGTTGCCAGAAAAAATCCACAAATCATGGTGACAATATGACTGGAAATGAAAATGAAAATTAGACAGAATCATTCTGAAAACTTAGAAAAAATGTTTAAAATAAAACCAGAAAAATATATTTTACTTTCTCTTTGCAACTATACATTGTTTTTGGTAATAAAAGTCTTCACATCAATATGTGCTCATTTGCCCATCACAAAGTATAAGGGGAAATAAATTCTCAAAATTACTAGATTCTGTTGGTGTCACATTAGCATTGCAAAAAAAACCACTCACCTAATCCTTTCATACATTTTTAAGTGATAAAATATTTTCAGAAACAGAAGCTGTGGGAAAACTTGAAAAATAGTTATTAAGGCAATCACAGGTTTGTAAGATAACACTTTTCCTCCCTGTCTGATATTAGCAGGCTGCCTGACAGGACAGGTTCTTACTAGATTCTGAATTAAAAAGCTCTCAAACCAATTGCCAAATGGAAAAGAGCAGACACAATGCTAAATTTAACTGATTAATTAAGCCAGAGCATTCATGAGGATGGGACAGAAAGAAGAGAGTAATGTAGTCTTCTGTTTTAGTTAAATATCGGACTGGGTCTATATAATCAGGGGCTAAAAATTTCCTGATTTTTTGGTTTGGTTTTTTTTTTTTTGTAAATTATGAAAACAGAAGCTACAGACATTTATGACAGTCTAAATAAAGCCCCTTTGTCATCCACTGTTACTTTTATTTATGGGAGAAGCATTACATAGAATAAAATGAATGGCTGCTATTTCATGTAATATGAGAGCGTTGGGAAATATCCATCAAAACCCTACAGCAATTGATGATTCATACTTGACCTTTTTTTGTGAGGATTAATTGTATCTCCTGCTCCACGTCACAAAGACATTTTATCTGACCTGCCTTTATTTGGTGTAACAGGTGATTCTGTGGCCACAGCTGCAACCAGCTGACACCTGGTACTGCAGGAGCTGGAAGGGAGGGGTAAAATCTATCCTGGGACAAAGACCAGAAGGTACACCTGCCCCTCTGGAGGGGACTAATAAGAGGGCTGCTACAACAGCCTGGCAGAGGATAAAATGAGCCGAGGCACAGGCTTCTTGTTATCACAGCATGAAAAGGGCCCTGGTTAATCCCTCNTTACAGGAAGAAAAGAGATTCAATCAAACCTCTGCAAGCAAAAGATGTTGTAAAATCTATAAGTTGTCTGTCTGATCTTTAACCTGATTATTGTAGTAGAAAATTATTAACCTTCCTGAGGTGGTATATAAGCTTTTGGAAAATCTGAGTAAAATCAAATTCTGATCACTGAATCAGTCCTCCTGTCTCTCTATCAATCGCCAATACAGACTGACCTCACAGAAGTCATTCTCTCTCTCTAGGATCCTGCATCTTCGTGTTCCTCCTCCATGATTCTCCCTCACCAGCTCACCCCTTCCTTTTCTCACACTTATCTTTATTGGCTGTAGCTGTGACTCATCAGGGACGAGGCTGTATTGGTAATTAACCCAGCTGCTACTTGTCAGGAGCGAGGGCACCTGTATTCCCTTCTCCTACAACAGGCTCTTGGTCACCTTCCCCACCCTGCCATGGCAGAGACTGGGATGAAGCCCTGCAGAATCAACCTGTGCTTGAGAGCTGCACAAGAGCCCTGGGCTGTGTGAAGGAGAAGGGCACACATATTGCAAAATAATCTGGGGTTTGGCTCTAACCAGCTGCCCTATCTTACACCTGAGACACTAGGAATTCAGCTCTGAATCCTACTTGTTCATGTGATTTTAAGTAAAACACCCTATTTCTGTGTTCCTGGGTTAAAGTCATTGTATTCTTCTTTAATAAAATATGGGAAACTTATTCCTCAGCAATGTCTAAAGAGATATTCCTTGCATGTAAAACTTCCAGCACTGATATATCAGTATCTAAAAATGAGTCCAAAAGACATCCCATCTGTGGTAGGAAATGTGGAAGTGGAGTTTATTTTAAAGGTGATTCAATTTGCTTTGTTGTTCCCAATCATATGAATAATATTTCAGTTAAAAAATGCACATCTTTTGTTTTCATATTCATTGGTAAAACTGCCAGCTTGTGAAATTTGGCAGAATGAACTGTGTCAGTGTTGCCATCAGGGAACATTCCACTAACAAAGAAAGAAATTACAAAAAGGGCCCCCAACCACAAGACCTGTTTTATAATTCAAAAACAAGCTGTTACAAAAGGCAGGGAAATGACTTTTTCTGCTGTTAAATATTTTGAAGGTAAAAAATCAAGGCTGGGTTTGGCCAACCCAAAGACCCAGGACAGAAAATGAGAACCCGCTTGAGATTCACCCATTAATTTGCCACTACCAGTTACCAGTGCTGCCTGCCTGCAGCCTTTCTGGCTGTTTCTTCCAGACTTCACAAATCAGAGCATTTCCATAGGAGTAAAGGAAGAAATCCCTGTGTTCCTCATCCCCATGGAATGAGTCTGTATTTATACTGGAGGAAAATCCCTTGCAGTGCCCAAGGCCAGGCTCGACAGGGTTCAGAGCACCCTGGGATAGTGGAAGGTGTCCCATCCATGGCAGGGGGTGGAAAATGATGAGTTTTAAGGTCCTTTCCAATCCCACCCATTTCATGAGTCTACATGAGATGGCTGGCCTCAGACCTCCTGATGAACAGGAATTGGAGCTAATTTCCTAATACAGGAATCAGAATTAGATTTAATTTGTATTTTGTGAGTGCCCAGAAAAATATCAGGGGAGAGTACTACTGTCCCCATACCAGAAATGCTTTCTCCAATCATGGAATAAAACAGGCAACCTCTCCTCATCCCTTCACTCTGTCTATGGTCTCACAGACCTCCTTCAAACAGGCACCAGAAACAGTGGAAGAGGAAGAAAGGGGATTTTGCAAGTTATTCCATATCCCCTCTGAAGAGAAGGCTGAGATTTTCATGTTGTTTATTTCACTGGTTTAATGTTTGCAATGTGGGGGGGGTAGGAAGAACAAAAAAAGAAGAGATTGTTGTGTTGCAATGCTAATGAGCACATTTACAAGGCTCTGCCAGCAATGCCGAGCTTCAGTTCTCTTCTATTAGCCATTTTGGAAGATGTCTTAGTTGCAGTTGCACAAAAAGCATTGTCAGGACTTTTATATTTCTCATTTAGAGTACTGTGACATTAGCTGGAGAGGGTCTGGTTCTGCAGCACATAAGCCAGTATCAGTATTGTATAATACAGCAGCTAGACTCATTTTGCAGTGTGATTATAAAACCCATCACTGTGAATTATACAGCAAGTTAAATTGCTTTCCACCTTCTGCAAAGCCAGAATATTATCTTGCACAAATAGTATACAAATGTAGAAATAATACAAGTCCAACTTATCTGAATGATAGAGCACAGAAAGCTTTCACTGCTCACTCCATCAGTACTTTCTATTTTCTGCTAATGACACGTGCTGTGGTCTGAAAGCAAACTCTTAACAGTGAATGCTCTCACTTTTTACTTTTTACATTTTTATTTTTACTAAGCTTCAATTTACTAGAACATCCTGCCACTGCTAAAAACTTTCCACATCTGAAAAATAAATTTTCAAGCAATCTTTTTACATAGAATCACAGAATGGCCCAATTTGGAAGGGGGCTTAGAGCTCATCCAGCCCCACACCAGCCACGGCAGGGACCCCTCCCACTGTCCCAGGCTGCTCCCAGCCCCAGTGCCCAACCTGGCCTTGGGCACTGCCAGGGATCCAGGGGCAGCCACAGCTGCTCTGGGCACCCTGTGCCAGGGCTGCCCACCCTGCCAGGGAACAATTCCTGCCCAATCTCCCACCCAGCCCTGCCCTCGGCCACTGGCAGCCGTTCCCTGTGTCCTGGCACTGCAATTTTGATGAACTTTTCACTTCTCTTGATCAGGAACACTTGCAAATGTCTGCTACTAATGAACATTTTTTTTTATTATTTATATATTTTTCTATTAATTAAAAAGCACCATCATTAGATACATATTTTTCAGCATGATTTAAATACTGGAACAGTCCTTTCATATGAGTAACTCAGACTGCTCAGCCTTCCCTAGATGAGGAAGGGAGCTTGGTGAACCTCATTCTCCTGGGTGAGCTGCATTTTCTAGTCCCTGAACACTGACCAGCTGAAAAGGAGCTGTATGGTCTTAATGAACTTCCTACCATTATAACCCCAGTATTCCAGCTCAGGATAGATGACGTGCTGAAGAGAGGAGGGGAAACAGCTGAACAGCTCCATCAGGCTGAAATTATATCCCAGGAAAATCAGATACAGGAAAAGACTACCTGCCAAAAATTCCTCCTGCTAGACAGACCTTGGAGAAGCTTTCTAAACCCATTTATCCAGTCCTAGAATTCCATGGCCATGCAGGCTGTTAAAAAAAATTGCCACACACATTTGTAGGTAGATGCAACTGCATGGATGTAGTAGAGCTGATTTATTTTTCTCTTTCTATTAAAATCAGCAGCTCCATCTCTAGCAGAGCTGTACAAATAGAGTTATTCCAAGCAGACTATTTTGCAGACATCCTGTCTGTTCTCCAGACTGAGAATTGTCACTGCTGCGCTGCCACAGAGCTGATGGGATTTGGAGTTGCCATAGTGTTAAATGTTTCTCCTGTGATCAGCAACTGCTGATTTAAATGAAAGTCTTGAGCCATTTTCTCTCCTCTGTATTTCACGGTCATTTCAGAGTCATCATAGACAAATATGTGTAATGATACCGGGTTAAAAAAAATGTATTTAAAGGAGCTTGCTGTGATCTGATTTCAAGGTCAGAGCGCACAAACAGCCTCTGCTTTCAGCTGCTGTAAAGGACAGGACATGTTGAGGCCCTTCAGCCATCCGAGTTATATTTAATAAACATGTACACATATTCCCTTCACAGTGCTTTCATATTGAAATGCCTGAGCTGAATTTTGTGTCCTTTCAATGTGCACAGAATTCCAGCTCTCATGGGTGGGATGATTTACTTCAGTAGTTGTGACCAACGATGTGAGACACAGCCAGGTGAGGCAGGCCAGGATCAATGGGACTCTAAGGCACTTGGCACTCGTAAAAGATTTTGAGTTATTTACTTCTAGAATTTATCAGTATTAATAATTCTAATTTAATGCATTTTCCCTGTCACTTGCAATGAGTCAATTGCTAATTAAATATTGTTGAAAAAGATGAATTACACTTTAACATGTTTAAAAATGTGTGTTGCTAATATATCTAAATCCAGACATGAAATGTAGAACAGTATGTTCTAACCCCCCTAAATACTGTTGTTATCCAAAATCATTCTATGCTGAGTCAATTTTCAAAAAAAGGAGAAGTACTGGAAAACTGAATGATTGACATTTAACCCTCTAACATGTATCGCTATAAATTTTATATTCAAATGACATGGAATTAGTTTGCAGAATTAATCATTCCCCTTCGGTGGGGAGGCAATGACACCAGAAACTGCACATCTCTATTGACAGGTCAGAAATTCATTAATTCTTCTTCTCCCCTTTGCATTGTAGCTATTCCTGTTTAAAAGCTGTAGAAATGCCCAATTTAGAGCTCTGCCCAGCAGTAGTGACTCCCATCTCTTTTTGAGTGACAATGATGAGATTTCTGTCATGCTTTGCCTCTCCTACAGGGCCAGTGATGGGATTTTTTTTTCCTGGAAATCTTATTACTGAATGCACTGTCGTGGTCTCAGATGGAACTTTCAATCAGAGAGGCAATCAGAAGGTTTTCCAATTGTGAGTTTTCCTACAAAAGAGCTTTGCTAAACTCTCCAGTGCAGCCTCTAACTCAGAGAGTGCCTTGCGCTGAATGCTGGTATGGCCCCAGACAATGCCAGGATCCACATCCAGTGCTCCCAGGACTGGGACGTACGCCAGAAACCGGCTCAGTTCCCAATCCCTTTCCTGATGTTGGATCTGCCATGGCCGCTCAGAACACCCTGGCACCCAGGGCAAGTGATGAGTGAGTTTGGTTTTTCTTGTAGTGAGTTACAGAAATAAGTTTGATTTCATTGATATCTCCAGGATGGCCTCTTCCCTACCCTTAGAGGACTTCACTGCTTAATTCAGTGTTTTGTCAAAAGTTTTAGATTCAGTTATTCAAAAGCATTTTTGTTTTAATGCAGTGAAACTTCAGTGTATTGGGTACTTCATGAATTTCAATAACATCTTTATAATATATATCAAGGTGTATTAATGTGTTAGTTGCCCACAGACTACAGTCATTAAGCCAAGTTGGGCTGCAGCTAAAGCAAAGTCAATGCTACCATCTGAAATACAGGCAAAATTTGGGGTAATGGGTTAAGAATTCTTTGCTTGCAGAACCGGTGTTACTGAGGAACTTTAAGTCAGTGGGTTGTTTTAACCAGCAATGCTTTAACAAAAATCATGTGAGGTTATTTTTCAGCATGGTGCTGTGAATCAGACACTCATAAGTCCTGTGCTCCCATCACTGCCAAAATTCTGCAATCACTGTCAAAAATTGTTTCAAATATTCTCTTTTTCTTGTTTTATTTTGTCTGTATTCAACTATTAAATAAATGATTTTGAAGAAACTACATTCCTCAAAAAACTATGAAGTTATTCCAGCAGATTCACTTCTGCAGTGCCCAGGTAAACCTGAAAGAAAAGCAATAACAAGAAAAGTATTTATAAAAATATATTTCACAAAGTAGGAAACAATACAGGAGTTTCTCTGAATACAATACATGGAGTAAATAAACGATAATATAGCTTCAAAACAAAGTAGAAAATTAAAATGATTTGCATGTAATACGTAGTATTCTTATACAATTGCTACTTCTAAATGGCAAGTTTGCATTACAAATTCAGTATGCTTGCAGCTTCTAGTGTTCTTTCTCGGTGTGCAAGAGCCCTGGTGCATCACTATGAATATTATAGAAAAAAATGCTAATAACAGAAGCAGTAAAATTATGTACACACTGGTTCCTGCTCTAATACAGTGGAGAACTATAAGCATGTTTTTTTTTTTACTGTACTGTGTTATGTGTGGATTTCTAAAAGTCTATAGTTTAAATATTCACATGAACCAGTTTACTTCCAGCTGTTTGTGCTTTTATTAAAAACACCAGGTACTAGATTTATGAAGAAGATATAAAACTGTCAAAAGTTTTCTCTGGCAAAGTTTAATTCCTGCCATCATTCTCTTAAAATTCAGCTACTGCAAATGGACAGGGAACTGCTTTAACCTGCAACAATTTGTCATTTTTCTTTTCAAAATGTACATGTATGAAACATTCATTATACATAGAAAAAAAAAATCTAACTGATATAATTTAGTTTCCTTCATAATCTTACTCTATAGATTATCAGTCTTAATAAATAAAAGCAGTAATGGACATCAATAAAATATTTATTTCAAAGATTAAACAAATAAATTCGATCTTTAGCAATAAAATCAGCAATTCTTTCATTTATGTAAGTCCATCCCATTTCACAGTTTTTTCTTTCAGAAGACGAAGCACAGGGTTGATCCTCTTTCTAGAAAAAAAGATCCTTTTTTGAAGCACGGTTTTGCAGCCCTGCCTCTGAATCTCTACATATTAGTAGTATTTATTACCCATCACTGGAATGGATTAAGAACATGTGAATATTTTAAGGCTTGACACAATATTTAAAGATGATATTCAGTCTGTGGTTGCGTGGCCAACAATTACTGTATGTACAATGGATGGTCACTGCACAGTAGGAGCCAGTAGGAATTGGCAATGCTATTTCTGCTCAGCATTGCTAAGAAGACCAAGATATTGCTTTGAACATTTCTGTGGCAGGATCTTTGTTGGCAATGCAGAAACAAACCTTTAGCTTTACATATACTGGGCAGGAGCTACTGTTCAACAGCAAATCCCTGCAAGTCCATTTCCTAAGAGAGCACCAATTTCTTTTTTGTTCTTTTCAATTCACTGAAGATAATCAAAGATCCAAATCTCCATCTTCAGAGTGGTCAAGTGAATATCAAATATCCAAAGACTTCTAGACACTCCACATACTTTACTTCACACTCCACAAGACTTAACCTCCTAACATATACTTTTTTTTTTGGTTCAACATTACAATGTAGTTGATTTTATAGATGACTGGCACTAAACTTGCCTCTAAAACAAAAAGCCACATTAGTTTTAACTAACAGCAGTGGCCCTAGAATATTACATGATCATTAAGTCAACAGGGAAGAAGTTTGTAATCCACTGTCAAGTTTCTTTGTCACTTTCTCCGACTGAGTAAAGTTCTCCAAGTCTTTTAAAGCGAGGACCCCATTCACTGAGGTAGTCAAAATTCTGGTCTGAGTCTGATGTGGAGGACTCCAAGGAGCTGAGGGAACCAGCCGCTGACCCCTTTCCTTCATAGCCATAAATCTGGATAGAGTCATATGGTGGAGCTGTGGGATCATTATCAGCTTCATGAAGCCTTACATTAATAAATTCATCAACATCAACACCATTAGGGACAGGTGCAAGACCCTGCCTGGGCATAAATTGAAGATCAGGCTTAATATCCTTACGAGGCAAAAACCCATTAATTCCATCCGGATTTTGCAAGGTTGCAATGTCAAAGGCTTCCGTATCTTCCTCTCCACCTCCTTCGTCGTCATAGCGAATGATATTTTCCCTCACATCTTCATCATCCTTGATGATTAGAGGCTCATTCTTATGTCTTCTTAGTGTCACAAACAGCACCACAATGACTGCAAAGAGAGCACCACAAGCTGATTAGGCAAAGCATTCCCAATCCAAACACCACGTGGTAAGTGCAACTGGGGAAGGTGAGAGGTGGCTTTTTGTGGAATTGGGAGTAATAAGGGTGAAAAGCTGAAAGACCTATGGCTTCAACCCCCTTCACATGAAGGAGATCTGATCAGAAGCTCTGATTAGTCATCTAGGCTTTGATTACCAGCTCATATTTACGTCTGAAGCTCAATTTTATAGAAGCAGTAAGATTTCACATACTTCCAGTTTTGAGCCTCAACTTTTCCCTTTGGAAGTGAAGTCGGGCTATCTTTATTCACATAGTCTAGAATGATCTGCATTAGGGATGGAGTTCTCAAAAATTAGAGGATGTTTTTCTGCAAACATAGCCCTAATGGGAGAAGGAAATCAGCGTTTTTTCTACCTGTTGCAAGGCCTCTATTATATAACTAAAAAGAGAGTGAGAAAATAAGTGAGAAAGAAAGAGCTTAGCTCAATTCCAGATTCGTGGACAGATGCACAAAAACCTCTAAATGGGTTATGCTTGTTTTTGCAGCTTAATGCTGAAACCTCAGTTACTGATGTAAATCTCAGTCACAAAGTGAGGCTGCCAAGTGCAGAAATAGGACTCTACTTTCGCTGTTCTCTCCCTCACTTGCTTGATGTTGTATACAAATGTTGTATGTTTTATTAAAATATACCACAGCACTTATCTTGTAAAGCTTTAGTGTCTCTTGTGCCATTACAACCCAGAATAAACTCATAATAGAAATATACAAATATAAATATATATAATGGAAAGAGATAAAGCTGTAAGGAAGCATCCAAAGGAGGGAGCCAGGGCTGGGGAAGGTCCTGCAGGGGCCCCCTGAGGAGTGGCTGAGGGCACTGGGCTGGTTCAGCTGCAGGAGAGGAGCTGAGGGCAAAGCTCCCCAGAGCTACAGGGACAGCTCCAATCTCTGCTCCTGGGCCAGGGACAGCACCCAGGGAAGGGCTGGAGCTGGCCCAGGGATGGGCTCTGCCTCCCCCGGGGGTGCTGGCACTGCCCAGGCTCCCCAGGGAATGAATGGGCACGGCCCCGAGGCTGCCAGAGCTCCAGGGGCCTTTGGGCAGCGCTGCCAGGGGTGCCCAGGGGGGATTGTTGGGGGTCTGGGCAGAGACAGGAGCTGGGTCAGTGATTTCTGGGGGTCCCTTCCAACTCAGGACACTCTATGATCGTCCATGATTCACAGAACGCTTAGCACTTGGACCCATTTTCCATCAGGTGTAGTCCAAACTGTGTCCAACACACTGCTCAACACCCTGACCTGATTTTCAGCTTCCCACACCCGTTTATTCTGTAACCTGTGTGTGTGACTACTTCAGAACAGGACTTGGCTCTCTCTGTTTCTGTCCAGGACACGGGGGGCTCAGTCCTGCCGCCCCGTCAGCGCTGCTGTGCTTTGTGCCGCACTGGACCGTCCCTCCTCCTCCTCCTCCTCCGTGCCCCCCAGAGCTCGCTGCAGCCCCCCGGGAGCAGGGGCTGTGCCGGGCCGTGCTCACCGAGCAGCAGGATGATGCAGGCCAGGATGGCGATGAGGGCGCCCATGCTGAGCCCGATGGGCAGCACGTAGGCCTCCACGTTGCAGGACTGCACGATGCCGTCGCTGCTGCAGCCGCAGACGCGGATGGTCAGCGTGCCCGTGCTGCTCATGGGCGGCGTGCCGCTGTCGCTGATGATGATGGGCAGCAGGTACACCTCCTGCTTCTGCCGGCTGAACCCGCTGTGCTTGGCCAGGATGCTCAGCGTGTTATCTGCAAGGCAAAACCGGCAGCGGCTCAGCGCTTGGCAGCCCTTGCAAAGCGCCGCCAGGAAACCTCAAGGCAAACGCCCCACAAGCTCCTCATGTGTTGGGGAAGATGAATTAGGAAAGCCCTATAAATATGATTCCTTAATGAAAGATTTTGAAAATATAAAACCTATGAGCAAAGGTGAAATGAAGGTGAACTTTGAGATGCCAAGCCATCAGTTACTGAACGACTGGAAAAGACAATGGCTCAGCCAGCTGAAGAAGCATCTCCCTTGATTGAACAATACCCTTGGCAAATAGGGGGATGTCGAGGGTCCAAAGGTCAGAGGGACCTCACCAAAGTAGCAGGGAAGAAAAAGGGTCTAGGAATTAGCTTTTTTAGGGTTTAAAATGTAACACATATGGTAATAGTGTAGTTCTTACAGGCTGTATGTAAATTCAATAGGATTTGTGTCTTATACCGGTTGGTTAGTGTAAATCAGAATATTCAAGACAGAAACAGATATAATGTATTGTAACAGGGACCTAGCTCTCTTAGCTATCTTCTCTCTTAGCTCTCCTCTGTTCCCTCTTCTCCCTCTTAGCCCTCTTGTCTCTTAGCTCTTAGCCCTCTTCTCTCTACCCCTCCCCGCCTCTCTCAGGGCACGCTTTAGCTGTGGCTGGCAGCTGAAGCAAAGCTCTGATACCCAGGACCTGTGCAATAAACCACGTTTCAAGAGCTGCCCTGGACTCTAGAGCTCTCTCATCCCCGCCGTCCCAGACAGACCGTGCCACAGTCTCCTACACTTGTGCCAGCATCATGTGGCACAGGAATGCCTCCCCTTTCTGTCCAGCTGCCTGAAGAAGTGCAATACACGCATTTTCTTGTGTCACATGGTGAGAAGATCATGATGGCAATGCCTTGTTTTCTCCTTTGCATACAGCACTACAGATATCTTCCCATCATGATTCACAGTTTTTTCAGATCACACATTTATAAAAATCCAGTCAGTAAAGCAAGAGAGAAATGAGATGTTAAAGTAACCCAAACTTAAAACATATTCACCAATTAACACAAATCTTCCTCGCCTTACAACCACAAACTGCACATTTTCCACTGCTATAAAAGATTCTTCCTTTTTATGTAAAGACAAAAGAAAAGCTAAATGCATTAAAAGTCCTGGGCCAAATTTTAAGTGATCTAAACATTTATTTGGTCTCAATGAAGAAAAGAGAGCAAACCAGGCTGTATCTCCCATGGAAGCAGACAGGAAATGAATCTAGGAGATTCTTACCTCTGCACACACATGCAGAAAGTTCATTTTAGAAATACAAAGAGGCATCTGACTGCACGGCATCCTACACAGCCACAGAGTTACGCTGTGAAATCTCTCAGAGTCACTCAGCTCTCAGTTCACCATCAAATGAATACAAATTGATTTTTCTCAGGGTAATCATATAGATTTTAATTTGTATCGTTATAAAAATTACAGATTCTAGACAGTTATAAACACACACAGATATCAATAATCTTGTATGTGTCATAGTGCTCAGGTATAAACCATTACTGGCATGTCAAATACGCAAAAAAATCTGGTTTCTTTATATACTTAAATATTCCCTAACTTTTAACTGCTTTATGCTGTGTAATAAAATAATAATTCAGTATCAGAAATTACACTAACAGAGTGCATGTTGACTTGCACTAGTTTGCTGTTTGTGTTTTGTTTAATAAAAAGATTCAGAGGCACAGAGAAGAGGGATGTCTTCCTCTTCTGTGCGTGTGAGTGTTGCTGTGGGATCCATAACAATTTAAAAATAAAGCTGCACATCTTGTTTGGAAGAAGGAGTTGAAGTTCATTTTCCTGACGCATCATGAACAAAAGAAAGCCTCCTGATATTTTATGCTCCAAAATGGACACGTGTAATTCTAAATGTCATTCCATGGAAGGAAAGAAAACACTGGGAGTGCTCATATGACAATAGGTTTCTCCTGAAGATGAGCTCCCTTCCCACCCAAACATTCTGTGATTCTGTAATTTTCTATCCTTTCCACAGCAGAATCACCCACCAATCACATTTACTTGGCCTAGAGAGGTTCTTACTATCGTTTATATTGCAGATGATCCAACCATTTCAGCATTTTTCATACATTTAGATTATGCAAGACATGAAGGTCAATCTAAAAATTAACTACTTCACAAAGCAGAATTAATATGGTCACTTTGCAGAACAAAAAGTATTTCTAATGATTTTTCTCCCCACAGGAAATCTGAGGTTTTATCTATTCCAGTTGGAAACAGTCACATCAAAACTGATGGCACCCTGGAGCTAAATAAATAGTCTAGCTCTTCCTCGTGCCCTTTTTAAAATGAAAGGAAGCATATATATTTACTGAAGACAAATTTCAGGTATAAGCTCTTAAGAATTCTGACAACTCAAATAGGACCCAAGTCCCTGATGACACGCAGAGTCACATGTGCCAGTGTGCTGCAGCGGGAAGGCCACGTGTGTTTGAAGTCAATAATTAACACACATTTGGAAGTGTACAACCCCTGCACTCCTCCTTGGCTGGGTGTGCCAGAGGTGTTAACACGCATGTGCAAGTCAAACCACTTCCAGTGCCACCCGTGTTCTCTGCAGGGAAAAGGGAAAAGTTGTGTTGGAAAAATAATCCTGTAGCTCAGTTTCCCTGAATATGGGTGTGTAGAGCTTTACCAAAGTAAGAGTGACTATGTGATGTGTAAAAGTTCCTTTTTTGATCTGATAGCCTTCTTTTCCCTCTCTGCACCCCTCCCCATTTTTAAATACTGGAAAATAAATTAAGCTGTCCGTTGTCATTCTCCTGCAAAATTAAAAATATCCCAGCATAAGCTGCATCCTTAATCCTTTTGCTTTAACCTTTCAAAAGAGAAAATAACTATGTGGCGCTCAATTTCCAGCTCTTTCTTTGAGATAAATCCCACTCAGAGGTGTCACATCTGTAGTCATTTATTCCGAACTCCAGAGACTTTTACAGTTCTATTACACAGTGCTCTAAAATCTGAACTGACACAGCCTGTTCCTTCCTGTGAACCTGCTGCAGTCCTTCTCTGCCCAGGCTGCAGCACAGGATTGATGTGCTGAGCCCAACAGCCCTGCACTTTACAGATATGCAAAAGAGGCAAGGCACCTGCTTTAGGAAGGAACAAAAAAAGAGAAGCTGCACTTGTTGGGAACAGCTTCAGATCCCTTCCATCCTCCTGAGACGCTCACTGCCATCCTGTCTGCTGCAGAAAATTCTAATAAGCCAAAACCAGAGTACAACCGACTCAAAAGAAGGAAGGATGTACTCTCAAGAGACAAACAGAAGGGGGCAGAAAAAGTGAGAGGGAGGAGAGATGGAGACAATAAAGTGCCCATCAGTGAAGCTTTGCTGAGTATAAGAAATCACCTGTTTCCAGTAATGGTTATCAATTCAAGTTCAGAAGTTATGAGAGAAAGCAAAAGAGGTGCAAGGTATTTGGGATATTAACTGTTAAGTGCAAAGTAAGTTGCAATGATTGGACAGTCAGAACTATTCAGAAGAGAGGTCAAACAGGGAGAAGAGAATAACTTTCTTTTCCTACAGATGGCTTGTTTGTTTGGGTTTTTTGTTAGCTGAGCGTTTTCCTGTTTGTTTTCTGTTAGAAACCATATTTGACTAAAAGTGAGCATGTTATGCCTGGAAAGAAAAGAAACTGACAAGCAGAAAATATAAAAAGCAAAATGAAACGACCAAATTGTTTTGCCAATGGGTGGCAAGTCCTCCATTTGACTTGGGAATTTTGTTTAACAATAAATCATTTCCCCTTCTTTGCTATGTCTTAAAATAAATATACCTTGGTATTGCTGGAGATGTGGCTCCTGAGTGAAGAACAATGACTCCCTAGTTGACATTTTAGTTGGTTCCTAGAACTTGAAGATAAATCCTAGCAGCTGATCAGCCATAAACTCAATCTACCTGATTTGCTTTCTCCTTTCTGTGGACATTCCCCTCTCCTGGAGCTGACAAAACAGCAGCAATCTCCTCCAGGAACAACCTCCAGCACCGCTGCATGAATTAACTTGGCAGCAGGTGCTCAGCAGGAGAGGGGACAATCGCCTTCCCCTCATCTTCCCAATTAACCCACTGATCCTTCATTAGAGTGCTGCTCGGATTGTTTATTTATTCATGGCACTTTTAGCAAAACAAGGAAAAGCACANAGGAGAAGGAGATGATGATGATGAGACAATGCCTAAAATTCTTTATCTTGCTCTGATTTACTTTCGTACCAAAAACTCAACACTACAAATTTTCACCCTGTGACAAACTAAACTACTATTTATTTTAAATCTTTGTTGTTTTCAATTCATCTCTGAGTGTTGGAAGTTTTTCCCATGGACTGAGGTCCAAGACAAAGCTTTCCTGGGGTCCCAGCCAGGGTCTGGGACCCCCCCAGGGCAGTTCCAGGGGTTTTCCACATGCCCTGGACTCCAACACACAGAGCTCTGAGCTGTCTGCCCCAGGCAGAGACACGGAGTGTGTTCCTCCAGTCAGGGAGGCACGTCCAGGAGGGGCTGTGACATCCCTCAGCAGAATGAGTCTCCTGAAATTCTGTGCCCTTCTCTGGGGCTGGAGAAGTTCATGGAAACGACTGAGCCCTACAAAATTCCCTCTCCCTGGTGGTGTACCAGCCACCCAGGGTGCGCCAGGAGCTGCATCCTGTCCTGCAGGCTCCAGGAATGGTGTAGGATCTTAGTAAGTGTCACAGCATCACTGTCAGGTCAGAGAAACACAGCTCTGGGCATGCCCTACTACAGCTCAGCGCTGGAGCTCACTCCTGCCTTTTTCACACATTATAAATCCTGGTGGCTCAGCTCCCTGGCTGACTCAGTCTCTGAAATTTACGAGCAGATTCTTGAAATAACCATGAAAGAGACTGTTTTGGGAATAGCTCCCTCCCAGCTGGAACAAAGAATGACAATGCAGGTCTTTAAAAAATGTCCAGTGTGGTTTCTAGACAAAGGTAGTTTGCATAACCACAACAATTACCACAGGGCCAAGTGCTTTCTGCAGATTCCCCAAGTGTTCTCAAATCTCCCAGATCTCTTTTGAGGCTCTTGGATGAAAGATTTTGAGAAAATGTAAATGCAATCATTTTAATACAAAGCTACTTCTGGATTTTCTGGACAAGAGTGACTTTAATGGCAATGACAGCAATCAGGATGTGAAATTAGCAGGCAGGAGTCAACTCCTTCATCTCCCACTTTGTGCAAGAAGGGATCTTGTAATTTTAAGCCAGACAATAAAATAGCAACAAAAGTAAAAATCAGAAGCAGTGAGTTTGCATCTAAGTGTCGTTTTCTCTGCTCACATTATTGCAATTCTTTCATTCCCTTGCAGCCTCTAATATGTTAAGATCAGTGGAGTTCCCTGCTGTGCCACCTTACACCTACAGAATTCTGCCTTTCTTTTTTTATCTCTTTTTTAGTGTCCTCAGAAAGATCAAATAATTAATGGTATTAAGGACTTCGTGGTAGAAGTTGTTATCTATGCTGGATATATTACTTATGTGAGAAAAGAATTTTAATTGGAAACTCTACAGCTGGAAACAGCAGAATAACAGAAATATGTTTCCTCCTGTTTATTAGAGCTATCTTTCTGTGTACATTTTTGAATCTCAGATTCTCTGTAAAACAGAGTTCTTTGAGACAAGTAGAAGACCAGCAGGAATATCCTTACTGTGATAAATAAGCTTTTTTTTGATAAGGAAAAGACACAGACAGCTCATTCATCTCCAATCTCTGTTCAAAACCAGCATCTTTTCTTAAATAAAAGCCCCTAACTTGAAATAATGGAGCAATTGAATTATTATCATCAAAGTTTCAGTGGAAACTAGCAAAATACAGGCAGAAAACCAGAGCACATAACATTTGAAGGAATGTGAGCTCTGGAACACTTAGCAACCAGCTGCAAAGGCAATAGAAGAGAACATTCAAGAGAACGCTGATGCCATTTCAGCTTTGTAAAACCATTAATAACCATAATTAATATGCATGTGCCTCTTCTAATACTTAATATTCACTAGTGGAGACCTTACAATGTCAAACACAGATTTTTAGAAGATCATTTCTAACATGGGTATTTTTGTTTTTCTTCAGAATTCAAACCTAATGACAGAGAAATGGTGGATGACAGGAAGATTCCAATCCCCTTTTTAGAGCCTGAAAATAAAACTGTCAAGAGACACGGAGGTGTCTCAAAAAGTCTCTGTATAAGTCACCGTAACCATTATTCTTTTTGAGTATTTTCTCAGTCATACTTTTTTTCTACGAAAAGATTTACAAACACCACCTCTTTGGGCCGGAAGGATTGCACTGCAGAAAGAAACCCAGTGAATGCAGCCCCGACAAGTCACTGCCCACAGTCCCACACGTGCTAACGCCCTTGTTCTGCAATTTCTCTTCTTCCTTTTTGCAATTACAAAATCCCTGGGAACGAATAGTCCTGATCTCCTTTCTGATGCACCACAAGAACCAGAAGTGACAGCTCCAAGCACACGCTCATCCATGTTCACCTTGTAAAAAGGCACTGCTCACAAATGGGCCCTGAGCTGAAAACTGATTTATTTGTTTCAGGCACCACTTGAGTACAAGTTGGAAGCATCAGTTTCCTGCTTCCAAAAGACTGAAATTAAAATGCTTTATGAGAAACACTCATGTAAGACAGTGTTTTTTTAGTTTTCTGCCTTAGGCTGAAACACGTCTTAAAGGAATATTTGATTAAAAGGGTACAATTGTAAGCTTGTATGTTATAAATATGGCAATAGTTAGTAGCTGAAAAAATAACCTATTTGTTCATTATAACTGCTATAACTATTTTGTTTCATGACTAAATTTAGTGTTTGCAGCATGGCTGTATTTATAAAAATACATTTTTATGATAACACATACATATGTATATTTTTATACATATATATATATATATATATACACACAATTGTGTCATGTATTATACAGCTATACCAGGCCTTCCTTGATGTCTGTCTCAAACAAAATCCTCTTGAGCAGCAGTTTACAAGAAAAACGACCCTCTGCCTAATCTGTAGGGTAAAAGCATAAATGTTCTATTTAAACGGAAGGCTTACAAAATCATCTGAAAATAAAGAGAGATCGTTTTTACGGTGTATTTTTCCTGATTTATGGTGGCCAAACCATATGGGCACTGAAGCACCCACTGGTATTCCAAACTGACCTGCTTTTCATGAATGTCAAAAATTTGTGACGTCTTCAAAAAAGCAGATTGATGACTGCTATCAAATTTGATAGCAGACATCAGGTTCAAAAGAAAAAACTTTTTGTCATAAAAATTCAGCTGATTGATCAAATTCTCTTTCCTGCCCCATAGCAAGTTGCATTCCATACTGGCATATTTAATGTCAATCCACAAAGCATTCCTACAACAAATTAACAAAGACTTCAATGATTTTGTTTTTTTCATAGACCTGGAGTTTCTGCAATCCCTCAAAACATCACTAAGAACACAAGGAAAGAAAAAGTATTTCATGTGAGAAAATATACTGGTAAAAGAAAAATTGGAAAATGTCATATATTTTGTATCTTTGATTATTTTCTCCTCTTTACCAGTTGGCTTAAATAATAACAGTTTATGCCAGAACTGAGCAGCTGAATCAACTAATGAATAAAAAAACCTAAACACATTTCCATGTAGTCCTTTGCAGAAATAGAAAGTACTGCTGGGAACTTTGAATCATGAGCAAAGTAATATTTAATCGTGTATACATCATTCTCGTATGTTAAAATTCCTTGGAAAGGGGAATAATTATGTTAGTACTACTGTGTAATACAGAACTTGTAGTAAATAAATTCTTGACGGAAGGAAAAAAAAAAAGCCAGACAAATTAACAGCAAAGTGATGATGAATAAGCATTTCCTCCTACCTTTTTCCTTTGAAAATGTGAACTTTAGATAATAGTCTGTATAATTTCTAGTTCTATTCCTTTGGAAAAGTCTGAACTTTAGATAATTGTCTCTTAAGTATTCCAAAACTTTCCTTTGACCTTTAGGCCAGCAGAGCTATAATCAAACATAACTATATGGTCCCTTGCACTCTAACAGCAACTCTTGTATTTTGTACCTTGGTTTTTTAACTCATTGAAGAAAGGACAGAAAATCCCTGCTGAAGACATAATGATGTAGAAGCACACATTTAGGCTGAAATAATACCAGTTTTATTGTTAATGGGATAGAGAAATAATTAGGACTTGGTACCTCTCCCTCTCTTTAATTTACAGACACACAGAACACGTCAAAGCAGGAAATTCTGGGTTCTGGGTCTATTTAAGCTCCACCTTGTCTGAACTGCACATAACAGGTCTGACTGAATCTCACTGACTCTGGTTTGTCTTCATCTCTTCCCTGGTGTCCCTTAGGATTGACAGTCCCAGAATGGGAAGCAAATCCAAGCCAGCGAGGGTGTGAGATGTGCTAAAGCAGCACTGCCTTTTGCCTCTCCTTTTCCTCTCCTGTACTCAAGCAGCCAGTCACAAAGTTGTTTACTAATAATGCCACTGCTTTGACATGCTTTACTTAATTTGGATCACATCACTACATGGCACATGCATTGAATGGTACATCTGTAAAGTGTAGGAATTAATGCAGGTTGCCAAGCTCTGGTTTAGAAAGAGAGATGAAATGGCTGTCAAATGTGCTCAGCATTAAAAATACATTATTAACACAGCAATTTGCATAGACTGATGGATCATTTTTGAAATCTACATATTCTAGTTAATTCTATTCTCTTGTTATTTTAACCAAAAAGTTTCAGAAAGTGATACAGTGCTTTACTGTGCTTTGATAAAATAATGCCTATATTTTGCATTTGAACCAAGAACTTTCCAGTACTGTATTACCAGATTCCAACAAAAATGCTGCAAGGATAAATAAAAAAGCCAAGATATCCCAAGGCGGTGCCATCTGCTTTTCTTCGGAGAGATAATGGATTCTCAGTCTTTCTATGAATACCTACTTAACAAATGCAGTGCGGGAGGAGAAGCTGGTGGCAGACAGGGATCTGAGCCCCTCAGGCCACAGTGACAGGGACAGCTTCAAACATTCCACTGACTGCCTGTTCTCCTCTGTGTAGAGATCAGTCTCCATCAGGCTCAGAGAAATTCAGAGTGCTTTTGGGAGGTGATGGAAAAGTTCCATGAATTCCCACCCATGTTCTCCACCTTCCTCACTTCACACACATCCTCCAATTCTTACATCAGGGACTTCTAGGTCTGGAAAAGGTCACAGACCTCGTGACTACGAAGACAATCACAGATGTTTGAAGTGAATCTTTCTTTCTCCAATGTAAACTGTGAATATCACAGTAAAAACTAGAAAACTTAAGTAGGAACCTTTTGGGTCTTAGATGTGATGCATTCTTGCCATTTAAGTAATTTAACATCCACTTCTCTGTGCCGTGATAATCACCTTTTCCATTCCAATTCTGTGCTGAATGTACACAGGGGCTTGGTAAGGATTTAAAACAATTTACCAGTAAATCATACACCAGCCCTTAAAGACTAAATCTCCAATCAGACCTATGAATCACATTGGAGTTTTGTTGTCACAGTAAAAGCCAAATTCCAGCCCAACCATTGTATTTTTATTATGTAACTTACTTTTTACATAACGTCCACTTTGAAATACGGCAGCAGAAAGCAACCAGCAGATTATAAGAACAGCAACCAGCATTTATTGGAATGCTGCCTATTTGTACTGGTTGTAATAAAGGTCTTGTCAGCACTTCCATTACAAAATGCCAATTTTCAGAGGTTTATAACTCTGACATAACAACTTCCTATGAAAAGAAATTTAGAATGTGGACTCTCTGCCAAAGAGCATTGAAACCTAAATACAGCTTATGTTGGCCAGGGCATTTTAAGTCAGAAAATAAATTAAAAACAATTCTGACTTAACATTTTCTTGAGCTGGTGCCACTGAAAAAAAAAAAAAAATGAGCCTTTGATAGTAAAAAGTGCCAGATCCTGCAGTTCTTATACAAGCAGGACTCCCTTGAAGTTCCGTGAGAATAATTTCTGTGAGAGCTCTGGAAGGAGTGCCATTATACATTTTTGTAAATGTCATCAAGAGTTATATTAGCTTTTTGTAATTTGAAAGACTGAAATGTTATGGTGTAACATTGCCCCTGGGCACACAGGCAGCATGATAATGACTTTGGGAAGACATTCTGATATGCAGATTACATATAACAATAACAATTTGTTATCATCAGACCATTAATGGCAGCAATTTAAACCTCTGTCTCACACCCAAAGGATTCACATGATGCCTTATTACATGCACACCTCTCAGCTAGGATGTGACTCCCAGGGGGAAAACTCGTGGCCTTTTGAAATGCAGGGAAGAGCAAAAGGCATCCAGAGAAGGAACTCCATTGAGTGAAAAAAAAAAAACAATTACCCATCCATCCATAGAGTGGAATAGTTCGAAAAAGTTTTCAAATGAAACATCCCAGATACTCTTTGGAAAGTTTCTGGACAGCATGCCAACATTACATGGAAAAAACCTGGAAGAGCCGCAAGTTCAGACTGGGATACACAGCTGGATTATGGAGAATCAAAGCAGGAACACACACGCATCTGAATTTAGATTCCAGGCCCAGGACGTACTGCAAGACCCCGCCTGTGCTCTGCACATGGGGTGACACAACACAGAACGTGGAAGGAAGGAGCCAGGGAAAGATGTCAGCCCTTGAATTCTGCCTCACTGCAGAGATATGACAAAGTCAATGCTAATATGGGTGAATATATGAAAACTACAGCCCCAGTTCAGAAGCTGTTCAGAGTTCTCATGGAATAACAGGATGAGTGAGGTTGGGAGGGACCTCCAGAGGTCACCTGGTCCAACCCCTGCTCACCACAGTTACACAGGGCGGCTTCTGAGTATCTCCAAGGATGGCAGTTCTAAAAATAGTAAAATATTTGTATTCCCAATTGAAATATAACTGTGACAAAACAAGACATCCTATTCAGTGTTTCTCTTCATCCCATGAAGAGAAGTTACAAGGTATAAACACATAAAGAATCTGTAAGCTGAGAGAACACCTTGCAAATGGTTCCTTGTTGTCTTCTAATTTGTGATGAAGAGTCTGATAAAGTACAAGTGAAGTGCTTAGGCAGAAGGTGCAATAAAAATACAAAGCACAATCACATAAAATATTAGTAAGAGATGGGGATTCTACTGGCAGAGGAAAATATATCTCAATAGACCAAAAAGACCTCAGTGATCATGAAAAAAAAACCACATAAAGTCAAAAAGCTAAGCAATAGAAGCCTAGTAGATACTTTGAGAAAGTTATGTTTCCTTACTGGGAAGAAAAAAAAAAAAAAAAGAAAAAAAAAGATTTAAGAAAAATTATTTTAATTTAGAAAAAGCTATGGTCTATATATAAATTTTTGAAGCAAGTGGTTCTGCTAGACAGACTGTATTAGAACTCTATAAAGTTTTTAGCAACTACATCTTTTGATCTTGACTGTTAGCACAAAAAAGGCACAAAGCAAGAAAAAGTAGAATTGTTCTAATTTTTTTCTCATTTAAAAATAGAAAATATTAGTACAAAGAAGCCATAACAATGTGGACTAGATAAAGATGATACAGAAGGAGATGTTAGGTGTAGAACTGAGTCTAAACTACCTCCCTCTGTATTCAGTGTTGCAGCTGATATCAAAGATACCCCAGTGCCTCAGCTCCAGCTGCCATCAGACTGGGCTCCACCATCTCCTCCCCTGACAAGAAAATTCCTCATGTTTCCTGTCTGGGACTTTCAGAAGAATCCAAAATACCCCTCCCTTAGAGCACTCCTGAAGCTCTCAGCCTTTACCAGCCCCTAGGGAACTGCTCACAGCTCAGCAGCGTTTGCACAGCACGACGACAGCACAGTGATTAAATGTTTTATCCAAATTCACACAGGAAACCCAGAGCCAAGCTGAACAGAAGTGTTCCAAACTCCAGAACAATTCCTCAGTCAAAAATCCATCACTCCTGCAGAGTGCTCTGAGATCACAAGGTCTTAATCCTCGTTGGGGGAACACTGCATAGTTTACAGCAGGGTCACATATAATGGATGAAAATGTTACAGGAAGTGACAGGACCTGAGCAAGGTTAGGGAGCAACAAGTTGGAAAAGTCTACATGAATTAGCTATACCTTTTATTATTTCCAAAAACCTATATTTTAACTTCAGTTTTAGGTTAGACTGAGTGAGAGTTTCATAACACAGCAAAACAAAGCCAGAAAGCTTTACCTGTGTTTACAAAAGCGATGTGAAATTGTTATGTCATTAAAGAGAAGAAAAAATTCAGTGTTCATGTTCAAGCCCAATATTCTTAGAACAGAACAGAGAACTTTCACCAATATTCAGAGATTACTGTTGGTGCTCCTTTTTAGGTTTATGACTTCAGCACCAAACTCTACCCAAAACTCCACTGAGAGGACTTCATTCCTGACTTAGCTCTTAGAGTCAGAGGTAGGAAAAACCCCAAACCCACAGAGTTACAACTACCGTTCAGGCGTGCACAGAGTCCGCAGCCTACAGCCAGAGTGGAGTTTGCCAGTCTGAGCCCAGGGTAAGTCAGGGCAGGCTGTGGGCTCAGCCTGTGCCCTCTGAACACGGGCAGACAGCTCCCACTGCTACCCCGATCCCTGCAGGCAGCTCCGAAACCATCAGTTACCTTTGGAGAACCCCACCAGCTCTTCCTCTTCAACATCATCAAGCAGACATCTGGTCCTTTTCTTCAAGTTCTATTTATCTCTCCCTAACAAGCTGCCTTATTATCTCACTTCAAACAGGGGCCCATCTTCACTCCCTCTCTAATCAGTGCTGATTACCAAGTGTGCACATCCTATCATTTTAGGATATGCAAACTCTCTCCCCAGACTAGACAGGTCAACTGATGCATTTCATTCCTTTGCTGTGTTTGGCTCAGTGTGTAAGATCTCTGTGTTCATCAAATCATGTATTCTACCTCTTCCCTGCCCTCTGAATGGATTGCCTTCTAGGCAGATTTATTATATAAATATTACATGCTAATAATTACATAAATATGTCACTAATTACTGGCTGCTTGCCAAATAAAGTACATCCCAATTAGACAGAATTAAATGAAGACCAACAAAGTGACATATTTTATAACAAGATCAGCCATAAAAATTACAAAACCAGGAGTTAATGGGGAAATAACCTAAGTGGTACAAAACCCCTCAACCAACTAAAAAAAAAGTTTTGTCTCCCTTATTCTCTAAAGGTTGATGTCAGAAGCTGTGGTAAAAAATAATTTAAAAATTTCTGTTTCCTTCAGTGTGTCACTGCCGTATTTGCTGTGACAGAGAAATACAACCCGTTCTTAAACAGTCACCTCCTCAAAATGAGTAAGGAGGAAATAAAAGGGTATGTAAAATAGAAAATATAAACTTATTTGAGCACACCAGACAGGTTCAGGAAAATGCAGAGACACAGAATTCACATAATAATCCATGTCATGGTCACCCTGTAGGAACAATGGCTGTGATTCCAACAATAACTCCTTCCTTGTGTAAAACACTTGTGGAATTGGTTCAAAAGAAGATGTAAATTAGAACATGATCTGAGCCTTTTAAGCTCACATTATAATGTCAGTTGTGTAATAGCTAATCAGATAAGCCTTAAGGCTAAGTGTGAAAAATCAATACCTCCTATTTTTGATGGAGGATCCACATGCAAAGAGTCTGATATAATGACAAAAGGAGATTTTTCCTAATCAAAGGAAAAATTAACCATTAATAGGTGATGATTCCTGCTTAAATTGTTTTCACTTTTAGCCTGTTTATTCTTCCTCTAGTAGAACAGTGTTGGTGGTCTTAATATCTTTACTGCAACTGAAAGTTTTAAATGAGACTCCTATCTAGTTTCTCATTAATTGACAAAAGTGCAATTAGAGCAACTAATTAATTAATTCCTCCTTAACGGTCTGTATTTAGGACATGACAAAACAAAGATATTCCATAATGAGACCAACCAATAAATGTACAGAGGGAGGGAG
>WBMY01010033.1:13859-39568 GCA_013397315.1 Donacobius atricapilla | reverse complement strand
AAGGAAGGAAGGAAGGAAGGAAGGAAGGAAGGAAGGAAGGAAGGAAGATTCTTGTGCCATATTTTCAATCAGGTACTTAGGGATAAAATCCAAATATTCAAAACAAAAGCTAACCATGAGGTGAACAGAGAAGAACTTCTTAGATGCAATATGAATCTGCTGGGTAATACATTGAGGTGGTGATGGGGCAGAGGTTCTACCAGAACCTTTGGCCTCAGGACATCATTCCTCCTACTCAGAATTAAACGCATTTCCAGGAAATCAAACATAGTCCATGAACATATCCACCACAGAAATTGCTTTTTGCAGAAAATCAGGAGGAATCAGATGTACCCATCAAGCCAGAAGTGGTACTTCGAAATCTCTTAACTCTTTCAGAAGGTAGCTGATTAAAAATCTGGAAATTTATCTCCGAATATTATATATTCATTTATCCATAAACACTGCTATGAAATACTTCCAAAGTCCTAGAATATCATAATCATGGGTGCTATGAGTTTTTACGAAATTACATTTTTAGAGCACTTAGGGAACCTTTGATTAAAGGCAGGTGGAGCAATGTTTCACAGAGCCCCAGGCTGGGTGAGGCTGGAGGGCCCCAGGGGCTGCTCTGGTGCCCCCTCGGTGCTCCAGCAGGGCCATCCCAGAGCACAGGGCACAGCAGTGTGTGCAGAGGGCTCTGCAATATCCCCAGGGAGGAGCCTGCACAGCCTCGGCACAATCTGCTCAGGGCTGGGCACTGCCCAGGGCAGAAGTTGTGCCTCCTGTGCAGGGGCAGCTCCGGGGCTCAGTCCCTGCCCGTTGATGAATTCCAAGGAGCTGGAACTGCAGATCTTACTGCTAGTAGTGAAGAAGTTTTGCACTCAGTAAGAACACCACCTTTCTGCCTGCTAAGCAGTTCAGTCTTGGGACCTCAATTTAATGTCTGTTTTCCCATTATGTGTCTGAAATTAAGTCACACTGAAGATTCAGTTTGTTCTTCTTTGCTATTTCTTTCATCCATGTTCCATGTTATTACTAAACCAGACAGCTTTTCAAGCTAATTTGCAGACCAAATTCTTTTGCTCTCCCATTTTGTTTTCACAACCTTTTATCCCTTACTCACTGTTCTTTAGATTTATTATGAAATTAATGCAATAAACTGGGAAAAGAAAGCTAAGGACGTTACACTTCTGAGCTTGATGAAACTCCTACAGCAGGAAAATTCACAGCTGTCGAATCCATTCCCTCATCATGAGTAAGCACTGTCATGCATATGGTACACAACACTGACCTCAGATCTTTTTCACTCAGATTGCATCTGGTTCTCAATTAGTTTGATTTATAAAATGAAACATAATTGACATCTTGGCAACATTCTGTTGCTAGCAGCACAAATAATAAATTAAGAACGAGCGAAGTAAAAGTCTCTTTAGTCATGTATGCATAATGGCAGGCTGCATGTATTTAGGATTAGGCTGGGTCTCATCACTCCCACTGGATGCTGTTTGGGGCTGGGTCATGTTTGCACTAATGCTCTGCAATAACTGTGTAATTGTGGTTGATTCAAATGACCAAAAAAAGGCTGTCTCTGAAAGGATGTGATGCTGTGGGAATTAGTCTGATTTTCCAATGTGCATATACAACTCCTCTGTAGCTGTCTGAAAGTTTGCATTTGGGAGGCTTGGAAAGAAGTTGTCACCACAGAGCTAAACTGAAACAGGACAGAAAGGTTAAACAGCATTTGGAACAGGAGCTCCCAGGAAACATTTTGCCAGTGCAAAACTGTAAGAAGTACAGACGTGCTGGGGAGCACAGCAGAGCTGAGGAGGACCTGGAGATGCCTGGATGAGGACAATCAGCTTACCAGATGGCCCCTCCTTGCTGGTTCATCCATCAGGTTGGCCTGTCCAGTCCAGTGAAGACTTGATGGGTCACCTCTGGCTTAGGGCGGAGGAGAGAGGGAATCTGTCTGCAGTCCTGCATCCTGAATACAGGAGAGGAGTGAACAAGGATTCAGATGGACAGAACAGACAGAAGGGTTGCAGGGTGCAGGGGCTGGCAGCTGAGCTGGCCTCTGAAGGGTTGGTCCTAGATCTCTGTTTCAGCTGTGCGCACCAAGAAGGAGTCACCTCTTCAGCCTACTGAAGTGGTGAAAAGCACATAACCACTGTAAGAAGCTTAAATCGCCCAGACAGGGCTAAAAAGTGCTTGCAGAAGAATTGCAGAGTCTTCACCTGGTTTGTGGTTCTAATCAGAAAGGAGTCTGGAAGGAGCAGTGATCTGCATGCAAGAAGAAAGCCAGGAAAGACAGCAGAAGCAGGTGTCAGTGAAGGACAAAGGACTGGAGTGGAAAAATGCTGCCTTCCCTCCTACATTAATGCAATCACTTCAGAAAACAACACCACAGCCATCCCTGCCAGGGAACTTGTTTGAAACCTCACTCGACTGATAGTCAACATCAAGGAAAAGCAGAGCTTCAGAGAATAACAGAACACAGCTGAGAGTGATGATAGTGAAGAAAGAAGGGGGAAAGGAAGCAGAAAGTTATCAGCAGGAAGATACACACTGAGAATATTGTCACCAGCATTCTCAGCTAGGTGGGACTAACACTGCAGTGCCGTGGAAAAGTGTAGCCTTGTTAGGACTAGTAGAGAGGAGCCAGATATCTCACTTCAACTGCACTGTGAAATCATACAGTGAAAATGGAAATGCACCCACTGCCTGGCAAGACAGCACCTCTGAGCACCACTGGAATGTATTGGGGTCCCCTGGGAGCGTTATCATTAACTTGGAATTCTACCAAGTCTTCTAGAATTTGAGAATACTCAAAAGATGTCTAACATTGATTTCCTCCTCACGTAGCTCATCACTTTGTCACTGGGAAAGGGCTCCTCTCTTTCAGCTCTTAGGCACAGTCTTTACTTCACAGGATGACATTACATCTTAGAATTGTCAGATATGCAAATAAGAATATTGATTACTTTTCTCACAAAGGATGATCTAGCACGTTTTCTGATCCAAAGCAGTTTCAGGCAGGTGAACTGTCGAAGGACCAGGGGTAAAGGGGCCTGAGTACAATAAATAGGGAACTGCGCGAGTTGTACCAGGGACTTGCCACTTGCCACCCAATGCACAACCACTACTCCAGCAAAGCTGTTTGCAGTGGCTGAGCATCACTTTGTGCATATTAATGGAGTGGCAGCTTGAATCAGTCCTTTCCCTTCCGCGGTGTCCCGGCCTGCTGGCACAGTGAGGGAGGTGTGGCAGCTCGGTGTCCCCGGGTCCCCCCCAGCCCCACCGGGATCCTGACTCGTTTTCCAGCAGCAGAACAAGGCACGTGAGAGACAGAATTCTTAAAAGGGAACTCAGCAGTTTGGGATTACTTGCAGACCATCAGTAGGATGTGTTACTTCAGGCCTGTAAATCACATTTTGTTTTTAGTTGAGAAAGGCAAGTATGCATCGAAAACGTAATTACGTATTTTCTGGAAAAAAAAAAATTAATGCCAGATTATTCTTGATCCACAGAATGACAATGTTTCATAGAGCTTAGTTACCTTAACTATCACATGATTTGTTTTGATAATATTTAGACCTTTCTACTCAGCAAAATAATATCTTTATGCTTTGTTTTAATTTAACTTACAATTTCTAATAGAAGCAAAAAAGGAACTTATTGAACAAAATCTTTCAACCACACTACAAAGGAAATATTTCACTAATTTGGTATTAACAATTTCATTATTAACTCTATTATTCATTAAAAAAATCAATAAACTGAGGTTCTTCTGGCATGCACAGGTTATAAAAATGTTGAACTTTGCTATTTAAACAACTCCAGTTTAAATGCCATGCTGAGAAAAAGATTGATAGTATGATATTTATAATACATTTTTCACACTATGAACACTCCTGGAGAAACATGATGTGTGCCTGTGGATGGCAGATCCTGACACACAAGTGCCAGATAATAGGGTACTTAGTGTTTGTTATTTTTTAATGCATTGCAATGCTTTATTTTTAAATCTGCTCCTTTCACACTGCTCGCACCTTGTTATGCAAGCATTCCTTGTGATTTCTGGTGACAAAAGCACATCTATTAAAGGAAATGTTGATCAATGCTTTTTCTTAGATTATGCCTCATATTCCTTTATGTCTTCTGGATGTTATTCCATATCACTAATATTGACAGATGGCAAAAAATAATAACTACTGAGCAAGACTGAGCACATCACTTAATTTGAAGAAAACCACTAACAAGGATGTGATTTGGTATGTTTTGTAGTTTGAAAGTCTAATTACCAATATATAAAAGGAACGAGGATGATAATTAAACTCATCAGAAATACATAAGCATGTGCTTTCCCTCGAGCAGTGCCATTGTGGAACACCCTCTGGCACGTGGCAGCTGGGCCACAAAGTTTCCCCAAACTGCCTGAAACTGCAGCAATGTGTGAGGATGTGCTGCTCACATCCAAGGGACCGTCTGGGTGCTGTTATTGGGGATGTTCACTGCACATCCACCCAGAAATGATGGGTTTAATGATGTCCTTGCTCTGGCAATTTGTACGTGGGGTCAGGGGGTTAACTTTGAAATTGGGCAAAGTGGAAGGAGGGCAATGAAACAGAGGAGTCACCTCAGAGCTCTCTGAGGGATGTATTTGGAGAGAACAGTCAGTCAAAACCACAGAAGGAGCTTCAGCTGGCAGCTGAGACAATGGCACAGAGACTTATCCAGAATTGCCAAAAGAAACTGTTTCAGGGAAAGACTTATTTTAACACATGAGAGTTACTCTGGAGGGAACAAAAGACTCACCCTCCAGGTATGTATTTGACAGATGCTGCTAAAAATACTTTCATGAAAAAAGATTGTGAAAACTCCAGGTTTTACTGTATTAAAACCACAGTGACAGAGAAGTATTAAAAAAAAAAAAAAAAAAAAGTGACAATAATTTGTCTTATTATTTGGGATATCTAAGAGTGCTTGCATGTAATTGTTTTCCTCAGCTGTTGTGAACGTTTAGAAATATTTGGTTTTTAATGGTAAATAGGTGATGAAATATAAAGTAATCCATAGTATACAAAGGCAAGCAAGGTAGTGACTGAAGTGATTATATCTGGCCATTTCCTTTAAACAGTGCCTGTACTTTCAAGACAGCACAAGGAGGACATAAGCAAGATTTAAGTTGAAGGAAAGAACAAAAAAATGGGTATTTAAATATGATCACTCTTGGAGCTGCTTTATGTATCATAGATGTAACAGACTAAGCGTGGCTGAGAATAAATATTAAGTTTGTTAGAGAGAACCAACAGAGCAGTTCATCTCTAAAGCAGATATATAATGCTTCAATTAAAAAAAAATCCAAAACATTTCACTATGCACTCACTAGAATCAGGACCAAATTCAGAGCTCAACTTGCCAGATGGACATTGAATATTTGAGGTAAAGAGGAGGCTGATTACTGATAATCAGCCTATTACAAGCCAAATCAGACTATTGGATTTCTGCAGGAATATGAGCTCATGCCAGTAAGGTTCTTAACCCAAAGGTAAGCCCTGCCCAAGGGCCAGGCAATGCTGGGACTGCTCTGCCACATAAGCCTTGTAAGAAGCATGGAATATCCCATTTATCCAGGGAAGATACACTATTTCTCCTGTCAGAAGAATCACTGCATCCAAAGGCACCGTGGAACATTTAATTTGGGGTTTACTCCATTAGGAAACAGGTTCTGCCATCACAAAAATGGAACAGCCATGGCAACTTCTCGTGGGAAAAACTTTAGGTCTCTTTATGGCAAAGACGTGTTTGGTAGTTTTTGACAGTAAAAATTGCACTGGCAGCGTATCAAAATGTTTGCATGTGTGAAAATGCTCCCATCACAGAATTCTGTTCTCACTTGGACAATCTAAGGGAACCTGAAGAATTCAATGCTGAAAACAGGTATTGCTGTGAGGGTGTTGTTTGGGATGCAGCAGATCCAAGTACCGGCACTGGATTTTAGGTGAAAACCATTCACCTGAAAAAAAAGGCTGTCAACAAATTCTAATTCCATTTCCAGAGGTCTCACTTCAGTTTTCTGATGCCATGACAGTACAAAATCCTCATCAGTTGTCTACATTTCTGTCAGGTTTTTTTGTCATTTATTGTGAGACTACAGTTTTTTTGGAAGGGTTAATTCCAGTCAGTCTGCAACACATTGCTAGTGTATCAACACTTGTCTAAACATCAGATATTTTCATCTGAAATCTGAGGTTTTTCTGGTTTGAAGTTTCTCAGACACACCACACAAAACACGGATTTTCAGTTTTTCCCCTGCTTCTGCTCCTATGCAGTAAAACCCAGCACAAAGGCACGTGGAAAGTGCCCAGAGATTCAGTCAGGAGTTTGTGCAGTCAGGGACTTGTTATGTCACAGAGTCACAGGTTTAGTCACAGGTCTAACACAGAAAACATGACATGATTTTCACGTAGCATTAACTTGTTATATTTTTTTATATATATAACTCCATTATTTCTCTTGAGAAGGGATAAAGGTTTTTGCACCTGGCAATCCAAGTGCTCAGTGTGCCTTGATTACAGCTTGAGAGGGCATGATTGCCTCGATTCGGATTGTCACTCCCTGCCCAGGAACCGCAGGCACTAAACCTCCAAACCCCACCCAGTAATGGACATCTGAGCTCAGAAAATGACAGAAGAAAAGCATCAGGAGATATGGGAAATAAAGATGGCTAAGAGATAATCTGCAGACATTCAGTGAGATGCATGGTGGCATTTAAATTTTCATTTTTTACATTATTTACACCAGAAAGGCACCACAGCCTCTACAGTTTCGGTTATCTTGTCTACAGAAGGGATTGTAAATACAGAAATTCAACAAACCAAGCAAATGAAGAACACCAGTGCACCATTTCAAGGCACAGATTCTGCTGCGAACACAGCATAACTTCTATATATGTAATAAAATCTTCTGAGACGTGTTTGGGTTTTTGTGGTGGTTGTTTTTTGTGGGTTTTTTTTTTGTGTGTGTGGTTTCTGATGAAGATACCTGTAAGTGTCACTTAGTTAAACACATTTCTCAATAACAACATGGCCAGTCATAATATTTGCAGTGGATGTCAGCAGCACAGTTAATTACTGACTATCATGGGAACTTGCCTTAGGGTGATCTGGAAGGTTTGAACCACAGAATCAGCCTGTGTGTAACAAACTAAATTGATTAATGGTTATGCTTATGCTCTACACAGGAAGAGAACATTCCAAATCACAGGCATCTTATGTATTTTTTGGCACAAGGGACAGAAAGAGGACATTGGAGCTTTTTCTCCTGGCAGGTGCCACACTGTGCTGTTGGCACACCAATGTCACCGCATTTAATGTCACCAGTACATGGTGGCCAAATGCCACATGGTCACCTAAAGCACAGGAGAGCCCAAAAGGGCAATACCATCTCTTGAGGAGAGGTAATTCCCTTCATCTCCACCCTCAGGAGAATTCTGAAGGAAGGCAAGGTATGAAAAATGATTCAAATAAAAAATGTGCTAATTCTAGCAAGTAAAACCTGGGTTTCTACAGGAGGCTTCCTGAGAACACGCAGTCCCTGTATTGCCTGTTCACAAGAGGACAGCATTTTGTCAGCAGCCATCAAGGTTCTGCTGCCTTGAAATATTAATCTGGCAGGGCCACGACTCTGGGAGGAAATTGAGGCTGAGGACACAGTCAGGAAGATGTCAAGGATTTTGGCCACCCGTGTGAGGAAGTTTTTCTGTTCCAAGGTTTGCTGCATTGAGCATTGATCTGATCTCCAAAAAGGAGAGGAGGGTTTGTTACAGGCATTTCCTTACAGTTCCAGACCACACCAACTTGGCTATGGACAGTCCAGACACTCAGTAATCCAAAAAAAGTGGGGAAATTTGACTTGTGAATTCAGGGGGGTTTTAGGGATATTGGTGTTTTTCATCAGGAATAATCACTCATGCTTATCTGGCAGAGATATTCAAGACAAAGTCATGGTCAAGTTCACTGTTTAAGTGCCAGAACTAAATAAAGACTTACTGAGGATCTGTGATGTTTAAAGGACATAAAAACTCACCTCAGCCAAATTATACCCTGATTTTGGCTCTGACAGGAGTATTTGCTTCCTGTGGGAGATCATGTTCTAACATCAACCATGCACTGCACCCCTGACTGAGCAGTCTTGAGAGACAAGGATGGCATGCATAGTTGGAATTTTACTATTGGATACTGAATGATTAAATCAGAAAAGTCTCTTCAAGCAGATTTTTAATTTCAAGAGAATTCAGGTGGTTGTTTTAAGAGGATTTTCATATTTAACTGATTCAAACACATTAAAAACTGTACAAAACTGAGTGGCAATGCTGTAACAAAATTTGACTTATTTTTCTAAACCTTGTTACATAGAAAACTTCCTCACTCCCACTCAGCTCAGGATGCATTTTGCCATTGTCTCTGAGCAAGAGCTGGAGTGGGCCTTAAACAGGTAACAGATTGGAAGGACAAGGGTAATTAGCGACATGAGCTCAGTATTTAAACATGAAGAGAAATGCTAAGATCTTTTTTGCTTTGTCATGCTGTGCCAAGCAAACCACCTCACATTTAGGATGCTTAATTCAATTTGTGTTACACTGCTGATGATTATGAAATGCATTTTGAAGAGGTTTGTTTTATCTTCTCCAGAAAACACACAGAGACTCATTTACCACAAGAAAATAGAGATATAAGTAGCGACACACTTTGTGAATGCTAGAAGAGAAAAACACATCTAAAGAAAAGGAGAAAATAGGCTATATTTAAGCAGGTTTAAGAATTTAGGTGCAGTGTCATTTAGCAAAACAGTGTCATCATATTTCTAGGTTGGAACAGATAGAACAAAAAAATGCCAAGAGCATTTCCTCTTTAATTGGCATTTCAGGGAGTGCTTTTACCCTCCTGCACATACAGTTCACACATATGTCCTCCTATTAATAATGGACTAAACAGGGCTTCACTTTCTTACAATTTCAAATAAGAGACTGAATTTGACTAGAATTCCTGGCAGGGTGTGTTTCATTAAAAAGAGCCAAGATAGAACAACTCTGCTGAATATTGCTGAAGTAAGTACAAACACATCGAGCTCTCTTTGCAGCATTCCTGGGATCAGTCCTAGCTCCTTCTCTCACTTGACCTTCAAACAGATCTGCGTGCCAAACACAAGGATCAGTATAAATTTATTGCCCAACAATATTAAATGGGTCTTTTTTCTCCATCACACGTGAATGGTCCTTCTACAGCCCTGCAAAATGACATTTTGCCCTTCCCCAAGTGCTCCAAAGCACAGTGACTCAAAGTGCCCTTCTGGGCTGTGCTGACCTAAGGGATTTTTCTTTCTAGCAAAAGTTCCCCACCAAAATACTTTGGAACCTTTATACCCAGAACAAGCAGGCTTAAAAGGTGCTTTCTTTGGGAGATTTAGTAGATACTTAATTTTATGTTCCCATCATAAACAGTCAATGTAGGAATCAACATTTATTTATCAGCATAGTTTCAGATTTTCATCTTATACCATATCTCTGGAATTTCAAATTAACAGGAATAATACAGGCACTAAATCCATCCTTTCATTTTATTTAAGCCAGTGAGCTGCCTTCTGGATCTAAATTCCATATTCATTTTATTTTCTTCTTATCTATTTTAAAGTTATTGGAAATAGCTTAAGAGATAAAATGAAGGTACCATTCAGCAGATTATTTACATTTTAATTGCCCAAAGGACACACTGGTAAAGTAATTGGAAATCAACAAAGCAATTCCAAAGTAAGCTGTTGAGATACACATTTCATATTTGTTCTATTTACCTTCATTTTTCTTGATGGTGAAATTTGGGTTGTTGACCATTTCAGGAAGAAGGCTGTACAGGAAATAATGCCCATTTTTAGGATCATCCTTGTCAACAGCACTGACAATCTGAATTACCTGCAACACAAATGGGCTCATTAAGTTTTCACACTCCTGATAAACAGACAGCGCTGGAAAAAAAAAAGTATTTATCAGACAGATTTCATTTCTCTCCATGCCGGATTAAGAAAGATAGTTTATAACTTTGCAAGGCTTTTATAGACCTGTGACTGAACACCTTGGGAAGAGGAACCGCATCTGCCCCTTTTAAAATGTTTCCAGAAGAAAGAGACAGCAAATAAGGAGAGACAGGTAAGAGAGGCCAGCAGGAACTGCTGCTGGTTGAGACAAGTAATAAATTATTATTCAACAAAAAAAAGGAAAATTTGGTTTCAGAAATACTCATATTGGCTATGGCAATCTTTCCTTTATATGACCACGCTTCTCACTGCACCTGGATATACATTAATACACCTACAATTCTTTCTCCTTCCCCCATCCCATATTTCACTTCATTGAATTGTTATTAATATTTTTAATTAATTTGGATGTGAAATTTTAGATGAAAGAAAATCAAAAATGAAAAAAAAGAAAAAAAAAGAAAATATTGAGGGCTGTGTTTTTTCCCCTTAATTGTAATAAAACCTCAGTTATTCCTCTGCTAGGAAGATATGCTTGTTTGTTTTTAATAGCATCCTTATTATTAACTAATAATTCTTAGAATAATGCAAGATATTTAGGTGAGAAGAGTGTTTTGGATAGTTTAGATAACTCTAAATAATCAAATAACTGTGTGTGGAGTACCTTACATGATTTACCTGACCAACTGCAGTGTCTGGATTTACCTCCATTTACAGTTTTTACCTTCTACATTATGCAGGTACTGCAGCTGATCATCTTCAAATCATACAGAGTTGCACAGGACTATGAAAGGAAGAATCACTCTTTTAAAATAACCAGGAGGTTTGGCGGGTGGGGTGGTGGTTTTGTTTGTTTGGCTTTTTAATTTTATTTTTTATTTTTGTGGTTTCTTTGTGATTTTTGGCGGTTTTTGCATAGGGACTTCTTAAAATATTTGGTGTGTTTGGTTTTGATTCCAAAGTTTTTCCAGAGAAACAGAAACAAAAGCAGCTATGGATCCAGATCCCACCCTCAGATCTGGCTTTCAGGACTAGTTAGCTCATGCTAGATGAGGTTTATAAGAAATTTAATTAGAATTATTGACCTTTTCCGTGTCCATTGAATCCAATAACAATTGTCTTATGTATTTATTTGCAGTGCCTAAAGCAATAATTTCTTGCACAATTAAATTCAAATTAGGAATCACTAAAAAATTTAGTTTTAAAGTAAAGAGTGAAAAATGGAAGCAGGGTTTGATGCTCTCTAAATTCATAGACTTTGATTTTAAAATTTCCATGTTTCCCTAAGTAAATGCCAATAACTAACATTTCATTCTGGTTTAACCACAAGGACTATCAATCTGTATTGTGTTATACATATGACAATGGTCAAAATCATATTTATGTTCTTCAAGAGTCGAAGAAAGATCTGAATCTTACTACATAACCCCAGGGATCAACACCAAAACATAAATATTTGAAATTATGTGCGTAAAAAATGTTTGAGCAAGTAGTGCTATTTGTAGGACAACCCAAATTAGGAAGGAATGTGAGACAATTAATTCCTTCCCTAATCATACTCTGGATAGGTTGTCTTTATCCTTATTATTATTATCAAAAATCTGTTGAAAAAAAATAGAATGCTTAAATATCACATAAATAGGGGTTTTTTTTGATAACTGCATCTATTAAGGTGGAAACTTTGATAGGATTTCAAACAAATGTATTAGAAGAGAGGGACAAAAAAAAAGCCTAACTCAGCTTCTGCTTTTTTTACTTTAAGAAGTAGGTATCCAATTTAATAGATGAGTAATGGATCCTAAAGTGGGAAAAATATAAACAGTGGAAAAATATTTAAGTAGCTCCTGTCTGTCCCAGTGCAGAGATGAGGCCATTTGCAGATGGGAAATATTTCCAGCTTTCTCTTTGCCGAGGTGTCAGGCACTAAAGCACCCACGGTGCTGTGCCCAGGGCTGGAGCAGGTACCAGTAATTCATCATCATAGGGAAGTGCAATTTGGGCTGGGATCCTGAACAAGACAGATATATTTAGACAGATACACTTTATGGCTGTTCAATTTTTCAAACACTGGCAGAATGGGAAAGCAATGGGGAAAAAGGATAATGGCACAGTGAAATCTGCAAGGGCAAGTGCACATAACAGGTGCAGTTTATCAGGTTGTTATAATATTTTGTATGTACTGGTATTCCATCCATTCCCTTCATTGTTTACAATATCCCTCCTTCTCTGAAAATGCACCAAAAATTATATGCAAAAGACAGGCTCAGTGCAATACTACATTTGTTGTGCTACACGCACACATCACAGAATTAAGAGTTAGAGTTCCCATAGCAACCTTATTTCTTTGTGCGTTTGCATTAAGATAAGCTCTTAAAAAAAAAAAAAAAAAAGAAAACAACAAAAAAAAAACCCCAAAACAGAAAACATAATATATATGCAGTGATATGAAACTGCGGAATCTTTTACTCCACAGGGGTGAGAAAAGTCCAGTAATTCTCATTTCCAGGTTTTTTATTACTGTGCTGATAGGCACATTTTACTCCGTGTTGTGTGGTCACGCAATGGAATACTACTGAAGTAATTCTCCAACTCTGAATTTGTGGTTCACTACATGGTTGAGAATCACAAAATCACAGAGTCACAGAATCCCTGAGGATGGAGAAGCCCTGCAAGGCCATGGAGCCCCAGCTGTGCCCGATGCCCACCTTGTCCCCAGCCCAGAGCACTCAGTGCCACCTCCAGCCCTTCCTGGGACACCTCCAGGGTGGGCACTGCAAACCTCCTTGGGCAGCCCGTTCTAATGCTTGACCACCCTTCCCATGAAGAATTTTCCCTGATACCCAATTCTAAACCTCCCCATCCCAGCCTGAGGCCGTTCCCTCTCCTCCTGTCCCTGTTCCCTGGGAGCAGAGCCCGACCCCCCGGCTGTCCCCTCCTGGCAGGGAGTTGTGCAGAGCCACAAGGGCCCCCCTGAGCCTCCTTTTCTCCAGGCTGAGCCCCTTTCCCAGCTCCCTCAGCCCCTCCTGGGACTCCATCCCCTTCCCAGCCCCATTCCCTGCCCTGGACATCCCCAGCCCCTCCAGGGCTCCCTGGCCATGAGGGCCCAGAACTGCCCCCAGTGCTGGAGGTCCCTCAGCAGGGCCAGCACAGGGGACAGGCACTGCCTTGGTCCTGTGGCCACCCCAAGGCTGGCACAGCCCAGGTGCCACTGGCCTCTCGCCCACTACAGATATCTTTTCTATCCCAGTAACAACATGCACCCCAAAGGCGTTCCATTATAGAGAAATTGGTCAATACTTGTCATGAGGAAAATAAGAACTGATTTTTTTTTCACTACATATCCAGTGAAAGTTAATAACTCTTTGGCTGCTCAGTCTTGAAATTTCTGAAATTCTTACATATAAAATTCCAACTTTGATGTTGTATTAATACTTCATGCGTGCGTTTGATTCTGTACATACATTTAGCAGAAACTTAGGATATCAGCATATTTTGTTTAGCAGACAGCACTGGATTGTAATGAATAGTTAAATGGTCCCCTAGGACAACTTGACTTTCTAATTTGTAGGTTTGTATTACAGTTCTACAAAGCTACATGTGCCTGAAATAATATATACAAGGATAAATAGAAAAACAAAGTTATTTTCAATGCATCATAACTATCTACGTGCAATTTTAGTACCTGGTACTGTTTAAAAGACTTTTCCTGTGATGCAACTAGTTCACCTCACTTAGAATGGTTCCTTATCACTAATAAACACTTTTCTAATTTTAATAGGACTGATTTTCCTCTGGAAAAGCTTTCGCTATCCCATTACCATTCATGGTTATTTCTGCGTTATTTTGCAGACTCAAAACACCATAAGAGTAGAAATTGCTCACCACGGAGCAATTTTAACTTTGTCTGTCTGAAGAGTCACATGCAGGTTCTGGCTGTAAAGGGATGGCTCCAGCTGAAAAGGTAAAGATCTACCTGAAGATTTCACCATTAGAAAGAAGAACGATTCTAGTAGGAGGAGTGAATAAAATAGAGACAAATTGTGGGAGACTGGAGGAGCACTGCACTCAGTTTTATATTGCTCCAGTTTAAAGCTGGCTTCAGCTCTCATATATCGCTGTCTGCACTACTCAAGTGAAAATTCTGTAGCTTTGTTTCCAGCAAACAGCACTTCCCTGGAAAAGTCTGAGTATGGACTGGGGAATAGTGAGTGAGGCACTTTTCTTACTCAGTGCTGCAGAAGTTCTGCTCTAGGACTACGGGAAAATAATTTTACTGTGCTGGAGAACAACCAACAGTACAACTATAGTCAGAAAACCATGAATGTTCTGGTTTTAGTAATTGGAATTATGCAAAAAAAAAAAAAAGAAAAAAAGATAATAGGAAAAGGCAAGAGCTGATTTGTGGCTAAATTAGAGGTACTATAACAGTACATTCAAATGTTGGGGGTTTGGCGTTCCCCTCTCCCCCCTAAAACTAATAAAAACCATTTTTGACAAATTTCTGTTGAGTGTAAAAAAGAGCAAGGAGCCCACAAATACACACATAGACAACTTTATTTCCTGCTCCCTCCCTGTCCTCTCCTATCAGCCTGTGGTACCTTTACTCTTAGAGGTAGGTCAAGGCAAGGAAAATGCATCTGACAGCATTGTACATCAAGCGTTTTTAATCCATTGTGTCACCTCACTAGTAGCTGTACTTGCTACTGCAATTATATCAGAACCAAAAATAGAGCACTTAGAAAGTGAACTGGAATAGATGGTGCAATGTATTTAGTGGCTGCACATAAGGTTTTACCAATAGTTTAAATATAATCTCCTTTATGGTAAATCAAATTTGATTTAAACTTAGATTCAAATGGAACTGCAAATGTCAACAGACAGGAATACTTTAAGACAACTGCACCTTTCCTTCACGTGTAACATTTGAGTTTAAGCTTTGGACAACCATCCAAATTAGGCTTTTGCTCCTGTACTAGGAGTAGTATCTTTCTCACATCAGCTATTTCATAACAGAGATATTTGTAGTTTCTTGAATTTTTCATCCTGACTTATTAGAATGATTTCTTCCAAACTTGAATATAGAAATAAGCATAAGAAAATACAATAAGGCAGTGGAGTTACTAAAATCTTCACATGAGCTGATAATTTTTGAATGACAACTTCAATTCAGAACCTAACCTTGGTGATTATTCTGGACCGGTTACTGTTCCAGTAGTGTTATTGGTTTAAACACAGAATAAATTGCAGGATCAGTGCCACCTCATCCGTGCTGGCAGCCAAACACTTAAACTGTAAAGTTCACATGAGGATTCATGCCCAAGAGTGACATCTGCCATCAGATCAAGAGTGTAAGAGGTAGTGGTAGATAATGAATATCATGCTTTAATGAAAGTTTTCTGTAAGTGCTTAAACAAAAGTCTCTTTTACCTGCTGATTCTTAATCATCTCATTTATAGTTTTGTTCCAAAATGAAAGGTGAACATTTTTCACTATCTCTTAAACCACGTGAAATTTGATGGGAATACCTAGATAAATACTCAGAAAACACTGTACAACAGAACCTTCTGATTTTAGGGAACCTCACCGAGTCCTGGATAAAGGCATAGTCATTAGAATTTAATCTATCCTGGAGAATGTAACTACTCAGCATCAGAAACCCACCCTGAGCTAAACAGAAATCCACTTGAGCTAGAACTGAAATGCCAACAGTAACACGAGTGTCCATAATGGCACATCTCCCCTTCAGTGGATAGAGAGAATTCTCATTCCTTAAATGACACATTTTTGACACCATTTTACTGAACAAAAAGGGGTGCTAGAAGTCAAATCATCCTCTGTAAAAATACGATCCTGGCAGAGGTGGGTTGTCATACACTGCTGCATAGGTTGTCATTTAATACTACTAAAAAGAAAATAACTTCTAACTCTATTGTCAGGTAACCTTCTTTGGAGAACAGTGAATTTAATGTCTAACACCCACATGAGACACAGGAATAGTTGGATTAACAAGCCATGTCATGCTGTCAGCTGCTGTTTATTTAAATAAAATGTCACAATCTAGAAATAAATTGCAAAGTTTAAAAACATTGAATTGCTGTTAACGCCCAGTGTTTCTCTTGCTGGACAAAGTTACATCTCATTTACACTGCATTACTTTCTAAATGTCTGTGCACATTCTTGAATCTTCACCTTGTCATTTAGGTGGCATATAAGATGCTCTTCCCTATTTCTGTACATTTGTCCTTCAAAGTGAATACCTTGGAACAAATCTGCTTCATTTTCTTTGTACAAGACTAAACAGTTTAAATCCTGCTTCTGACATGTTGCTGTTTACTTCACCTTGGCCAGTGTTGTGTGAGTTCCTTCACCAAGCTTTTCTGTATTAAATGAAGAAGGATTTTTTTTTTTTAAATATAATGAAAACTTGAACTTCCCTTCTCCAACGCTGTCTTCAAACACAATTACAATTTACTTCGCTTTCCATCAAGTTCTGGTTTGCTGTCTTATTTTTTTCCTAGCTGTCATAGAAAAGTAAGAACTGAATACAGATTAAAACTGAAATAAGGTCAAGGAGAAATGGGTTTACTGTTTTAAATGTTTATTCTAAATTATACGTGGGAGCAGGTGCAATGTAGGTCAATAACTGAACTGGAATTCAGGTTGGATTATGCTTCCACCTACCAACACACATGAACTTACGAAGGGCTGAGCTCCATCACACAGGCTGTGATGTAGGGAGCTTCAAGGCACTCAGGATATTTTCAGGATATTGTCCCAAAGTACTCACCTTTAATTTAAAACTATTCTTTAAGGGGAAAAAAAGTTTGTTTAATTACAGAGAGACATCCCACGGAAAGTGATCATAGGTTTATCTTAAGTTAATGCTAAGAGCTGTTAGCATGAGCACACGGGCACACATTTTTGTGACAGGGAGAATGACACAAGGTGGCTGGGAGAATCTCCAGCCCAGCCTCACACCGTGTAAAGCCTGAGATACTCACTTGTCCAGGCTTCCCATTCTCACACAGAAAGGCCTCGTGCTCAGACGCAAACTCCGGGGCGTTGTCGTTCACATCGAGAACTTTGATGGCAACAGGCACCCGGGACACCTGGCTGTGGTTCCCTGAGGAAAGAAATCGAAGTACCCAAGGTAAGCATATTTAATTGGGAATTAAATACAGCAGTGCCTGCACAGTGACCGTGCTCTTCCTTCTCCTGCCCTCGCTGAATTGGGCTGCCTCATCTGTAAGGGATCGCGGAGTTGGAGCACGAGATAAAGAAGGATGGCCAGGGCTTTGTGGTTGAAAAGAATAAATAGATCCCTGCTGCAAACAGCATTTGTTGGAGATTAGCTCAATGAAGACCTTTCTTGGTCTAAATTGGTAAGATTTTTCTTCGATGAAGTTTGTATTGTTTTATTGATAAAGTCCATTATATATGGAAAAGGGAAGGTTGCAAACAGCAGAGATTTATTTCTTTGTTTATCTTTGGCAGAGAGCAGCACATTTTACTCCATTAATTGTTCTGACTGCACATCTATTATTTCTTCATCGCAAACACGGTTAAAGTGCTGACCCACATTGGGAAAAAGATGGATGGGAGATTGGCAGGGGAGAAACTAGACAGTGATTTGGACTATTAAAGCACTTTGGTCATCTACCACTGACCAAAACCACGACCCGTGAACTTCTTTCTTCACTGAAGTAGCGACTCATTATTTATAATACAGAGCTATTTTGCATAAAATTGCTTATCACTGTGAAGAGTAGGATGAGCTGTATGGCAAGAGAAGCTAAGCCAACAGTTTGCATCTACTTTGAATAGCTTTCAGAGGCAGCTGCTGTGTCTTTCCCTCAATTCAGCATCATTAATTTGCTTAGAGACTACTTATAAGTATTTTAAATTATTTTTCCCCAAGGAGCAAACCCAAGAATTCAGTTTAAACCGAGATCACCAGCTGATTTGGAGAGTTTGATAAACTGTTCCACAGCACATGCACACCTTCACAGGTAACTCAATCGCAGTTCCAAAGTCCATCTCTCCAAAGTTAATATTATTTTCCAATCATGGTATTCTACCTCATTTGTATCATCAGCAATGCCAAATCTCAATATTTAGTGCAGTTCTCAGTACAAATGCCTACAAAGTACAAGAAGATCAGGTCCCACCAGTGCTCAGGGACCAACTGGTGGCAGCCCTACAAGTGACAGAGATAAATAAAGGCAAAATCACCATATACACTGTGGGTTTTGTGGTTTCCATCAGGGTTAATTCTGTTGTGACCTAATCAAACCTGGTATCTTACAGCCCTGTTTCCTCCTTGTGTCCTAAAGACATCCACGATATGGGAGGTTCTACCCATAAATCTAAGTGTGCAAATTTCAATTGCTCTACTGACATTGAAATGGCACAAAAAATAACAATTTTAAAAATGCAAACTCAAATACACCAATCCTACAAAAGGTTTTATATTTCTGGGATCATCTGAAATATCAAAATTCTTCCTAGATAGGACATGGAAGATGAACTACACATCAGAATTTAAATGTTTTCCATCTTAAGGAGCCAACAGTTTTAATATGGAAAGAAACATATTACAGAAGAAAAAGAAACACCCACCAAAATATTGTATAAGCAATATTTATGTCATTTTGCATCTTATGATCTTACTTACTAACAGGTGAGGGGAACACTTATGCCACAAAATAATAATGCATTTGAAGCAAAATAAAACCTAATATGCAAATTATGAATTTCAAACATTTTAAACACTTTTTTTATCTTCACTTAATAAAAATACAGACAATGAATCTCAAGCTTATCAGAATTCTCAGCACTAGTGTCATATTTAAACACTAAAGATTTACTTTTATCTAAATTAATGAAATGATGGCAGTTCAAATTTTAAAGACATTGCAGAGAAATGTAATTAATTAGATAAGCTTCTAAAGAAATTATTCATGTCCCTTGTGACTGCCCCCAAAATGTTTGTCTTTCATCAGAAATACAAACATTAAATTTAAAGATATTATAATTAGAAACTTGATGAGAATTCATTTAAAAAATTAATTTACTAAACACGAGAGACCCAGCTGGTTTGGAAATCTCCAAACAAGGGGATATCCACTGCCTTTTAGGGTTCCTGTGACTGTGGTGAAATTTGCTGTTGAGAAAGAGAGCGAGATGGAGAAGGAAATGTTTCTACAGCTTGCACTGCCCACCACCCTGAACACACCGCATTATTTTGTCATCCCAGACTTCCCAGAGAAATTCTACTTTGTGCTATGCGTTTTCCTTCACCCTGAGCACACCTATTAAACACATTAATGAGTCCTCAGGTTGAAAACGCTGTCAGGACGAAATAGTTCCATCTGCTCCTTTCCATACGTTTCACGTCTGCAGACTCTCGGAGGTAAAACGTGTGCAGGGGATGTCCAAGCTTAAACGCAGATCTGCTGGCAGTGCCTCAAATGCTTGAGCTGGGAGTAGGAAGGGACTGAATGGGTCCAGGCTGGTCACAACTGCCGCAACTGCATGGTCACTGCCCTCGGGCCGTTGGGTGCCTCACTCATTGGTATTCAACATTCAGAACTTTTCCTCATTTGTATGAATGCACAGTCAGTTCTTTCTAAACTAGGAACAAAACTGAGTTTAATTACTGCGTGGGTTTTTGTTTAGTTTGGTTTTTTGCCCAATAAACCCCTCAGTCAGTCAGTAGGTTTAAGGGAGACTGAATCTTGCATGCACCAAGTAGGCAGCAAGATTGATTCCTTAATTTCCAATCTGTTATTTTATGCAAAATCATTTAAAAAAAGGTAGAGACTGTCTAAGGAACTAACCAGACTTTTAAAAGCTTTATCTCCTGTATTTATTGTGCTGCACAGTTTAAAAAGACCTACCTCGAATTTTGCAATATAGAAGTATCATTAGGGCAGTCACTTGAGAAACATCAGCTTTGTTTGAAAATTTACCAGTCTGAGATGCAAGACTGAAAAATATTGAGAAAATTTCCAGTCATCTAGTTAAATAAAAGTCTTTTCAAGCTAGGGCTGCACAGAAGGACTTAATTGGTCATCTGAGGACACCATTCTGTGTCTCCATGAGCACAGAACATTTCTGAATTCCAGCAGGGAGATCCAGATGAGCACAGAACACACACACAGAAAGGAGCACCTAGACAGATCCAGGGAAAAGAAGACTCAATGCAAAAATAACCACTGGAACTTAAGCTTGGATTGATAAATAAACTTCCAAAGATTATGGAAAATCCACCTGGGTTTAGAAATGCATATTGAAAGATTTACAAGGGTTATAAGCACTTAAAACACTCTTCTGTTTTCTCCCCAGTTCACAAGACTCTACTGGAACATTAAACGTTTGAGATACACAACTTGCTGGTACCCCTCTGAGTAACCCACTGAAACCTACTCAGGATTTAAAAACACTGTAGAGTTTGATACAAAAATGATGAGGTAAATCAAACAACCAAAGTCAAATTAAAACAAACAAACATACATTATCAACCAACTTAGTGTCCCCAAACCTGAGCTTCTGGAAGTTACAGCCCCCTGTTTTACCACTTGTTATTGGGATCAACATTTTTCATCCTTCCTGGAAAAAATCCTACGTAACTGAGATATGTCTGTATTGTAGGAAATTTGTATTACAAAGCACTGAGTGTAGTCAACATCGTTACTGCACACAACAAGAGTTTCTAGGAGTAACTAGAGTTTACAAACACAATTTTTGGCCTTGTACCACAACTAACAAAACATAATGCAGTTTTTCAACCCCCATAAACACTTAAAGACTTAATAAACTTGCTTAAAACACTTCCCCCAGTTTTCCCTTGACTGATAAAATGGTTTTTGAGATCAAGAGAATTATTGTGGCCCAAAATTAAATTTATAATTCATTTAACCCAAATAAATCCAGTTTAGATCAGTCTTCCTATAGGTAATTAAATCATCCAAAACCACTTCAATATTCTCTTTATAAGTCATTAGCTGTCTTGCATTTTACCTAAAATTTACCTGAATAAAAAGTATTCCTAGAAAATAACCCATTTATAATTATTATTATCATCACCATCACCACCACCACATGTTTTGGAAATGGTTATTTCACACTTCTCTGATTCAATGAAATTTCTATGATAATAATATTTTAAATTAGAAGTAGAGGAAGTCCTAGTTCTAACAAAGAAATCAAAACAAAATCTGAATTACTGACTTAATAAAAGCAACAGTACTCGGTTTACATCCCTTATACTTCAAACTTATTAAGTTGTATTTTAAAAGATCTAGTCCCCGTGACTTTATTGAAGTTTTATCTGATGATTTTATTACAGTAATCCACGGGACAAGTTTATTTCTCCTGTTAGAGTTTATGTTGTTGTTTTCTTTAGGCAATCCTTTACTTCTAGAATGCCACAGCTTATAACAATCTTTCTGTCATATAAAACTGACAAATCTGACTTAAATAATCCTTAGATACACAGATGCTGTTGTGAAAAGCAGGTTTTATTTATGTTGAAGCTTAACTCTAGAAATCACATAGTGGAGCAAATACTGGGCTCGTTTGTCTGCAGCACTGGGTAATGATCTGATTCAAGAGAGGCTGAGTGCCTGAAACCCGCTCCAGAATTGTCAGAAAGACAGCAGTAATTGCCAGCAATTCTCTTAAAAATACCAGAACACAAGCTATTTCTGAGCTAGGACAAAATTCCAGCACCCAAACTAAAAACCCAGACAGAACTGTTCACCAGGAAGATTTAGGTTCCCCATTGAAATGACTGCATTTTTAAAGGATGAGAAGTCATGGATTATTGAAATAGCAATATAAACATATCAGCACTTAGCAGGAAGGTTCCAGTACGAGCTGCTAAGGCAAGAAACAAACACGGCCTCTTAATTATTATCCAATTTGTATTTCTTCAGCACATGGAGCACGCCGGAGGAGCACAGATTGTGGCGAGTGTCTGTGTGTACATGTGTGTGGGAGGGGCGCGGAAAGGAAAGGATGTGGAACATATTTCTCAGGTTTGTTCCTTAAGTCATTCTTTGGGAGAAAAATAACAACGGAGTTGAGAAGTTTCATCTCCTTTCAGTAGCTCCCTGGGTTTATTTTGTTGTGGGCTCCAGAAGGATGAATGAGGCAAGAGCAAAGCTTTGTCACACTCTATTTCCTCACTGAGAGACTGTCACAGGTTTAAGCAAGAAGTGGCTTAATATCACCCACCTCTACAAAGCTGAATTTGGAGTTAACAAGTCCCAAAGTTCAGCAACTCCATCTGTAAAGAGGTGGCTCAGGAGAGCCACACTCACCGACCTTTATTCCATGTATGAGTTGTATCACTTGGGACTAAAGGACTGCTTTTACTTTCAGGTTGCTGACAATACCAAAACAAAAAGACTGAAATGTCTTTGATATGTGCACATACCATGCCAGAAAATGTTAATTAAATACACCATATTCATCAGGTCCTGGTTTCACTCATTTTCTTCTTCTGTGGGATTTTTTTTATTTATTTGTTCATAAGTGCACATAAGACATTAAAATTATTTCATATAACCCAGAACCAATCAGACTCTGAATCAATTACCTAAAATTTGAGGAAATGGAGACACACCTCCAAAAAGACCAATTTTTTAAAGTGATATTCCACCTAGCCTTGCACTCAGTTCTTTGCTTGCCACTGTAAGTAGCGATACTGAATTATTTCCTACATTTGAAATCATTTAAGATTTCAAATATAAATATATTTTAAATTAAACCAGGGATTTCGACTGGGTACTTTGTTAACTTCAAAGGACCAACAGTGATTTATAAAACTTGATAATAAACTCCAATTTAAAAAAGGGAGTCTGTTCCTTTCTTACAGGTACAATGCATACAGATAGAATCAGTTAGCCCTCATTTTGCTTATCCGAGGTCAGGTTGCAATTTGACATTCAGATGCAACCTCTCCGCTATTTTTCATGCCATGAAGCCATGCAGTTATTCAGCAGTTTCACAAACAGTTACTCTGTAATTACCTCTGATACTCTATGAATTGTGAGGTCCATTTGCAAAACCCGGAAAGGTTTGTAATTTTCTGCAAAAGTATCTTATTTTGCTTGGTGTATTTGCATGATATTGCCTTGCCTGAGTGCGCAGACAGATCAAAAGGGCTTGGAAAGGAGAAACTAGATCCGAAAAGCAAAATATCCCCTCAAATATAGTTCACAAGTGTGAAAAGGGCCTCTTCTACCACAACCCCGCGTATAAGGGAAAATCAAAAGATCCTGTTCTGCTTAGATTTAGCTGTGCATGATAAGAGAGGAGAAGAATCCTCTGCTGCAATGAGAATGAGAACATGGGCCACACTGAGCAAGCTGTAAGTTTGTCCTGGAGGGAGCAGAGGATGCTGAAAGAAATTCATATCCACCCCGGGGCTTGAGGGGATTGGGAAGTAAAGACAATCCCCACCCCTTGCACCCCCTTCCAAAAACTCAACAGGCCTGATACTCGAGGCTTTCTGGTTATTCCAAATCACTCTGAATGGTTTGTCTTCAATCACACGGTGTGTGCTTTGAAAACTCCACCTTGGTGTCACGGCTTCCTACTCACTGGAATGGGTTCCAAAGAGCAAATGTTTGAGGAGACAGGAGATGCTCCCTGCACCAGGTAACAAAAGTGCTCATCACATGGAACACACCTACTGCATCAGAGCGTGATTGGGAGGCTGTGGATGCCTCCAAAGGATTGTTTACCTGGACTTCACAGCAGAGTCTGTGCCTGTCTGCCACGGCACTCTCCTGGAGATGCTGCTGCCCACGGCTTGGACAGGCGCTCCTTCCCTAGATGAGAAACTGGCTGATGGCCGGACCAGAAATGGGGAATGGTGCCACAGCCAGGGCTGTTCCCCAGGGCTCGGTGCTGGGGCCAGCCCTGTTCAGCATCCTTATGGATGACCTGGGTGAGGGATTGAGGGCACGCTCAGGCAGTGCGCAGGTAACAGCAGGTTGGGTGGGAGTGTGGGTCTGCTGAGGGCAGGGTTACTGCCGGACACACACACACACACATGCACACTGTCTGGTGAAAAGGCATGAACTTTTTATTACAACATCTGACTCCACTTTTATAGTATTTCTACACAGACCAGGGACCGGGGGAGAAGGCTGACACCTCTCCCATCCCATTGGCCAAGACAACTGTCCATCAGCTGTCCATTCCTCCAAGAGAAAGAATGTAAACTAACTTCGTCTGAACAAAAACATTTATGACAACCATGTGTGAGAAAGAAACTAAAAAACTATGAAAACATTGGATCTGTGAAATATCAGAAAGCTAAAAAATCAGAGTGATAGGGCAGGAAGGCTCTGCAGAGGGATGTGGACAGGCTGGGTCCATGGGCTGAGGGACAGCGGGGCCAAGAGCCAGGTCCTGCCCCGGGGTCAGCCCAAGCCCATGGAACTGGGCTGGGGCAGAGGGGCTGGAAAGCTGCTGGGAAAGGCCCTGGGGTGCTGTGAATGCCTGGAATATGCACGAGGATGGAAAAATGGGGTATGAAAGCAATGGGATGAGACTTGGAAAGAGTTGGAATGGGCATCCTAATCAGAAATTTTAACATCTTTGCAATATTTGAGTAAGAATTATGGGTCCTTGTCTCTTGACAGAAGCTCTGGATGCAAACAACATGTCCTTAGAGGCTGCTCTGCATATCTAATTTTGACCACAGTGAGATTTATATTCACAGTGACACATAATGAAGACATGTGTGACACATCAATATGAGTAAACAAATACATAATTCAAAATAAAGTATTTGTAGAGAGGGTTGTATTGGAAGCTGCTAGTCACATCAGGTTTATGACAATGAAGCAATTCCAGTTTATTCACTGATCCTAAGTAAATCCATAAGGGAAAACAATATAAAAAAACAATGCTGCCAACATCCTTCCACCCACACATCTATCCAGAGGAGAAACTGAAACAACTTCTGGCACAAAACCACCTGTATTTGCGATATAAAACACTATGTAACTCAGCCTTATTTATCTCTAACGAGGACACAAGTCAGGAGGAAGTTTGCAGTTATGTCACTCTCAGTAAATTAGCTGTGTTATGTACTGAAGCGGGGAATCATTACAACTGCAAAAATTAAAAATACAGCTAAAGTTTTAGCACTTACAAGGAGTACACTTATTAACTACTACAAGAAATGGCAACCTAGAAATGTTTGAAGTTTTACAATTAAATTTTTGTGCAGAAGGCCAGTGCAAATCAATCAAACAAACAAACATGAAACAAATGGAAAAATGATACCTAACTTCAAGACTGAGCAATAGGGAAACATTTATGATCTCTGGAAGCATCTCCAAGAAAGCAGCACTGCTCTACAGAACCCAGCATTTCAGCAAAAGTCAGAGGCTACTAAAAGATTTTGAGTGAAAGTTTTCTATTTCCTTGTGGCAATCACCACTAGGATGAAAAAAAGTCAGGAAAACAAAGAACCTCAGAATCATCTTTCTGATCCTTTCATTATACCCTCTAGAATAATAACAGTGTGATGAAATGCCACTGGGTCTGTACTTTTATGGATCAAAGCAGCACAAGCCTAATTACGATTCCAGATTTTCTGAGACAGTGTAATGCCTTAAATCGTTGTGAGGAAGTAACAGGTTTTAATTTCTAAATATAACAATGAGGGGGGG
>WBMY01010033.1:0-12779 GCA_013397315.1 Donacobius atricapilla | reverse complement strand
GGGGGGGAATCCAGAAAATAATATGGTGTCCTTGAATGACAGAAAAGGATTGGACTTAAAAATAAGGCAGTGAATAGGCAGGAAAAGAAATTGACTGAAGAAAAAAATATTAAGACACAACAAATATACCAGGATATTATTTGCTTCTGTGTTTCTCAATTACAGCTTAACCAAAGGAGTTGTGCTGCCATAAAACAGTCAGGAGTCTGTCCCACACTTTAGAGCAATTATATTATTAATATGCTAATATCTCATGCATATTAAAATCTTATAAAAATATTGACTTAGATATGCAAGGTCTTATTGTCAATTATAATTAGCTATGAAATTTTCTAATGACTAGCAGCAATAATAATAACAATAAGCAGACTGATTGAGGATGAGTTGTCCGGAATATTTGGGGGTTTTTATTTGAAATGATTTCATGATTGAAGTAAAATAATTTAAAGCTCAAATGAAATCCCTCCCTTACTCATAGACAAAACATCAAAATGCTTTAATAAAGATTTTTATTAAAGCAGAATTTATTATAGACGTATTTAAATGTCATTACTTTTAGAGCTCATATTCCTTTCTGAGACTGATTTTCTTAACAGTGCAATTTAATTACTCTTATGTCTCCTTCACAGATAAAATATTGCTGGATATCCTGGATATGAATCAGGTTCTAGGAGTTCAGTATCAAGCCTTCTTACTTGCATACCTTCAGCAATAAGCAAAACAGCCCTCTCCGGCACCTTTAAAAACACCATCTCCTTTGTTTTTCAGACAGAAAAGTTCCATTCTTTCCTGCCCTGCACCTTTGCCAGAAGCTCAGAGCGTGCTCCTCAGTCTTTATTCTAGACAGAAAAGTGCCTCCAGAAGACTGACTGAAATTACGCTGAGTTACAAACCCCTACTGTGCCCTGCTCCCATGCAGAACAACCAGGGGAGAATTCAGATAGTCCCAATCTGCTCAGAACTGATGAACTCAGGTACTCAAATGAGGTGAATTGCACACAGCATTTCTAAGATTAATTTTATCTTCTTTAGAACTTCTAATTCAAACGTTTGAAGTGCAGATGGCCAATTGGTAGCTGGTCAGGGTAAAGATGCACTCTGCTGATGTAACATATATCTATACATCATCTATATATCATCTATATGGTCAGCTTAACCAGCCTCTAAATTCCCTCAAAGTAACTAATAAATATTCTATGCTGTAATTAGTCATGTACATTTCTGCTTGTATTCCTAACTTGAATCCTTCCCTGTTTTATGGCCCAAGAAACGTTATTTCCTTCTAAAAAACCACCTAATGCCCCAACCTTTAGTGGTTTAAGCTTTGAACAGTGCTCCAACTCCAGCAGAACTTTATGAAATGAATATTTGCCAATCTAGAACTCAGCTGTCCAGCCTGGATTTATAACGCCCAGAAAACAGAAGTATCATTTAAACTGTTACTGCAAATCTCACTCCTTTTCCTCGTTGTAATGACATTTACTACCTTCTTTGACCTTTTGGGGTTTTTTTTATTTTACTGAATTACTCAGATGCTTTATTCACAGCTGCCTTCCATGCCTCCCTCGGGAATCAGAGGTCTCCAACTTCTACCCAACATCCCATACCTGAATTTCAGTGCTTGCTCCTGGACTACTGAGGCCACAGAGACTGTTTCACAAGCACATTCCTTTCTCGTTTGTATTCCCTCATAAATATGGCCAATCCCATGCTATTATCCATGTGGATCACCTCTCCTGCTCTTCTCGAGCTGTGTGAAACAGTAATGGGACAATCTGTGCTATGTTTGAATACACTTTCACAGCTGAGAGCTGCAAACTGGCTTGACAAGGTGCACCAGCCCTCCCCTGAGCCATGGCAAACTTTCAGTGACCCATTAGGATCTGAAGAGCTCTGTGTAACCCTCTGGTTATGTGCAAAAGGATAAAAACCACCTTAGCAAATTCTGTGTTTTAGTGTAAAAATGATGGATTATATAGTTTGAGTTCCACTAAACCAGAGAAAAAAGGGTCAAGCAGAAAAGGTTAATATTCCTGAGCATCTCTTGTTTAAACCTCCATAAAAGGCTTGTTTCCTTCTCTTTCTCAAACTTACCGAAATTTACTCAGCCCTAAGTTAGAGATAATTATATGATGTACCAAAGTAACTCCCTAAAATGTTAGAATTATTGCTATTAATGCCCATAGTTATTTTTACCATAAAAGGCTAAATAAAATTAAATAAATGAAAGCCTAATGAAAGCAAAGGTATTCATGGCATTAAGAAGTACATTTTAGCTGAAGGCTTGTTCTGAAGAAATATGGATCTCTTCCTTTTTAATTAGTGTCTTTGCATTTTTTAAAGGAATACACACACTATAGATAACTTTGCAGTGCATGTGCTGGGTGATGATTCAATTACTCTATTTATATCCTCAGTAAACCATATAGAGCCTTTCTGGCTTTATGCCCTTTCCCATTAGGTGACAAAATTGCCTCATACTTCTTCATTTCCAAAGAATGCCGTTGTGTGGGTAATTACCTGTGTCAGAGCCCACAGCTTTGTCCTTGAGATGCCTCTGCTCTGGGGCTGGAAAATATTTATTGTGGTCAAATCACCATTTACATTTCAAGATCTTGTCTAGATTTTCACCTCTTGCTTTAAATAATTATTCAGTAGAATTTCTACTTGTTTTGGCAGTTCTGGTGCTTTGCCCAGCCCCTGGGCAGGGGGCTGAGGCTGCCATGGGAGCGCTGCTTGCTTGGAACGTGGGGCTGAGTGCCAAGAACCCTTTGAGCAAGCAGTCAATCCCAATGAAAATAACATCTCTGGGACTGCAGTATCTGCAGAATAAGGACAAGAAATTCCATTAAAACCCTTCATTCAGAGATTTAAACCTTGGCTAAAGGCACAGCTCCAGGCTACAAGGAGTATCTTCACCCAGGCACTGGCGTTGGAATTCCCAAGCAGCCTGCTCTGTTGTGTGTCTGTGAGTGTGACGTGCAGAGCGTGAGGATCACAGGATCTCAGAGTAGTTCGGGTTGGAAGGGACCTAAAAATAATCTTTTTCCACACCCAGCCATGGCAGGGACACCTCCCACTGCCCCAGGCTGCTCCCAGCCCCAGTGCCCAACCTGGCCTTGGGCACTGCCAGGGATCCAGGGGCAGCCACAGCTGCTCTGGGCACCCTGTGCCAGGGCTGCCCACCCTGCCAGGGAACAATTCCTGCCCAATATCCAACCTAAGAGGGAGAAGAATCCAGTGCTGCAAATGATCATAACACAGCTCAGAGGAAAATCTGAACCTCGAGTAGTCCACTCAGTGCTATATCGGGTGAATATGAGCCTGGGGACTTTAAAGGGATCATCATTTAGCTGTCTTTAGAGATAATAAACCAGGCTTTTTCTTATTTATTGATGTGTTTGTCACAAATCTGAGCCAGCCAAGTGGAATATATTTAGAAGTCTTTACTTGTTGAAATCTATGGTATCATTCAAGGAAGCTCTACTATGTAATGACATATTCTGGGGAAAAAGATTACCTCAGTTTTTAAAAAGAGAATTTCAGATAAGCCTTGCTTAGGAAGGCATTGCAAGTATATTTTGTTTCCAAAGTATTCACTAGACCCCTGTATCTCAAGTAGATCTCAGCTTCAGTTTCAGGGGGATGAGTATGCAAATATCAGGATATTCATATTTAAATCAGAGGAATGTTGTGCAGTCAAATTCTGTTGCTAATAAATTTATTTCTAGGCTAAGTTAAACCAGCTTCTCTGAGATAAGTCGGCTTTGGTTTCAAACTACACCAGTTCTCCATGCATTACAGCTGTTTTTATATCAATTAACCAGCAAGGATGGGCATTTCCTTAGTATTAATGGCCCACACTGCGAGCGTGCTAGAAAATGGAAATCCACGGAGCTGGAGGCAGAGAGAGGACAGAATTTAATTATTACATGCCTTATCCATGTCTGGCAATCTGATCACTTGAATGATCAGTGATTCTGAGCTCCATTCAGAATCTGTAGGAAAAAATGGTCTAATAAATAAGTCATGGTTATTTGATTTTCTTTTCCTCTGACTAGCATTGACAACACGTAACGTGGTAAGTGCTGTGAAACCTTTAAAAGAAACTGGGAGAATACTGAGGAGTTAAGCCCAGCCTGAACACTGCTCTGCTTCACTGCCCAGCAAAATTGGCAGCCAGTTAATGCCAGCAATACAAGCATGTCAATGGGAGCAGGAGTTACAGCAATAATTGTAATCTGCACAACGAAAAAATGTATTTGCGGGTTCAGGAGCATGGGATCACATCTGACTATCCTGACTTCACTAGATTTTACTGAATGGTAGAAAATTCATTTCAAGCAAGCAGCAAAGAACCAAAGATGTGATGAGCCTTTGTACACACAAAAAAGATGCACCAAAAGAGACGTCTGTAATTTAATCATTTATTCTTACTGCACTGCAATTCAGGCTGTCAAAAAATCCTTGCACATGCCCCCAGATTCCTTTTCTGTTCAGGATATAGCTCTAGAGAGCTCAAACACATGAGCAGCACTATCAACCCTGACTTACAGAGCAAGACTACATTCACCCCTCTCTCAAGCATCTAAATTTCAAATAAACCTCCCAACCCTGGCTACAACTTTAAGCTCATGTAAGTCTCTGTTACACCACAAACTAATGAGAATTCTCATTAGGTCAGCGTTTAAAGTCCAGAGTCAGTGACAACATTCACCCTTTATATCCACAGAGCATAAAGTTCTCAGGGAATCATTTTGCCAGTGGACCTGCTTCCTCCAGCCTGTCATCACCTGGATATTCCTTCTCCTTTCCATTCAGCAGGGTAAACTTGGATGAATGGCAATGTAGAAAGAAAATTTAAGAATCAATTCACAGGTTCAATAGCTTTGAGTCTCGCTCTTGTCATGAGTGTATCTCTTCTGTACACCCTAAGCCTGCATTTCAGAGGCATCTCTCAAAAATGTCAAGGTTCTTTCTAATACTATCTTCTCTTAAAAATCCATGTGGCCGAATTCATCAGCACAGAGGAGACGAATGAGGAAAAAAGTTAAGCAACAAAGAAGCAAAAAATTAATTTGATCCCATAAGAAAGAGATGTAAGAAATCTCACAACAGGAAAAATGTGCAAAAGACATTTAGGAGTAGACAGATTTAAGGGTAGCTGTTGAGAGGACTAAAGCTTCAGGAGGAGTTTAAAGAAAAACATACAACTAAATCTGAAATACTGAAACCAGCACCTAAATATGACCTGTATCACCTAAACATCACCCGTACTGTGTTAATCTCATGCAGTTCATTCTTTTCCACAGACATGGTTTAATGTCTAGTACCCACAAAAAGATTAAAGAATTCACTCTTGTGGGCATGCAACTATTAAGGAAATTCCCAGTGTGACCATTCATGGGACTCTGTGTCAGACACACTCCCACCACACTACATTGTCACTGCCAGGACCCAGCAGCAGCTCCAGGTTCCCTCTTGGCTGCCCACACCCCACTTACAGCCAGAGCAGGTTCCCTCACTGGTTCCAGCCCAGGTTTCCCCCGGCAGTCTCAGATCGCTCATTCCATAAAGTCATTTATTCCCAGCACAGTAACACGGCCACAGCCCAAACCTCTGCCTCTGAGGAGGGACCCCACAAAGGCTTTTATCCCTTCACAGCATGAGCGTAGGGAAACTTTGGCTCTTCCTCCTGAGCCCCGGACTCCTGCCCTGACTCCGGGTGTCCCTCACCCAGCTGTGCCACAGGTCCTCAGATCCCTTCCCATGCAAGGGTCACAGGTCACATCCTGTCTCCTGGGCTCCCACCCAGAGCTCAACCTGCAGCTGGCAAACCAAGCTACCTGCACCAGGAGTGTCCCTCCACACAAGCAGAATGCACGGTGGTTACTGGGATTTAAACAGGAGGCAAAACTCAGTGCACTGGCCACGCATTTCGGGAACAAGAACGCAAAGGCAATACAAAATCTGGGCAAATGTCTGAGGGAGAGGCACTCAAGGCAGCTGTTCTTTAGTCTGGCGGGCCAGATCAACTCCCTGAAATCAAGGCTGCAGAAAACTCGAAACTCCTTCAAAAGAGTCTGTCAGCAACGGGAAAATAAAGGAGGGAGCAGCACCATCCAAAATGTCTCACTTTGCACAAGTCTCAGAATACGATGGTCATGTTATTTGTCACCAATAGCCCGAATTTGTTCTGAACAAGCACTGGCCAGACACTTGCCTATGAATGAGCACAGAAAACGTATTTCTTCTAAATAAAAACCCAACCAAACAAAAAACCCCACAAAAAAAACCACAAGCTGGTCTTTTGCCTGTCAAGTACATCTAGAAGTCACATTCCCCACTGGCGCCCACTTCTCTCCTTCTTGTTTTGCTAGACATGAAAGGGTTTCCATTCATATTTTGGGGTATTAAGATTAAAAATGTTTAAAATTATCCACACACATTTTAAATCTGATCACTTTTAAAAAGATCAGCCAGCCTGAGCCTGAGGATCTTCATCCCCATTTGAAGTGGAAATGCACAAGCAGTAATGCTCCATTCAGCCACACCAATCCTGCCTTGGAAGGTTCCTACCTACGACAGCGGCTGAGGGAGGATACAAATAAATAACTTTGTCACGATGACAAGCAGGAAACTGCCAAAAATTACCTCAGCTTAGAGCACAAATTTAGATGCAGGCACCTTACCAGCATAAAGCTCTGAAATAGCAAATTATGGTTTGTCAAAAGTTGGTGTTTATCTATTAAAGCACTGCTAAATCAGGATCTACCATGCTGGGAATCAAGAAATAAATATCCATTATGATGGCTTATAAGTAATAAACAAATTTAATGGCAATTAAATGGCCTGGTCATTGCCCTGCAGATGGAGAGGAGAGCCTTGCACAAGCCCTAGGAAGCAGCCCAGGAAGAGGAAATGTTCTTGCACAAACAATTCCAACGTATTTATTTTCCAGCGAGATCAACAGTCCATTAATAACACTGTCAGTGAAAGCATCATAATGACACACTTGGTATTTGCATTTGCTGCTTGTGTCTGCCTCCGACAGATTTCTTTTATTTTACAACAAAAATTTTGTCTATTACTGTCTTGCAAAAAAAAACTAAAAATGCCATTTTCCCCTGTTTGACAGTTCTATGACAAATTTAATTTCTGCTGGAGGAGCTTAAAAATAATTTCACTTAAATAAGCAAAGACAGTAGTCTATGAAATTAAGCCCTTGTTTTATATAAATGTCAAATAATTATATTAGGAAAGAAAAAAGAAGCCATCAGCAGGAGCACAAAATGCTTAAAACAAGATTGGCATTATTATTTTCATAGCCAGTCTGATAAGAGGCAATTTTACAATAGCAGTAGATGCTGAGGCTCCCATGAAGTCTAATGACAAGGCTGATTTCTTACAAAATTCTTGAGTATAATTATGTTTCAAAAAACTAAAATGCAACAGGAAGACTTCATGCTTGTGTGGCTCAGAAAAGTGCACTTCTGGCAACTTTGCTCTGACACACACATGTAAAGGAGATATAAAAATGAACTGGAGGAGTGTCTTGCAAAATTATTCCTTTTATCTTGTTCCTTTTTGACTTTTTGGAGGAAATAAATTGTAAAATTACTTCACTTTACATCTTACTATTCCAATGTCTGAGAGTCTTGGATCATAAACTAATAATTCTGCTTTCCATGCTCTTGGTAAATCTCATGATCTGAGAAAATTAGTATGGATATTTTAAATATTTTCCCTTTAAAAACATTGAAATTATTAACTGTTTCCATATTAAGCTGAAAAAGTATGCCTGATGAAACCACACCTTCCTTTCCTTTCTCATGTGCTTCCCTGTGGCTTGGCTTCTCTGCAAGCAGAAAGTATTTCTGCTAATTTATTGAAGCATTGTTTGGCTGCAAGATGGCAGAATAACAGGGCACTGGTGGCACTACTGGCAATGAAACCCCCAGATTACTGAGGTGGGTCAGAGGAACACAGGGATCCTTACAAGGATTGTAACTTGGGAGCTCTGTTTACACCCAGACCCACCTCTCCCACTTATGTGTGTCACGGATCCCCGCTATGTTTGGTTTTAAAAACAAGTACCACAGGAAAGATACTAGACAACAAAAATGGGCCAAATAAGCATATTTTATCACCCAATTTTTTATGTTCACAGCTATAGTACTATGAAACTGAGCTTCAGATGCTCTGTACCATAATGCTGTATCCTTCAAGGCAGAGATCTGGGGGAAAAGAGAACATCACATCACGCGGTTCTCTCCATGCAGGAGTGAGCAGCACTGATCACCAGGCTCTGGAGACAGATATTCCTACGGTGCTGGCCCAAGAGCGTGCACAAGCAGGGTTCTGCTGTACACTGAGTGCACAACAGAGGCACCAGCAGAGAGGCTTCCAGGGTTTGTGGTCCAGCCCAGCACAAGACACTGAACTGACGGTGGAGTGGCAGCCGCAGCTTCCCCGCCTGCTCCTTTGCCTCAATAGGCTTGTGTCAAATGCTTTGTCTAAAATACAGTGCTAATGTGAATAATAAATTACACTGCCGTGTGTGATCCTGTCAGCAGCTCCAAATTAATTAAGAATTCTCCTTGGTTAAAATCTCTGACCCGTATTGCCAGGCAGGGCAGCTCTCCAGGCTCGGGTGTGCAGAGCAGCCACCAGGGCTCTGCGGACCTGAACAATGCAGGCTCTTGTTGGGGGCTGGATGTGACTAAACTCATCCCTATGTATCCAACAGCACTACTTTCATGCAACATTACCCCTGTGCTTAATCATTCATGGCTCTGAAACATAATAGCACTCAGAATTAAGAACGTCTGGGTTGAGCCTTCAATTTACTTTTACAGTAGCAAAGCTTTAATTTTTTTCCATCTTAATACAGCTAATTATAAACTTTTGGTTGGGCTCTTTAAACCATTTTTAATGTTTACTCTGCATACCCTGTACATATGTACTCATCTGTGTCTTCAGAATCTCTATCACCATATTCACTGGGAAAAAATATGCAGTTGTGAAAACTAAAAGAAATAGAGCTTGCACAAAAATGAAGCTTTCCTTCTAAAATTCTCGAACTTGAGCACCCAATGCATTTTATTTTACTGAATTACATAAAGTTTCCACTGCACAGCTGGTTATAATCAATTACAAACCCAACAGAACAGTCAGAGTACACAAACACTTACTGGTTTCAGTGGCTACAATAGTGATGTTGTGCCATGTGCTGGTTTCTCTGTCCAGGGGTGTTGCCAGAGTTATTTTCCCATCCTCTGCGTTGATGTTGAACTGCCTCTCAAGGTCAGTGTGGCGATCAATGGAAAACCTGCAAAACAGACATCCCTATAATCTACTTAATGAAGTTGGTGTAATCCATACAGTCACAGAGACAAGTTAGGGAGCCCTCTGAGAGCTGCAGTTTCTAGCCAAATGGATTGAGAAGCTCAATAGCATAATAATTTAGAAGACAAAATGACAAACTGAGGCAAAAAAAAAAAACAACCAATAATTATTGCCCAAGGAGTAATTAGCTGTAAACCCTGTGTGAAGGTCGTAAAGTGCCCTCAGGTTCACTGGGTAGCATCTCTGAAAAACTGTGCTGATCAAGAGTTAATTACACCATCCATCACATTTATTGGACAGTTTCTATGGTATTTCACAGTAACTGATGATAATTTCAACAGTAATGTATTAAGCCACAAAAGTGGTGGGCTTTGTGGTTATTTTAAAAAAGGGCCGAATAATATTATTTTACCAATAAATTTCAGATTAACGAAGCATGAACGATTCCCCAAGCACATTATTTCCTTATGGTTCAAGCAGCTCCATGGGCAGAGCACAGTGAATCACCATTTTTTCCTATAAACACTGCAAACGCTGAAGGCTCAATTCTTATGGGCTGACATCACTGATTTTTAACTAACATTTGACAGGTAGTCAGAGTTTGCAAATGTGAAGATCCAGGTAAATTCTGCAGCCCAAGCAGAGACAGCCTGACAAGGAGCCAGAGCTGCAGTGGATTGCTCCAATGCTGCATTAAGCAGGATGATGATTTAAAGCCCAGGTCCAGATCTCCAGAAAGCTTTTATGTTTGTCCATTTGTACAGAGTTATTTTATTAATGAATTATTTGAGAAAAGAAGCTAAATCACAAAATTGAGCCTTCATTTTCTTGACAGGAAAGGCAGGAAAAGAGGGAGTTGAGTGATAAACTATTGATATGGTTTAACAGAAATTGACTTCAAGGGGTTTTACTGAATCCTAATTGTGGATTTATATAAAAGCCTTTTAAGCCTTTGTGTCTGTGTATTACAGAAGCTACCAGCATGCACTGGCAGTTTTTACATCTGTTCTGCATTAGAGCAAGGCACAATAGGTGAGCTAGGATATGATATCAGACTCAATTACCTTATGGAGTGGCCAGAAAAGTGACTCCAGACTGTCACTTTCTTATCACTTTCCTACCTTTTGCAAGCACATTGTTAAAATTCCCCAATAAAAGTAAAAGAACATATTTTACTACAGTGAGAATGGCATAGTTATCTGAACATCAGCTATTCATTTGTGCTTTATCAGAAGCAATTTCCAAAAAACATTCTGATTTGGAGGTCCCTTTATACACTACAATAAATATATTTCAATGAACTCAAACTCATTCCAGCCTAACACCATCGATTTTAATAGATACAGCATTAGCATCTGATTTCAAAGTTTAGGATTATTGTGACCATATTTCTATTTTATTATTCCAGTATCAGATATTTTTGTATTTAGAATGAAAGTTACATTGCAATTAGATTATTAGATTTTAAATACTGCATTGCCAGAGATCAAAGCTAAAATGATCACACTGGTAAGGCACTTAACAAGTAATGGATTTAAGAGGGAAAACCCCAGCTTAACTATGAAGTGGGATTTGTTAGATATTTACTTGTTCTGTTTCAAACTCTGAGAAGAACTAGTTTTATTCATTGAAAAATTATTAGTTTGGTAAGAAGAGTACCAGAAAAATATGAAGTCGAATTCCAAATATCTGTGCCTAAAGTTGGGCACATGCACCTATATCTGGATATTTAAGTAAACTGACTTTCTCGTGAGCTCCACACACTCAGTGCTCAATGGTTTAATGGGAACTGCACTAAACTCAGCATTTCTGAAAATCAGGTCACTTGAGTGGAAGAATAAAGCTGTAGGTACTTAACTTCAGGCAATCATTTCTGAGAATGGATCTTGACTGTATTTTGATGTCTCCCTAGTTCCAATTAAAGTATTAGAAGTAAAATTCTAGTACTAGTGAAGCTAGTAAAAAATACCTTACAGCCTTTCACTGGTTTAAGATTTCACTCAAGAAAATGCAGGAAAAGACAGCAATCAGCTCTTTTTATAGAGTCATCACTTAAAACTATCTTTTCATTCTTGAGTTTTATGTAATGATGCTGAAAGAACTCTACTGATATCAAACATATATGAAATTTTCACAGTCCACAAACAAAATAAAATGTGAAATGCTCATATGCTATTCAGTGTTTAGTTGACATGGGCTTGACATAAATTCCACTGAGGGAAGGCACAGTTTTTCTCTAAGGATCAATCCTAACTTAAACTTCCACTCACGGCCTTCCTGCCATGCCAGTTTTGAAGTTATAAAAAAGGAAGTGACACATTTGTGGGTTTATTATATCACATTTCATCCCATCCCAGCACTATTTCCTCAGAACATACACCCAGCAATTCAAGAGGAAACATTTTTAACATAACTTGTGTCTCTTTGCAAGACAGCTAAGAGGTAAAGCCCTCTCCTGATTTTAATGTGATAAATATTTGTTACAAAACCAAAAAATAAAATCTGCAGTGTCATAAACCTGGGAAAACTAATGGTACATTTGCAGTTTCCTTTTCATGATAATGGTGTTGTAAGTCTTTTTAATGGGAATGCATTGTCAGATCCATAAAACATACATAAAACATGTATTTCTCTAAAAATGAGAAAAGAATATCTTGGGAAATAATATCTTTGAGGTTGCCATAAAGCCAGAACAGGTTATTGGGAAGTTTGGATTAGTTTATTAGTCTGCAATGGCAATTATAGGAACAACCCCACAGTGGTTTAACAGAAGCCTGGAAATGATTCTCAGTCCTGCTCTTGCACTGTTGCTGTTATGATTTCATTTGATCTACTCCTTATTTGCACCAACGTAAATAGGAGCAGAAATCCATTTTTTCTCCTGCTGAGATTTGAACCCCAGCAGTGACACCCCAGGAGTGGTAAATCTCCATTTTTGTTAATGCCGGGTAGATTGGACAGGGTACTTAGTGATAGATAAACAACTGCACCATTGGGGAGGCACAAAATATTGGATATGAGTTTTCAAGGCCTGCTGTGAATTAAAGAAAATGATCAACTGCTGCCAAAGATGAAATCTCTGCTGAAGAAAATGGGGCAAACCTGCTCCAGTGCATCTTATCTCTCCACAGAGAAAGCCACTAAAGGGCAGTGATTTATAGGAGGAGAGTTGCAGTGTAGGAAGAAACATTATTACTCATGCTTTTTGCTATGTGCCTGGATCATGCTTTATCCAAGATAATTCACTGCTGACCAAGAGAGCGTGGCTATGAAGTAACACCAGGAGCAGGGAGCCGGTGCTGCTGGGCCCACAGCCCTGTGCCAACAGGGAATGATCTTCCCGGGCTGGGGATGATCTTCCCGGGCTGGGGCTGCTCCAGGATGCGCCACCCTGTCCACAGCAGCCCCAGCAAAGCTGCACAGCTGAGCTG
>WBMY01010024.1:236801-259882 GCA_013397315.1 Donacobius atricapilla | reverse complement strand
TATTTTATTTTATTTTATTTTATTAACTGTGAAGAAATGGAGCGCGGGCGGCCCAGCCGCCCCGTGCGGTGCCCCGGCCCGCGGCACCACCGCGCTGTCCCGCCGCTGCCGCCGCCGAGCTTCGCCCTTCCCCGGGCACCTCCTCCGCGGGGACGGTGGTATCACCCTCGTGGCGGCGCGCCGGAGCCCCNAAGAGGCACGGAGCCCCGGCACGGCCGCGGCCCGGGCTGGCAGCGGGAGGTGCGGGATGCACCAGGGCCGGGCTGTGGCGCGGGATGCACCAGAGCCGGGCTGTGGCGCGGTATGCAGTGCCGGGCTGTGGTGCGGGATGCACGGCCGGGCTGTGGCGCGGGATGCACCAGAGCCGGGCTGTGGCGCGGGATGCAGTGCCGGGCTCTGGTGCGGGATGCACTGCTAGGCTCTGGCGCCAGATCCTCCTAAACTACAACGGCGGCGGCGGCGCGCAGGGGAGCGCGGCCGGGGGCAGGGCGCCGCCGGGGAAACCCCTGGGTCAGGGAGAATGAAAGCACCCGAAATTCTCGAGATTTTTTTTTTTTTCTATTATTATTTATAGCNCCCAGCCGCCCCGTGCGGTGCCCCGGCCCGCGGCACCACCGCGCTGTCCCGCCGCTGCCGCCGCCGAGCTTCGCCCTTCCCCGGGCACCTCCTCCGCGGGGACGGTGTTACCACCTTCGTGCGGCCGGGCGGAGGCCCGACAGGCGCCATTCTGACGGCGGAGCCGGGGTAACCCCTGACGGGCACCATTTAACTTTCCCCGCACGGGCGCCATTCCTTCGCCGCAGGGCCTCACGGCTGCCGCGGCCCTGCTCGGGCTGACCAGGAGCTCGCAGCAGCCATTTTGCTGAGGCGCTGCACATACCTGCGAGGCTTTGTTGCCCTGTCTCAGGCAGAGCAGCACTTCACAGTGACCGATTTACTTCCTCCGGCAAGGGCGACTGCCTTTGGGGCACCATGACCAAGACTGGAGGAGGGTGAGGGACATGTGTAGGGGTTCCAGGCATCTCTGAACTGATCAAGCTGATTACAGAGCCCCAGACTTCTAGTGTCCTGCACAGCGCAGTGTCCCCTCCCAACATACCCTTATCACTTGCTTAACCGAGTGTGCTTGAATCACTGTCCAGGGCTAGAAGAGAGCACTGGAGAAGTCTAAAGGTCATTCTAGTTCAGTGTTGCTTGGGACACTCACTTTTGGACTGAGCTGCTGGGACAGTGTGTGCAGTCATACAAATTTCCCTTCATTCAGCCCTGAACTACTCCTCTGCACGTGGAGGTGCCAGGAGAGCATCCTCAGGGCCAGCCCTGCGGTGAACCTGTCTTTGGCCTGTGAGAAAGGCACATTGTTACTGTAGCTACATGATTTACTAACCAGACCATTTCTACAGTTTACCAGGACATTTCTAACCCATCAGTCCCTTTCTATTTGATGGTATTTAAAAACAGGGGAGAGAGAAAACTTAGGTGTAATGTAATTAAACTCCTCTTAATAATGGAGTGAAGTTTTTACTGGGATATGTAGTGTGTCTTCTGCCTGCTCTTCAGTCCATGCTCACAATAGTCTGTTCCTGCCTCCTTTGCAGCCAGCGATGAAAGGGTGAAGTCCGGTGTCAACACAACTGATGGAGAGAAGATTTTCACTGTGGCTTCCTGAAAAGACGGTGAATGGGTACCTCAGACTGTGCCCCTGTGAAAATACATGCCCTCAAGAGGAGCAACAAAGCCTGTTGTAAAGGACGGCAGTGCAGAAATGCAAGATATCTGATGCCTCTTTTGTCGGCTTGTCTCAATCCACATATTCTTTTCCTTTCCCCTTTTCCTCAAAACCTGGCATCAGGTCTTTAGCACTGTCCTGGCAACACAAGTGGTGCTAAGATCATGGTATGAGGGAGGAGGACTAGTAACAGCAGGAAACTAAAGCTGAATGGTGGGGATGGAGGGCAATGCTGGGGGCAGGGAGCTGTTGGATGCATGTACTGTCTGGGCAGTACTATCCATCCTCCTGCAATCCCAGCTCCTGCTACTTCATGTGCTTAAGAGACATCCTGTAAATGATAAAGCGGAATGTTTCCTCTGAAGTGAACTGATAAAATGGCACATTTCAATGGAATGTGGTTCCATCAGTGCTCCTCTGTCTTGCTCTTGAGACAGTCTTCATGCATAAAGTACTGTTGTTTGTGAAGAGCAAGAGCTTCAAGGGCTGACAGCAGCTGTAAACTGTAGTGGCCCTGCTTTAGCAAGTGCAAAGTCACATGTTTTCCTCTAGTAAGGGCTTTTCGGAGCTGCACATAGCAGTGAGTCATGATTTTTTGTCCTACTTAAATTTGTGACAGCTCACTTCAGGTCAGGCAACTTAATACTTTCACATGAATGGTCTGTGTGGTTCAATTTTGGCTGTGCCAGTATCATCTGACTGCAAACTTTTAGCACCTGTATATACCTACCTGTCTTAACCCTAAATTATGGACACTGAAGGCATTTTTTTCCTTGTTGTCTCCTTAAATATCTCAGTTAAACTATGCAGAAAAAATTATGTCCTCGGCCGTTGCATAAACTCTGAAGAAATAATTAGAGAGTCAAAAGAAATACTCCTTTTGAGAACAGAAAGAATCAAGTCTGTTTTTAGTGTAAAATATCTCATTTACAAATCTAGGGGAAAAAATAGAAAGCAAATATTCTGGACAAGTTATAAACAAATATAAAGAACCAAACCTCTGAATCTGGCTGAAAAGTCCTTTCTCTATGGGCAAATGGTAATAAGTGATGATGTGGAGGAGCAGTGTGTGATGATGGTTTTCATACTCTGCTTAATTATAAATTAAGTACAAATTAATAATATTCTCTGTGGCCACAGACTGCAGCTGTTTTAACTCATTCTTCTAAGTGTAATGTTAGATAGACTATTGGAAGTGCACAGCAGTTATGGGTTTCAGCAGTCAAAGCTGCTGAAAGTAAAAACCTTCTCTGCTGCTCATGCAGAAATAACCCAAAGTGCAGCAAACTGGGCTTTATGTTTGAAGTTTTTATGTATGGTACAAAATAGCTACTTGTAGAGACCTGCTGCAGGACTCTTGTTGGGAGGGCCTTGTGACATGCAATAATGCAGGGGGGGTTATAAAATGTGACATAGCTGGCATTAACCAAAATGGGTTTTTTATGTGCCTTCCAGAGCAAAGCATTTTTCTGTAGCTCAGTTAATGCAGCCCAAAGCTGATGATATGTGTCTGGTTTTTATGGAAGTCAGTATTTGATACTACATCAGTATACCTATGTCACTCTGGTACAGCCTATATCTCATTGCACCTTGTCTGTACTTTTGTGTTCCTTATTTTAAAGCAACAGGTGACATAAGAATCACTTAAATATTGGTATGTGTTGGTTTTCACCATGACAAGCTAGCTAAGTCAGCTGCAATAGCCACAACATGGTGTTGAACAGATAAATGCCCCAGCAACACAACACTCAACAGAATGATGCATGTGTTGATTAGTCCAGTGAAAAGTACTGTCTAATTGTACCATCAAGCATAATGAAACCATGATGAAATATTCTTGAGAAACTTTTTTGTGTCTGTCACAGTAGAATGTGTGGAGGACAACTTTTGTTGCAGCTGGGAAGTGAGCCCACCAGGGCTCTGTGTTAGATCTGTTGTTTGCAAATAGTGATGGGATGGTGGGAGATGTGGTGGTTGGAGACCACTTGGAGCACAGTGATCATGAAATTATGGAGTTCTTGATATTTGGTGAAATCAGGAGGAACATCAGTAAGACTTTTACATTGGACTTCTGGAGGGCAGACTTTGGCCTATTTAGGAGATTTATTCAGAGAGTTCCTTGGGAAGCAGCCCTTAAAAACAAAAGAGTTCAGGAAAGATGGGTGTGCTTCAAAACAGAGACCTTGAGGGCGGTGGAACAGACTGTCCCTGTGTGCCGAAAGATGAGTTGGTGAGGCAAATGTCCAGCCTGGATGGGCAAGAAGGTTTTAAAGGAACTTAAGAATAAAAAGAGGATGTATCATCTTTGGAAGGAGGGTCGGGTCTCTCAGGAAGTATTTAAGGGGGTTGCTAGGGTGACGCAGTTCATCACACACACACAACCACACACTCACACTTTGATCAGAAGGCATGAACTAAGAACTAAGTTTATTTAAAAGAATCTGACTCCATTATATAGTATTTCTACAAAGGCCAGGTATTGGGGGAGAAGGTTGACACCTCTCCCCATCCCATTGGTCAAGACAACTGTCCCTCAGCTGTCCAAATCTCTAAGAACAAGAATGAAAACTTTCCTTGACACTACAATAACATTGGCCAGTGTTTACAGACCAGAGCGTGAGAAAGAACCCAAAAGATGAAACTGTGAAACAGAAGAGAAGGCTGAAAAAATCAGAGTGACACTAGGGCATGTAGGAAAAAATTAGGGAGGCCAAATCTCAGTTCAAACTTAATTTATCAACTTTTGTAAAGGATAATAAAAAATGTTTTTTACAAATATATTAATGGGAAAAGGAAGGGTAAGACCAATCTTTGTTCTCTACTGGATGTGGGAGGGAACTTAGTAACGGCAGATGAGGAGAAGGTGGAGGTGCTTAACACCTGCTTTGCCTCAGTCTTTAGGGGGAAGATGGCTTGTCCTCAGGACAACTGTGTGGGACTGGTAGATGGTGTCAGGGAGCAGAACAATTCCTGTTACCCAGGAGGGGGAAGTCTGAGAACCGCTGAGCCGCTTTGATGTTCATAAATCTAGGGGACCAGATGGGATCCAGCCTGGCAGGTGAGCTTGTGAAGCTGTTCTCCCCCATTTACCAACACTCCTGTCTCACTGGTGAGGTTCCAGATGACTGGAAGCTGGCCAATGTGATGTCCATTCATAAAAAGGGTGGGAAGGAGGATCCTTCCTGGTAATTATAGGCCAGTAAGCCTGATCTCAGTAGCCTATAAGGTAAGGGGACAGTTCATATTCTGTGTCATCACACAGCACTTATGAGATGGCCAGGGTATCAGACCCAGCCAGCATGGGTTTAGGAGGGGTAGGTCGTGTTTGACCAACCTGGTCTCCTTTTATGACCAGGTGACCCATCTGGAGGATATGGGAACAGCTGTGGATATTGTCTAGCTGGACTTCAGCAAGGCCTTTGTCACTGTCTCCCACATCACTCTCCTGGAAAAGCTGGCAGCCCACAGCTTGGACAGGAGCACTCTTTGCTGGGTTGGGAACTGGCTGGATGGCCAAGCCCAGAGAGTGGTGGTGAACGGTGCTGCTTGCAGCTGGTAGCCAGTCACTAGTGGTGTCCCTCAGGGGTCTGTGCTGGGGCCAGTTCTGTTTAATCGTTTTATTGATGACATGGATGACGGTATTGAGGCTTTCATTAGTAAATTTGCAGGCGACACCATGCTGGGAGCATGTGTCCATCTGTTGGAAGGTAGGAGGGCTCTGCAGAGAGACCTGGAATGGTTGGATGGATGAGCAGGGTCCAATAAGATGAAATTTAATAAGTGCCGAGTCCTGCATTTTGGCCACAATAACCCCCTGCGATGTTACAGGCTGGGGACAGTGTGGGTGGACAGTGCCCAGGCAGAAAGGGACCTGAGGGTTCTGGTCGATGACCGACTGAACATGAGCCAGCAGTGTGCCCTGGTGGCCAAGAAGGCCAATGGCATCCTGGCCTGGATCAGGAATGGTGTGGCCAGCAGTACTAGGGAGGTCATTCTTCCCCTGTACTCGGCACTGGTGAGGCCACACCTTGAGTGCTGTGTCCAGTTTTGGCCCCTCAGTTTAGGAAGGACACTGAGTGCTGTGTCCAGCTCTGGGCTCCTCAATTTAGGAAGGACGCTGAGATGCTTGGGCACATCCAGAGGAGACAACAAGGTTGGTGAGGGGCTTGGAACACAAGCCCTATGAGGAACGGCTTAGGGAGCTGGGGTTGTTTAACCTGGAGAAAAGGAGCCTCAGAGATGACCTTGTCATTCTCTACAGCTTCCTGAAAGGTGGTTGTAGCCAGGTGGGGGTTGGTCTCTTTCTCCAGGCAGCAACTGACAGAATGAGAGGACACAGTCTTAAGACATGCCAAGGGAAATATAGGTTGGATATTAGGAAAAAGTTTTTTACGGAAAGAGTGATGAAGTACTGGAATTGTCTGCCTGGGTAGGTGATGGAGTCACCACCCCTGGATGTGGCACTCGGTGCCGTGGTTTAGTTGAGGTGTTAGGGTATGGGTTGGATTTTATGATCTTGAAGGTCTCTTCCAACCTAGTGATTCTGTGATTCTGTAATCAAATTTTAATGGACATGCAAGATAGATGTATTCTGAACCTTATGCAGACTTACCTTTCTTTAGCCATTATGTTACTCTCAAACCAAACAAAGTAAAGAAAAAATTAGAGGAGGACAAAAATATCCAATAAAGGAATTCTAAGAAGGAAGAAGCCTGCAATGATCAGCAAAAGTAAAGAAAAAGATAATTAAGCATCACTGTACAATCAATCAAACTTCTATATTATGTCTATATTGTTGGTTGCTAAGTTGGCAATTTTTATTTATAAAGTATTTCAATTGCTTATAAAGAATTACACAGCTAATCAGTTAGAACTGACATACATTTTGGCTAAATACCTATAATTACAGTTGTTTCATACCTGAGCCCCTGTTACTGATGTTGTGTAACAAGCAGTCCTGATTGCTGACATCAGCCCACTTAATGTTCCTGCATTTATGTGATAATTAGATAAAATCAAATAAAGACTTTCTAGTAACTTCATAAAATGAAGTAAATATATTTACTGAGATTAGCGAAGATCTAAAATATTGTTTATCGTTTCATCTTTTTCTGACAGTTAAAATAGGACCGTGAAAATACATGAGTTTTATCTAGGCAGTGCTACTTTTATAAAGTAACAGTGTGCAGGTCTGTGATATGTGAAGTGAGATTTGCAGAGATAACATCTTTGATTAGACCCACTATTTAGAAAACTACAGACAATTCAAGTTTTTATGCTTGGAAGGTCTCTGCTTCTCCCAAGTCTGTCAGCTCTCACTTGCACCCTTAGACCATCACTGCTACAACATGAACATTACATGTTCATGTTGACCTGGAATATACAGAGGAGCAAACTAAGCTGTCCATGTACATAAGCATGTGGAAATGAAGGTCAGTTTAGAGATTAGGCTTCAAAGATATTCTAGAGCATCCGCTTATTCAGAAGATGCTTCATGTTAGAAAAGCTGATTAAAAAACCCTTTGATCACTCTGAGCAGCAGATTTGAATTCAGTTGTAGATTTTTTCCCCAAAACATCAGTTATTCAGTACATGCTACAAGTAAAATGTATGGCTAGTATACATGTAACAGAACATCACTTTAAATGTTACAGCAATAAAACCACATTTGTTTACCCCAAGGTAAAATTCATTGTAGAGCAGAGGGTCTGCAAAGGGAGCTTTTTCCTGCGTTAACTTGAAAGTGCAGATGTCCAGTGAGCATGAGCAAAGTGAATGCTCTACAGCAGTCACTCCATGCCTAGTGGAAGCTGGAAGGAAGGGAGCTCTAGCTTTTGGCTATGCACACCCAGGGTGACCACAGGAACAGTCAGTAGAGGCTTGGGTTTTCTCTGTCTTTCTGTAGGCTAGAGGAGGTCAGCACTGCAGTGTGTCAGGCTGCACACAAACAGGCAGTTGAATTTCAGTCCTCCAAGCTTTCTGCTCTCCCCTGTTCAATTCTTTATTTCGCTGATTCTAAGTCAATCCTGGAAAAGCTCATCCCGTTATACACTCCATGGTTGGGTCCTTGCCTTGTGGGTCAGTTTGCTCTTAAGCTTTCCTCAGTCTGAGTAATCTGCAGCACTGCCTCTTTCCTTGGCATCTCTGACATGTATCCTAGGCATCTGCTTTTCATCTTCAATCCCTTTACAAAAATGGGGTCTTGATGGTCACCTGCCGTAAGGCAGCAAGAGCAGCTTTGGCTTGCCAGGCTTCTCATTAAAGTGAGTACCTCAAGCTCCGACTTTCCAGGCTCCACTTTTATCACTTCCTGGGCATATGTAGCAGTAAGTTAGTGAAGATTTTGAAATCAGTCACTCTGTACTTGGACAGACAACAATAAAAAACTTTTACAGGTGTTTCTTTACCTCCTCAGTCTGGTTTGTCCTCCACATTCAGGTAAGAGTGCCTCTGCAGAAATCTTTGTCTTTCCTATCCTGCCATCATAAGCTTTTCCCTGAGTTGTAGAATTTGCCTTCTGTATATCTTTTATTTTCTTTCATCTAATCTTGCAGTTAGAACCATTCTGCTTTGGAAGTATGCCCATCTGTTCTGCCCCAGCATCCTTTGTCTGCCTGCAAGTTACCTTTGAGTGACCCTGCAGTCTTTCAAACTGTGTGGTTTAAAAGCAGTCCTGTTAGCTCCTCTTCTCTTTCAAATCCTTCAGAATGGCTGGAAATAAGTGGGTTCAGCCATTCCATTTCTTGAAAATTAGTTTTTATTGTTTCTCATTTGTTGGATACATAGCTGAGCCATGATGAAAAATAGCCAATTCAGAAGCTTTTTAGATAAAACAATGGCATAAGAGTTTAATAAAATTAATTGGAATTTTTCATTATATGCAGATTCTCCAGGTCATCACATGGACATCTTCACATCTTGTGATGTGATGAAGAAATTCCTAATATTTAGGTTTATTCAAAATATCTGTTTCCTGGAATCATGTGGCCACATGAAAATACCCATTTTCATTTCTTCAGGAAATTCTCATATGAACATAACCAGAGAATGGCTTTGTTGGATCAGATCTAAATGGTCAAGGATGCACTATTTAAAAGTGTTCAACAGCACAGTCCCACAATCTAATGGAAAGGGGGAATACAGCATGATACTACTGTGTTTTCCCTTAGACATCTAAGAAATCAATGGTTTAATGATTTTCTGAGCAGAAACTTGCACTGAGGTCATGTTGTGGCTAGTAACCACATGAAGAGTTTAATTCCATAAATTTGTCCAAGGCATTTCAACCTCCTTGCACTTCTGGCCCCATAAAACCCTACATCAGTGAATTTCACAAAATGATTATGCAGCACTTATTTTTGTTACTTTTAACACTACAACTTCGTCCTTTCACTAGGTGTCCTCTTGTTCTTCCTTGTTCACCTTCCTCATGTCATTCTCTACAGGTCTTGTTTTCTGAGCTGAAGACTCTTAGTGTAATAAACTAAGACTTGGTAAGAAACTATGTTATCCTACTGATAAATCTGATCTGGTTTTCTACTTAGTCTTTTTCCTGAATTCACTGTAACCTTATATTCCTTTGTGGTGGCTTCACTGTTGGGCTAAAGTCTAATGTGTGGCTGCAGTATGAATTTGTTCATTGACATGGAGATACTTTCTGTTTTCTTCTCTATCTCCCCCAGTAATTTCTGACATGTCATGTTCCATGTATGTCATTACTGACCATTGAGCTGATATTTTCACAGGACTACATGAAAAGATTGCCAAAGCTCCTTCCCGCACCACTGGTTAATTTAGAGCCTATCTTTGCATATGTAGAGCTGTATGTAAAGGGATTGTTTTTCTTCAGGTTTGTTACTTTACATACATCAACATTAGGTTCAATAGTAATTTTAGTGGCCACTCACTCAGTGTGAGATCTTGATATCTTTCTGAAATTCTCCATAATCAGCTCTAGTTTTGAAGTGCTTGAGTATCAGCAACAATCTCTCTTTACTCATGGCACCCCCTTTTTCTTATAATTTATGAGTATTCTGGACAGAGTTTAGCTGGAATGTACTGGTAGCCTACTTCCATATTTTTCATCAACATGGTAAAACCTAGCCATTTATTCCTGTCCTCGAAGCAGAAAACCTACCATCTTATGCCAGGACAGTTTAACTTCAGTCTTTGATGAAGAACTTTATCAAACCCTTTTTTAAAATCTGCTATACAGTGTGCAGTCAATATATAAGCATTGATCTTTTTACCCCAAATTAGTGCTGAAGTTGCTAACAGCTGTTTGCTTAGGAAAACTCTGGGGGAACCAAATATGCAAATTTAGTAACAGGGTTCTACACATGTATTAAAAATTGTAATCTTAAAGCCTGTTTTGTAAATTTTCAATGATTGGTGTTGGCAATGCAGCTAATTGCATGTAATTGGTAGTACTTTAGTATTTATTTCCCTTTCTCTTCTGTACAGCTTCTATTGTGCATGGCTTCTTGTAGTTAGAGAGGAGGTGCCTCACTTAAAACCTGATTCACTGAAATAAACCTAAGATTTACTCTGAAACTGAAGGGGATTTCTGGAGTTCCTAGGCTTTGCATTAGTGTGGTGCAGAAGGCAAAGTATCAGGCCCAGTAAGCCAAAGCCACTTTTCCTATGCAAAAAACTGAATGGTGTAAAATGCTATCATTAATAGGCACTCATAGTATAGGAGATACATGTAAAGAGGGAAACTGTAAGCATACTTATAAATACAGAAGGCTTAACTCTTCCATTAATCCACAGTTGCCTTAATTGAATCAGAGGATGTGGGATTACTGTGCTTCCAAAAGTACCAGGCAATATAGCTGCTAACCACAGGAACCTTCCAGCAAGAAATTCTCTGTGGCCATAACAGGCTCCAGGTTTCTCATATATAATGTGCAAACGCTAAGTAAGATGGACAGAAATATCAGGGAAATGCAAGGAGTGAGGTGATCTCAGTTACTCATACTGAATCACCAATGAGAGTAGGCTATGTGCCATGCCATTGACTCTTGGCTATGAAACTACTGATCCTGCCATTATTTTAGTACCTGGAGGCGCAGAAATGTCATAAGAGCTGTAGCATGTATCTTTTAGAAGCTGTCCTGAAATTGGGGTATAGAAAATAGGAGGTTGCTTTCTTAGTGTTTGTGCCTTCTCTTCTATAGCTCTTGTATCACAGTTTAAATTATCAATATCTATACTTCACTGCAGCTTCCTCTTTTGATAGAGAAATGTACTTGACTCCCCACAGTTATTGCAATTGGAGGGGGATCTGATTAGGATGCTTTTCCTAATTAAGTGATATCACCTAAAGTGAGTTTCCCTACCATTGTCTCACTGCGGTGTAAAAATAACAACAGAGGAGAATCATTTGGTTATTTTATTTTCCTGATTAAAATGTCTTTACTAATTCAAATTTTACAGGGTAAAATTCCATCTTAATGAAAGACTGAGGGTCAGTTTTCTAACACAGCTAATTATGTGTCCTCATATCCCAATCACAGTTAGGGCTCAATTCTGTTGAATTCAACAGCAGCACGTCTCTTTAGATCTGTAAGTATGGAGAAAGCCCAAGGTAGGATACTCAGCCACCAGAGATCAAAAAAAGGCCCTTCAGAATGTTTTCTGCCTGCAGGCAAGTCTGAGGGAAGGTTATATCATGCCCCTCCCCCAACCAAATACAGTATAAAAGTGAGTTTACACAGTGTGCCTGAACTTCTTTGACTTCAGCCGATTCCATAAGAACTGTGTATTTCAGATTCAATTTTTATGTTTCTGCTTTTGCAATAAACCACTCTTTCCCGGGGAAACATTCCTCTAGAGTCTTCTCCCTTTCTGTGCTCCTTTTAAAGGTGCATCTGAACCCATATTTGACCAAAACTCTGCTGTCCTGGGGCAGGTAGTTCCACTGAACTGGTTGGCCAAATAAAGAGGATTTGGAGCATCTTTCTGTACTTTGTTTCTTGTTCGTAACTACAAATATGATAGACGAGTTTGTATTTTATCAGCACTTTCTCTTTGTTTCCCTGCCCTATTTAGGCATCTGTTCATGAGGTTGCATAAGAGATCTTTTTAAAACCTTAAAATTAAATAGGCATGGTCTTAAAAAAAATATTTCTTCCAGAAAAAGAAATAGTTTGTTACAGAAAAGAGTTGTTTTACTTAAGAAAGATAGAAGTTACATATATTCATTTTATTAAAGAATTGCAGGCATAGCTGTTGGATCTGATTCCTGCAGTTCTTCCAGCTGAATACCATATTTATGGAATTCTTTCCCAAAACATGTTTCAGCATCAGGCCTGGTTAGATAGATTTTCTAAATAGATTACCATGTAATGTTCATTCATTCATTTATTGTTTGTTTACTTTAAACTCCAAAATATATGTTGCTTCAATCTTTCTCATAACTGAATGCAGCACACTTTAAAAATCAGTTTTCTTTATACTAATATAAAAGTTGAATCAAGATTTCATATGGCTCATTCATTTCATTTTGACTAGGAGCACTCTGTAAAGAATATTTCATCCCTGTGCTGCTGTTTTCTGTGCCTTTGTGCCTGTGTGCTTAGCCACCAAGTAGTTTTCTTTCTTCTACTTCCTTTCTCAGTACTGTTGTTTTTATTGATTCTATTACAATAAGTAACACACAAAAGAGAAGATTAGGACAGAAAGATTTCCCCAGTCCATCAATAAATTTCCTAGGCTTCATTAGCTGTAATTTCTTGAAAAGACTTAGAGTGACATTTACATTATGTAAATAAAATGTATAATCCAAGGGATCAGCTCTTTCTCATTTAATAATGTATACCAAAAATAATTCAGCTGAAGCCAGTGGCTTAAATTTGTACGAGAGTGCAGAAAACCAGGCTGGTGTACAAAATGGCAAATTCTTGTCACTTCTGCATAGGCAAAAATCTAGAGAAAGACAGCTGTGAGAGTTTTGTCCAAATAAAAATTTTGATCCTCAGCCAAGGAGTATGAAGAAGACCAGAATTAAGTACCAGTATTTTCTAGATAGAAGTGTTTGATAAACTGCTCTGTGCTTGTGATTTTCTTTTTCTTCAAATGTTTTTCTTTTCAGTGTACACAGCGCAGCAGATTCTCTCCATATTAGCAGAAGACAATTTTGCAGTTGAAAATTATGACAAATGAAGTGATTGAATTTTATCATTTAAAATTTCTTGTGCAATATATTGTCCTGTTGAGCCACAGTCTAGTATCAACTTTCTGTAACTCTACGACTCCCTTTATAACTTTGTCTATCAAAAGGATTCAAATATTTTTACCTAAACCATTTGACCTTTCCCTGAGATATATTTGCTTTAAGAAACAATGAATTCAGAGACAATTCAGTGAATTGTGAATTGTGAATACTTTAATACTCAAAGTTGGCACTGAGGCTTTGACATTGTATTTACTAAAAAAATGGGGTCAGCAATGTGATTTTTCATTAGCCACTGATCATAAAATTGCCAACGTGTTAAAAGCATTGCAGTCTTTGCAAACAAACAGTGTCCCATTCACGAATGTTTAATTGAAACATGAACATGAATGGCACAATTGTCCTGCTGGTCAGTTTTGAATATCTCCTGTAATAGAAGCATTAAATAATTTCAAGGCATATGCTCTATTGCAGTGATTTATTAAATACAAATGAGACTTCAGAGAAACTTAAGAGCTGTCTTTGAGATTTCATTTACTTCTGCTTTCAATTCTTATTGAAAGGAGTTTGGGATTGTTTTTTACTGTTTGTTTCTTTCTTTCTTTCTTTTTTTTTCCCAAAAGCAATCAAACTAATGATACAAGGTAGTTTTCTTTTTAAGTGTGAATCCTTGCATTCCCTCTTCCTAATTAATCCCATTGCCAAACCCCATTCACTTTTGTAATAAAAGTGGCCCCTTTTCGGTTGGGTCTGGTATTTACAACTGCAGGGCAGAAAATTTCTTAGTACTACTTATTTGTTGTTACGACATGAAGAGCATCAGAGAACAAATAATAAATAATGTCCAAGTAAAACATATTGCTAGGATTCAGAAAGTTCACAAAAAGAGCTTAGTGTGTCTCGCTTAGTGTGGCCTTTTAGACAAAATATTTTTTTATCTTCTTCATTCTCTAGTATGTATTCTTGTTTAAAAACATGGTTCTAAATTTTGAAACATTGCCTCTGACCTCAACAATAGTACATGTTTATAAATATGTACACAGTGAATACTAAATCCCAGATTTTAAAATAATACCTTTTAAAGCAAATACTGTATTCCGATGTTTTAACTGAGGTTAATCCATAGACAAGCTTTGGCATCCTTCACTCTGAAGTTACAGCCACTTTTTTGGAAAGAAAGCATTTTAGACATTTCATCTCAGCTGCTATGTAAAATGGGAAGCTGTTTAATGCCTTTTTGAAATGCATGATACAAAGAGTTTTAGTCTTTTAGATACATATATTGCACAGTCAAAATTAAATCACATAGATATAATGCATTAAAAAGGGTGCTTCTCCTTGGAAAGTCGTTGGCTTTATACAATTTAACTCTGCACCCTCCTCTGGGCTAGAATATTAGTTGAATAGTTGCAATAAGAAAAAAGATCAGATTCTATTTAAAGGCATTAAGTAAAGTGTAGACGTTTAATTCAGGTGACTCAGCTGTGCATTTAGTTAATATGGAAATAATTATTATAATGTAGCACTTCATTATTTATAATGCATTAAATGGAGATTTTTGTATGATGCCTTTACAAATGGTTTTCTTGCGTAACAGATAACTGAAGTACACAAAAATTAAAGTAAGCACAGAAAGGAGAAAAGATCTTTAAAAAAAGCAATATATATGATTTGGTGATTAAGAACAGACATTAACACACACAAATAGAATTATAAACCACACTGTTCAGTGGTTTAATCTCTGGATTTATGGAAATTTTTAAAGATATCTTCTCTGGTATAGGAATACTGTCTGAAATAACTCCTTACTTTTAAATGAAAAAGCTATATTCTTTCTAGTTATTTTCCTCATGTAGAGTGTGGGGAATATTCTTTATTCTAAAGCTCAGATGAAATGCTGATGTGAGAAATGTTGTAAAGCATTTCATGTTGACTGGAGCTAATTAACAGCAATGCTTCAGTGTTGTTCACGGTTATAAGCAGGAATACACAGTGCCTTTTATTTTGCTGTCCAATAGATTTTTGCTTAAAACCAGATAAATTCAATATCCTTACAATTTTACCTGGGTTTTTTCCTAAAAAATTCTTGGTGGATACACTAGAAATATTTCAACTGGCATGTTGCTTTTTATGTTTTAAGAGTAAAATGTAATTTGGTGAATTTGTGCACTTCTCTAAGTACAGTGTGTATGTGAAACGTACTGCTTTTTGGCTGCATTTCTAAATCAAGGCTACATTTTTAAGGTAGATATACAAAGAAAGCAAGTCCAGACATAGAGAAAGCTGTAAGAAAATCAATGATTTATTTTCCCTTTTCTCATCACAAGATAACTTTGGATCAGGAGTAAATGCTGCTGGCCTCTACATCCTACGTCTGTTTATCAGTGGAGATATATTCAGGGAGTTAAAAACTGGAATAATAAAAAGCTATTTCAGTGCTGCAAAACTGGGCATTTTCTTATGTGGCATATCAGGTTGTTTAAATATTAAAGATGTGTGGAATGTGTAAGAATTCATCATCTGACTTTAGTTGGTGCCTCTGGAATTTTAATATCTAGAGATACACAGTGCAATTAATTTTATTTAATATTAAAACAAACCACCACTTCTAAATAATTTGCTTTTAAACATCTCATGTTTCCCATTGGCTACACACACACAAAACAGAAATCTCTGTAATTTTCATCTGACTGCTAATTTACCCATCACCTCTTTGTGCCACTTTTCAAGTTCTTTATCCTTGTTTCAAAAGCACTGTTGTATTTTTCCTAGAAAGTTTCTTCATTCCTGCCCATACTGACTCTAAGAAGTCAGAACAAGACATTAATCTAAACCCAGAGGGTCTAAAACTAGTCATTTGAAGATTTCAGGTTCAAGAACTTCAACTCTGCATCACATAGGAGCCAGTCTGCCATGGGAGCTCTATCTTCCACTTGGAATCTGCATCTTTTGAAGTTCGTACCTTGTGATCAGTCTGTGCTCACCGCTCTCACTGACCCTCTGGGGCATTAGATTCTCATTGTGCTAAGGAGGGCTGCGGGGACAGTAGGAACAGACAGTTGGCTAAAATATGCAAAAGCAAACTCCAGAGTGCTAACACCAGAATAAAGTCTGTCAGCTGTTGGCTTGCAGAAGAAATCAATCCCAACTGAAATACTGTGTATAGTTTCTGCTGACAGTAGGTAGGACCTACCCTTTCTCTCCATCCACTGTTATGCCCCTCAGACAACCATGACATATTCTTGGACCCCTATGAAATCACACTTCTATAAAGTGGAATTGGAGCTGAGAGGCCTCTTCAGGCTTGGGGTCAGTGAGAGTGTACTACATCTTTTGTTTCTGTTACGCTGCTCCTGCTGCTTCTAGGGATTCGAGAGCGAAGAGAATAAGGAGAGACTTGTGACTGAGATGTTAGCTGCATAGTTCAGCAGGCTATTTTCTTGTTCCCCCTCATGTTACAAATTTCTAGAAGATCATTGAGCCTGTTTCTTCTGCTCTCTCTAACCTGTTTTCTTCATTTGGGTAAAACTCTTTTCTCACTCTTTTTCTCTGGTTGAAGCTGGGCCTATTTCTGGGGTTTAGACGCTGCAGTCAGATGATTAAGCTCCCCTTAACCTATACATCATCATCATCTTTGCACCAGAAAGTTAAAATCATCAAAGGCCCTGTGTGTGACAGCGGTCATCCATGCAATAAAGCAGAAATCTCTGACAGTTCAGAGCACAGACAGTTTTTCAGTCTTTTCTGCAGAAAAATACATACTGAAATTGCAACTTGTGGTAGCTTTCCACAGGGCTTAAGAAGAAAATAGATACTGCTTGTAATAATTCAGTATTCAGTCACCTATTTACATTAAATGCCTTTCTGTGGAATTAACTATTCAAAAAGAAGAATTCTCTCCTTCAGTAAAAGCAGTATATACTCCAATTCTTCCATATCCTCCAGTCTCCTTTCTATTTCCTCTGGCTTTATGATTTTCTTCTGGGTTTCTTATCTTCCTCTTTCTGTGCAGCCGTTTGAGTTCCCATTATTACCTTCTGCATCCCCTCCTCCTTTGTCTCCTTCCTGTCATTACTTACTAAGATTTTGAAAACAAAGCAGCTAAAATTGAAATGTTTTTGAAGACATTAACTTCATTGCTATGTTTATACTTGGTTAACTCTGAGAGTTAGAGGCATCTGAAAAATGCGACTGTAATTTCTGTACCATTTGAATATGTCATCTGGGTCATTGAGATGTATTACATAGGCCGTGTATGTAAAATCTCAGGTCTCCAAACCATGTGCATTTTTTTTAAATAACATTGTTCTAGTAGTGCTTCACATCGAGGGCAGATCATACTTTTCCATTTGAAGAAGTTTGTTTTTTTCTGGAAGTTGTCTTATTGGAAGTATTTTGGTGGAACAAACAGTTCCAGAAGCAACCTTCCAATCTTATTTCAATTGTATTGTACTAGATACTAGATATGAAACTAGAATTGAAAAGGTAATCTGATTCTGAGCATAAAAGTGAAAACCATGTTTCAGATTAATTGAGATTTCTCCTTTTCCTGCCTGTGTTGGGTTTGAAGAAGCCCTTTTACCTTAGAGGCTTATTGCAGCAGCCTGTCAAAGTACATTCTTCCCCAGTTAGCTCCTGGTACTCCAGCATGAACTGGCAGCAGAGCTGACTCCTGTGCCCTCTCCCTCCCTCTTTCCCTGCAGAAACACTTAGTCTGAAAACAGAGAGGATACGTAGGGAGCTGAAAAGTGAGGCTATGACAGTGAGAAAGAGAAGCGTTAAATCTTGTGAAAGACAGGTGGTCAGAGCTTTCTGGAGGCCTCTTCCTCTTGGGTCACATACACAAAGAGCCCAAATTAACTGTAGCTTGGATAGAGACAATGAAAAATGGGTTGCCATGTGTTTCCATCATGTGACTGCTTTCTCCAGACAGACCGAAAACATCAGGGAACTTGTCTCAGGACTGAGTATGGGAGCCCTGTAACAGCTGATCATAGCAGGCACCATGGATTTGTGGGGGGTTTAGTGTGGACTTTTCAGTGGAAATTAGGATTTCAGTACATTCATGTGCCTGTGTAACAGAAGTTTGTGTTGTTTTCTTGAGAAACCCATGTTCCTGAGACTGGAAAGACCCCAGGACTTCACATGCTGTGAAGTACAGGTATAGGAGGGAACTTGTCAATAGCTGAGATGAGTCAGCAATGCCACTCCCTGAGAAGGAGGTGGCTGGGATTGGTTCACTGGCTTGTTGAGACTACACGTGATGGATGAGACAGTAAGTACAGAGGAGCAGTGTTTCCATGTATATTGAGCATTAACATAGAGACAGAAGTACTTTTCTCCAACTGAAACATTTGTTCCTATTCACTGTTCCAGAGTTTTATAAGGATAAAACCTTTGTGAACTTCTTTATATATTGAATTCAGGTGAGGTATAGCATAGATGTAGATGTCAGGTTATCAATGTTACCTTTGTAATTGAGTGGTTAATGGTCTTGATCTCTAGTAATACCCTTTCTGGAAAAAAGAGAGCATTGAGACATTTCAAGGACAAAGAGGCTTTGTTGGTATAGGATTCCTCAGAGTTACTGAAACTGAGACAAGAAAGAGCCAGTGTGTATCTTCTGTCTTACTGCCTGCACACAGCAGGTGACCACATGTCACCTAGTAATTTCTACATCAGGGTTCTGTGCGTGCTGCAGACAGACATACACCTTCAATTTAAAGTGATAGAGGTTCTGTCAATCTTGCACCTTCACTGTTACAGATTTGCACCTTATTTCAGCTGGAGTTTTCCTAGCCTAAGCTTTCAACTCTAAGGTGTCATATTTCTTTCTACTTAACTAAAATGACATCTGGTATAGGAAATCTTTTCCTAGTTACATATAAAGTGTCACTGTGTCATCTCAAACTCTTTGCTACTGCCCTGGAAAAATACACTTCATTGATTTCATATACAGAAAAAAACCCCACTTGTATTCCATAAATAAATATAACTAAAATGTCACTTATAAACTGGGCTGGAAATGGAGTATATAAGAGAGAACAAAAAGGAAGATGCTGTTTGTATTTGCAAAGATGTTTTTTAAAAACCCAACACTCCTAAGGATATCATATAGGAAGAGAAAATAGTTTGGATTGTGGCATGTATTTTTGTTTCCATTTGCTATGTGAATTAAACAAGCAAGTGGTGATTCCTCCTATTATGAAAAGACTCATAAAATCTTGTGGTTCTTTTTCTTCAGAGGACTTACCAACTATTCAGGATTATATTTGTACTGCTCAAAATAGCCATGTATATAGCTCATGTTATAAACTAGATAACACCAGAGGACACTAGAAATAAGAGGACATTAGAAATAAGAGAAGACCTTTGTATCTTACAACATTCATTGCTTACTGGCTCAACAGGAAACACATTTCTCCAGGATGCTCTGATTTCTGAAGCTTCTAGAAAAAAGGTTGCATTGCACGCTGCACAAACATCATGGTGGAACTGATTCCAAGGTACAAAGTACCGTGAGAAAGAGGAACCCTACCTTTTAATATAACACCACAAAAGAAGTTGCCATATGTACTCTGCCTCTTTAAGAGCTGCAGAAAAGTGAGACCTTGAGGAGCCAAATGTGTGTCGTCGTGGTTCAAAGGTGCTGCTATTCCTGATACACCCAGATGCAGCTGGGAAAGTCCAAGAATTAATGAAGTTCAGAAAGCTTCTAGACACAATTCTGATATCACTCTTTGAAGCCAATTATTTTATACTTAGCCACTTGAGCATCTTGTTTTAGAAGCAATAGGTAATACTGTTGTCCAAGGACAGGGTACTGAGTTATATGAGCTACTGGTCTGATTTGACTTTGCCTTTTTATATAATCTTTTCTCTAAGCCTAACCATTGCTCTATGAAATATGTTCTAGTTTCTATGAACTTTTGAATACTGACACCATCCCCATTTCTTTCCTGTCACTGCAGTATTACCAGGATTTTTGCCTAAGCTGTAATAGCATCCTAACACCTTCATAAGCCTTACCCCTTCATTAGAACTTGGGCTTTATTGGTGCAGCATGCTACTGGAAATGAGTGGCGGAAGTTTTCCTCACTTCAATCAGTGAAGACAAGCAGAGAACTTGAAAAATACACCATCTCACTTTCCTTATTCCTCCAAGGTTTGATACTGGTGTATATTAGAGTACAAGTTCATTATTGCCAAGCAGATCATTCACTTTTTTCCCTATTTTGGAATAGGCTGGCCAGGATGAAACAAGGTACCCAAAAAGAATGTGACTGCAAAGACATTTTTGAAACCTGTTGTCCTCTTTGGAGACATCTAACTTTCACAGTTCTTGACAGAATTCAGATTGTGACCAAGACACATTTTTTCTACTAAAAATGTGAAAAAATAGACCCATTTCATTGCTCTGGGCAGATTATCTTAAAACAATCAATAATAAAAGATTGCATAGATTGCATATTGAAAAGTCAAGGATTACAAATAATGTGTTTCCATTATTTGTATTGCTAGAGGACATGTTTGTCCTGCAGCTTATGTCTTACAAAGCAGTCTTGACATCTGGTTTTCACTTAACTAAATTGTTAGATAAGAGAAATAGGAAAAATTACTGACATGCTTTTGACACTGAGGTCTTCCTTTCTACAGACAAATTCCTCACTATTTCTTAAGAAATCTCAGGGCATTGAATCTGTAATCCAGAACTGGATGCATTAGGTTTTACTGCAGAATAGATCTGTCCAAGTGACAACAGCCCTAGAAAAAAAAAAAAATCACCAAAACACAGGAAAACTCGTAATTTGACTTCTTCACTTAAATAAACCTGTAACACAGAGGACTTCAGAATAAAACAAAATTTAAAAAAAAACAACAAACAACAAAACAAAACAAACAAAAAAACACTCCATAAAAAAAGTGTTGTTCTGTGTGAAGCTGTGTTGAGGGTTTTTGGCTCGCTGTTACTGGCTTCTGCAGCAGTCAAATCTCTTCTCACCTCTGAGCTTCCCAAAAATACTCACTAAAGGAATAACGTAATTACATCTTTAGAAGCCAAGAAAGCTTTTCCATTAATTTCCACACAAGGAAAACAAGGCCTCTTTTGAACTTCTCTACAGATCTGTTTTTGATAACATTGGGTCCACCCTTTCTCTAGTTGGAAAGACTTTCTCCACATCCTAGGAAGTTGTTGGTTGCAGGTCGTATTTCACTTTCCATATCAAAAGAGCCTGCTGGTATGCCTCTTAGCATAATTCAAAGACTTTTCGCTTAAGACCCCTTTGCTCCCTCCTCGATTTCTGCATGTAACTTTTCTGTGTTACTGTGTTGTAAAAAGTTCTTCCTCAGTGAAGTGTCAAATCATCCAAATAGGCTGAACTGAGCTCACTTGCCTACAATCTGATCACCTGCCTCCTGTTTCTAATAAAGTCTGGAGTCTTTTGGAGAACAGGATTCCATGCTGCTTTTGCAGAGCTTTGCACATGTTAGCATTGCTCTGGCTTGTTTCTTCATGCTTGCTTTCCATTTTTACAGCAGCCTCTCTCATTATCCTAATCCTGTGTGAGATAATGCTTGAAGAAAATGCTTGATTCTCTCTGTTTTTTTTTTTCCTTTTCTAGAAGCATGTTTCAATACATGCATGTTGAGAAAGGTGTCTACCTCCTAGCTTTAGTCTCCCCATTATTGCTTCTCTAGTTCTTGGTTCTGTCTCAGGCAAGGATAGTACTGAAACTGTCAGTTTCTTTTGTCAAAGTAGAACCTTTGATGTATTTACTTCGCCATAAGTCCGGATCTTTCTGCCTTCTGTGAATAAGCCACGCACACACAATCACAGGTGCTATGAGCAGAGGAAAGAGGAGGGGCAGCAGAGATACAGGGTTACTCTTGGACAGATACCCAAAAAAGTCATCATTTGAACTCGTTCAGCTCTGTTCAAGCCTAATGTAAAACAGATTAAGCTGTGGCCTGAGTCGCTTTAATCTATTTAACAATCTTTTAAGGCAAGAATTGCCCATTGTTTCAGGAAGAAAATATTTTTGCCGGCATCATTTTAATAAGAATAAATTTTTTTTTAGTATTAAAATCAGTTGGTTTGGAGAATCCTACAATCTGCAGAGAGTATTGTTGGATTCTACTATTTTATTTTCTTAGAGCACTGATTATTTGGTGAACGTATCTCCACATTATAGGAAAAGTCTGAAGAGCACTTTATTTTCCAGAAGTATATACAGATCCTTTCAAGTTAAATATCAGGTTTTGTAAGGCAAAACTGTGTCTGTGGCTATTGGACTGAAAGCAAAACTGTAAATCATGGTAGTTCCAAGGAAGTAGTAAGAATCTGAGGTTTAAAAATAATCCTGCAAGAAAGAAAGGTCAGGCTTATATCCCTCTAGCAGCCTGAAACAAACTTTTAAAAGTGGTAATGCCAGGCTATGCCAACAGTCCCTGTAAAGAAATTTTCAGGGCAAATGGAGCAAGCCTAGCAGCACAGTTATGGAGCAGGGTATACATGGGAACTCTTGCACTCTAACACTTCGTTCTAAACTCAACGTCATGGCAGAGGCTATTCAGATCAGAGGGTAACTCACTCATTTTTAAAAAGATGGCAATTTACTTCAGCAGTCACCATCGGGCTGAAGCAGTCACCATCTGAGCAGTATAGGCTGATGGGGCTGAAAGATGCCGGTAGTGTGATTATTTTTTACTATTATTACTTATTAGACTTCTGAGGGAAATGAATGACAAAAGAGCAGTGGGTTATTGGTATCACTGCCTGTGGGTTATTGTGGGTTGTGAGAGGTGATAGAGAGCTGTTTGCTGTCACCAAGGAAATGCAGGATAAATTTAGGAGGAGCAATATCATTGCACCTGACCGGGTCAAGGTTATAATGGTGGTTGTTGGGCATGTGCTGATGCTATTAAACCTCTTTTAGCATGGAAGGGCTTGATCCTATTCTACTGAGAGCTGGAGGAGGTCTCTCATCGTAACTTCAGCAGGAAAAGGATCGGGCCCTTACAGTATAACCATGGCAAATATTTCTCTCACACAGGGAGAAAAAAAATGACCTCAGATTTTAAACGGAATAACCTCAAATTTTAAACCTTTTGCAAAGTTCCCAGTTTAATTCAAAGAGATTTGATAAAGACTATTTGAGAAGTCCTAATGATTGG
>WBMY01010024.1:167901-211271 GCA_013397315.1 Donacobius atricapilla | reverse complement strand
GTTGGTTTTTTTTGTTTGTTTACCTTTACTGTATGTTAATAAATCTAACTGTTTCTATTTTGAATTAAACCTGTTTTGCTTTTCTTTTAATCCTATTCCACTAAAATGAAAATTAGGCGAATGTGATAACCACTGCATCTTTTGGTGTTTCCGCCCGGTTGTTGAATTTTAACCCATTACAAGATACCAGCCTCACAGCTGAGCACCTTTCTTTGTAACACAGAGCAGTGCAAATACCAGCAGTACTACACAGGCTGCAGAATCTTCATGCCCAGGAAAATTATGAATTAAAGCAACCAACCACTTCAGAAAAAAAAAAAAAAGAAAAAAAAAGGTGTCTGAAATGTTTGTACGTCTGCAAAATTTTGGTTTCTGTAGAATGTTTTCAATGGATTTAGGATGCTCAGCTCTCCGTGGCCTGTTCCTTTCAAGGCATAATACTTTGCTGAATGGGCAGCCCCTTCAATTGCTGGGCTTCTCTAAATTTTCTTTTTCTGACTAAGTCATTATGTATTCTGCATTTATCAAAAATAGCTAGAGATACAGGACTTTGCCTTTCTCTCAATCTTCATGTCATTCCTTTATAAAGCTTGAAAATATTTTTCCTCTGGTGTTTATTCATTTTGCCGTGCTGTATATCCAATTAGACTATTCTGCTGCACTCAGAAATGAGAACAGTTCCACCTCCCTCCCATCCAGCTCTATTTCTCTTCAGATTCATTTCCCTCAGGGTCACTGTTAGGTGATGATATGCAGTAATGTCCCCAGTGAGGTGCTGTTTTCATTAGCTTTCCCCTTCAGAGGTGGTCAGAGGTCTGAATTCTTATATGATTTGTTTTCTTGGCTACTTAGAAGACAAGACTCAGTTCTGATCCCTCTTCTAAATGGACATGCTTCATTTTCTGTATTTCTTCCTTTTCTAATAAGGTAATGTCTTTTATCTCTGATTTTAAAACAAGAAATACGTTTTTTTCCATGATCTTTTTTAATAAGCATTCAATATTATTTATATAAAATGACAATAAAAAGAGGAAGAAGTCACATGGCAGAACATAACATGCACATCTATACACACATATTAAGAAGATGCTCTCAAACACATCTACATGAAATGCATTGAGAAAGCAAAAAATATCTCCTCTTGTGGAGCACAAAGTGTCTTCTGTAGATGAATAAATGTGTGAGCTCCATAATAAATGATGCAGTCTGTTCAGGCGGTGTAAACTTTGCTGTATCAAACATGATCCAGGATCCAATGTGTTTTGGGGGAAGAAAGGGGATGACAAGTCAAACATAGTATTTTTCCATTCTTCTCTCACCAAAGGGTCATTTGAAAGTTTATCTTCTGAAATGGTGATGTTTTCCTTATCATGAAATTTTGACATGTGTAATGCCTTTTTGCACTTTACCTTGCAAGGGTGGCTATTTCCCTAAAGCTGGTATTACTTGGTAGCCTTATGTTTGCACTTCACACCACTTGAGGCCCATGGTAGGGCTTTGTGAGGGAAGCTGGAGACAAGTGGCTCTGTACTTCACCATCGTGGGCCTTGAATAAACTCTTGCAGAAGTAAATTTAGAGACAAATTAGGGCCACCATCTCAGAGGAATCTGTGACCCAGAAATATAGAGGAAAAGGTTTGGACATGCAGTGACTGTTACTGAAAAATCATAATTACTGCCCATATAGTCAAATCTACAAATAAGCATCATATCTGGGGTGAATTTCAATCACCAGGAGGATTTCATTCACCTAGTTTTGCTGATCTTTCTATATTTCCATTGTAAATTTTATTTCCTACATTATGTGATGGGCTGACCCTGACTGGATGTCAAGTGCCCACCAAAGCTGCTCCATCACACCCCTCCTCATCTAGACAGGGGGGAGAAAAAATACCATGAAAGGTTCTTGGGTCAAGATAAGGACAGTAAGGGATCACTCACCAATTATTTTCATGGGCAAAACAGACTCACCTTGGGGAAATAAACCGCATTTATTACCAAGCAAATCAGAATAGGATAATGAGAAGTAAAACCTAATCTTAAAAAAATACCTTATCCCTACTCCTCCCTCCTTTACAGGCTTAACTGTATTCCCAAGTTCTCTATCTTCTCCCCTCCAGAAGTGCAGATGGTTCATCACTGCTGCTGCTTCTTTCTCGGGAAGGATTCTTCACACCCTTCCCCTACTCCAGAATGGGGTCTATCCCACAGGAGACAGTCCTCCATGAACTTCTCCAAAGTGAGTCCTTTCCACAGGCTGCTGTTCTTTCTAAACTGCTCCAGTGTGGGTCCCCCATTGGGTCACAAGTCCTTCCAGCTAACCTGCACCAGCGTGGTCTCCTCCCTCCACAGGTTCTGCCAGGATCCTGCTGCAATGTGGAATTCCTGTGGGGCCACAGCCTCCTTTGGGCACCCAGCTGCTCTGGTGTGGAGCTGCTCCAGGGGTTGCAGGGGGATGTCAGTCCCACCATGAACCCCCATGGGCTGCAGGGGCACATCCTGTCTCACCATGGTTTGCACCAGAGGCTGCAGGGATTGTCTGCTCTGGTGCCTGGAGCACCTCCTGCCCCTCCTTCTTCACTGACCTTGGTGTCTGCAGAGTTGTTTCTTTCACATATTCTCAATCCTTTGTTCTCTGGTTGCAATTTGTTTCTGCCTTTTCTTAACTTTTTTCCTTCCTTCCTTCTTAACCATGATATTCCAAAGGTGCAATGACAGTCACTGGTGGACTTGACCTTGGCCTGTGGTGCCAGCCCTTGGACCTGGCTGGCGCTGGCTCTGCTGAACAATGCTGGAGCTTTTAGCAACTTCTCACAGGAGCTCCCTCTGTAGCCTCCCCCCACTCCCTGCTACCAAAACCTTACCATGCAAACACAATACAAGTTATTTATATTTAACTAAATAAAGACCCGTCAATAGATATTACACTATAATTAAACAAGGTAAGTTTAAAGCTAGATTAAACCATATATTTTTCAGTAGATTTTTTTCTGAATTGTCATCTTTTTCTCTTGAGCAAATCTAATGGAAACTCCTTAGGGGTGTAGATTGCCACATTTTGGTCTGCCCTCCAGTGCCTTAGGTGGATATCACTGCCCAGCTGTATTGTTGATTAAAATCTGATGTTATAAAAAATTGAATTTTCTCTCCCAAAAATCTTCTTTTCTCTGTTTCAATACAGAAGTGGATAAAATCTCAGATGTTACAGTTTTTTCAGAGACAGAAATTTCACCAGAACTTTGTTGTTTGGATAAATGGTCTGAATTCAGGAGGAGTATAAAATTCTTCTGTGGGAGAGAAATTTCAGTTTGCAATCATCTCAAAAACAAACAAACAAACAAACAATTGATCTGAATTCTTAAAATAATTTTGAGTAGGTAAATTTCTACATGAAATCCAATAGTCTGTTTCCTTCTGGGGACCAGAAAGTTGTGGGGAAAAAACTCTCGAATGGTACATCTGAACATCAAGTATTTGACAGAACTCTGCTCCATCACACAGTCTAAGCAGCTGACACAGATGTTTTCCTCTTGTATGAGTAATGCTCATGGACATAGTTTATTAGGGTGAGAATGGGAAATCAGTTGTGTTGTCACCACAGCAGGACTTACTGGGTCTTATTTAGCATCAGGAGTGTTATGATTGCTTTCCAGGAACTGAAAGGCGTCTGCCTTGCCTTTGTCAATCAATGTCCACATTTGTTACCTGTCAGAGAAAGGTTTCATTCTTAGCTATTAGGGAGGTTTGTATCCAAAGCCCAACACGGCTTAGATTCTTCCATTAGAAGACAGAGAAGTGGAAATGAATGTACCTGGGAAACAGCTTGAACCAAATTGTAGGCAGCAGCTACAGATACTACATTCTACCTATCTCTGTTTATAGACACCATTATAATACAGAAGAACTGCAGAACTCTTTTGAGCAGTACAGAGATATATTGAGCCATATTGTGTCATTACATTAGGAAGCTTTCAGATAATCATTACACAGAGCTGACTACATATTCATCACTGCTGCCACAAGATTGAGGCATTGCCACAGGCAGGAATCCTGCTCCCTGTATCTGGGCAGTAGCCCTTGTTTCCGAAAGGGATGTTCCTGAGTCTTGTGAAGCCACCTCAGACACAACCCCAGAGACTGTCGTGGCATCCCAGAACTCAGTACAGAAAATCTTGCAGACACATGATGTGGATCTTGGGACTTTTTAAACATACCATTCTCTCTCCACTGGTTAAAAGTAATTGAACAAAATATGTTAGTTTTTTATTTTTAGCCACTGTTCCCTCCATGCGTATTAGTTTCCTTTAGTGTTTTTGACAGTATTGTTGGCTTTTACTTTAAAAGATGCTCTTGCAAAATGCTTGGTCCTCAACAGGGAATCAGAATGCCTTTAGCTTTTTAGTCTCTTATTGAAGAGACCAAAATCCACTGTCTCCATATGAGATGCATGTTACCCTTTTATTTGGTGAACCAGAGCACTCTGTACAATCAGTTTCAAACTGAGAATTGTGTAGTACTGTGGATAAGACAATGCAGAGACACAATATAAACCATCATAAAATGTCTGCAAGCTTAATTTCACTATTAGAGTATAAAATTAATCTGTTCCTTGTTTTCAAGTCAGCAGCTCCAGAGATGCATAAATAAACATCTTCTCTGTTTTCTTTTTTCAACAGGAAATCTTTCTCCATCAACTTTTATGATGAGCATTATTCTTTGTATACTATTATGTCTCTCTTTGGATTAGTTATCTGAATGAATAACTAACAAGGAACTTTCAAACTTTCCAGTTTATGTATGTTATGCATACATAACTTGTACTGATCTCACAGGTTTGAGAAAGGGTAGAGACCTGGAAGTGACCAGGTGACCAGGTGGTGACCTGGTAGTGACCAGTGACATAATCATTCTTTTAAATGCAGCTCAGTGAATCAAATTTCTTCTCTCTCTGATTGTCTCTTCCTTCATCTGTTACTTTCTTTCCCGAAGCCTCGTCCTTCCTTTGTCATCTGCATGCATGGGTGTTCTCTCTTTTTATTTTTCTCCAGAGAGCTGAGGAGACCAAGTAGTAGTAGTAGTAGTAGTAGTAGTAGTAGTAGTAGTAGTAGTAGTAATAGTAGAGAAGACAGTTTTATGAATATGAAGGACACATAGTTGTCACGTATATTTCTATTCCAAATCCAGTTGCATGTCCACTTGTTGTAAGACACCTGCAGAACTGAGGACACGGGGAAAAAGGAATCACAGAGAAAGAGGCATATAGGAGTAAAAGCTGTTTTAGAGGCACAGATTTCTTTTGGCTGCTCAGTGAATGCATGAGTTGCTCAGAGGGTCTCTAAATGGTCCAGAAAGTAGAAAGCATGGAGATTTCTTTCCAGCCATTTGTGTGGGGGAAGAGGCATCCTAGGAGATCTCTGTGCTGAGACATGCTGACTAGACAATGGAGCATTGCAATATGTGTTTCTCTGGCATCCACTCTTCCACAGGGTATCCCCAATGTATACTTTTGATGTACAGCTTTTGTATTGACTCTAGGTGAGGTAGCTGTTATTTGTGTCCATTCACCTAAACTCCAACTCAGCTCTCCTCAGACAGCCAGGAAAGCTGTCTGTCATTGTCCCTCTCCCACTACCCCGGAGGCACGTGACGAGGTGAGGAGAGATGGTATGGCTGACTCTCAGCCAGCAGTCTGATGAAATACAACTTGTAGCAAACAGAGGCTTCCACAGAGACTTAAGGGACAATTACTCATTTTGGCTGTTGTTTGCGAAGACATGATTTTCGTGGGGCACTGGGGGGAAATGTGCCTTTTCCATTGTCTGAGACGACTTAGTGTGGCTGAAGCTTTCCCTGAGTGTTTCAATCAAAAAACCCCATCTCCAGTATCCACCTACATGAAAAAATCCCTGTCAAGGTGATTGTATGAGAGAGGAAGATGGAAGATTCTTATGTTTAAATAACCTATATTCATGTTTCTTTCAAGGTTAGTTTCTAAAAGGTAGGTGCCTGGAATATAACTGTATTGACTTCAGTAGTTACTCCAGGAATGCATGAGAAAAAAGTAAAAAGTCAGGGACGAGCTATTTTTAACAAAGGAAAGCCTATTGTTATGATTGTTTAGAGCTTTCTGACACAATATATGATCTGTCAGGCAATGTCAATTTTTAGAGAGTAATAGTTTAATGTGTTCAACCTCCTGCTAGCTGGGAACTTTGCTATTTTGTGGGATTTCCCCTTCTCATCACCTAGTTTTGAAACTCTTTTCTTCACTAACCCAGACTAGGAAACTCTCCTGAACAACTGCTTCTGCTAGCTCTGATGGTCTCCTATGACTATCTAATTTATTTGTGTACTTATAGGTGAATCCTGAGTAAGAGAAAACAAACCTGAACTTTATCATTTCTACTCGCCCAAATATGTAATTTTAATGAGTAAGAATTTGGCTGGAAAATACAGTATCAGTTTTCTTTGTATTATCCCTGTGTAAATTACACAAAATAGCAGAACTAGGTTGTCACTCTGGTTTTTCAGCCTTCTATTTCACAGTTTCATGGTTTGGGTTTCTTCTCATGCTCTGGTCTGTGAACACAGCCAATGTTTTTGTAATTTCAAGGAAAGCTTTCATTCCTGTTCTTAGAGATATGGACAGCTGATGGACAGTTGTCTTGACCAATGGGATGGGGAGAAGTGTCAACCTTCTCCCCCAATCCCTGGCCTTTGTAGAAATACTATAAAATGGAGTCAGATGTTTTCAAATAAATCAGTTTTCATGCCTTCTAATCAAAGTGTGTGTGTGTCGGTGTCTGTGTGTGTGTGACGAACAGTGTCACTAGGTGGACAATGTAACTGGGTTGTCTCCTTTTAAATTGAAATAGAGGGCTAAGATTCCTGTGGGAATCTAAATGTGATTACTAGTCCCAAAGGCTAGTGCCTTCACCCCATTGTGCCTTTTAGACAGTAGCTCACAACTTCTTTGGCTGCTTTTCAGACTGTTGCTCTACTGAAGATGAAATGCAGGCTGGAACAGGGGCAGTCAGAGCCCAGCACAGCAGGCCCTCCCTTGGACAGCGCAAGCATGGTCACCCAAATGTCTTGCTCAGTTGTGTGCTTTACACCCAGGAGCATAACTTCAACACTGAAGGATTGATTATTCTTTCTCTTACACTTTATCTTGTCTTGGATGGGTTTTTCATTGCTTTCCCTGGGGGTTTTTCTCCCTCCTTTAATTTTACTTTTCTTTTTTCTTTCTATGGCAAGATCCTGCTTTTATTTACACATTTTGTTATTCCATCACTTTTAGCAATGCATAGTCGTTCTCCCATCTGTGCTACAGATGCCCTCATTTGCCCTGTTGTACATACCTACACTGTGAGGAGTTGACCCACTGTAGAAAGACCTGCTTCCCCGTATAGACTGTGAAATGTAGTTTATGTAGTTGTCTGTGAGTAAAAACCTACACACTGATATTGCCTATTAGGCATGTTGAATCTAGTTCTTTTGGCCAACACCAGCATCCTACACGATGACTGCTGAGGGACACAGTGGTGTTTTGACATTCTTCTTACGGTGGAACTGCCCAGGGAGTGTAGTGCTAGCCCCTTGGTCTTTTCTTGCTCATCACTACCTCTTTCCTCAAGAATGAATCTCACCCTATCTTTTCATATGCTTTTATTAAAACATTTCCCTTTTTTTGTTTTATTTTTATTTTGCTATCTAGTAGAAATGCAACTTCTAAAATTACATTCATGAGCACAGTATATTGCTGTGAAAAATTCATATCCCTTCTCCCTGTCCTTTTCTTTCCCATTCTTTGAAAAAAACTCACAAAACTATCAAATAAGATTCCTTTCCTGAGTTTATACCTAATTAGCCTGTTTTTTCTAGTTTAAATGGCTCTCCTGCTGTTCGTAGCGTCAGTAAGAAGTTACAGTATTTCATTAGTCATAGCATAAGAAGTATTTGCTGGACAACAAGTTGCAGTGAGTATTGTTTTTGTATCATCAATATACATCTTCAGTAGAGGGCAATTGAAGAGCCTTGAGTAGCTTTTTTCTGGGCTTTCCTCCCTTCCTTCCACCTTTCATTTTTTCCTACATCAGCCTTGTAGTTTTGTTTGTATTTATGAGGACCCCTTTATTTATAAAGACTCCTTTAATCCTTTAATATTATACATTTGTATAACATTATGTCCCCAGCAAAGGATGGAAACAGTTCCCAGCGAATAATCCTCTGCAAATGCCTCCAGTATGTTTCCAATATTTTTTCTCTAATCACACTACAGATATTAAATAAAATAAGACCTATCTTTGGTCTCTAGATACCTTTCCCAGCTTGTCACATTAGTGTTTATCATTTCAATCCAACAGCTAATTTACAACTCATGTGTTAGTGTTTTTGAAGAACATTAATGTGCAAAACAAAGTTCTAGACCTTTTGAAAGCAAGGGTGATTATTTACTTTAAAGAAAACTGATTTCTGTGTCCCTCATGCTTCTTCTTCTGCAGACTCCACTTGCTCATGTTCTCACACTTACATACTTAAAAGAAATATGGTGTATATGTCCCCAGGATCAAATGTGTGTGCCTGGGAAGAGGGAAAAAGCTCTTGAGTCCTCTCTATACATTTTTTCCTCTTGGTGGGTGACAAGAGGCAGGAAATTTTAATAGACTTTTTATACCTTTTAGGAGTCCAACTTATTGTGATATGATCCCTTGACTCCAAACCTTGCTTATTTCACCTTTCATAGGTCTAAAGTTGTTATCTGTTGCTTTGGGTATCTTTAAGGCTCAGGCCTAGCTTCACACTGAGCTATTGGCAAAAGGGAGAACCCATGTCATGTACCATAGTTTTTTACCCCGCACTCCTACCGTCAGAGGTCTGTGCTGTGGCCTAACTGAAGCTCAGGCATTGAAGTCTTCATGTAAAAATCCCATTCCTCAAGGTTTATCAGTTTGACTGCAGTTGATAATGTCCTTGGTTATCAATGCACGTACCTCAAGGAATGCATTCTTACTGGTCTGTAAGTATGGCTACTCACAAGGAATTTTCAAAGTTACTTCAAGTAGTCATTCAAAGGATTTCCATCGATTTGCCCATTGTGGACTTCTTCATGGGTTTTGGGTTATGTGTAATCCACTTCCTTTAATAGAGCTGGTCAACAAACACTAAATATGATTTGCTTCTAAAAATGTCAGTCTAAATAACCAGTCATCTCAGACCCTAAGTTAATGTGTCACATTATCAAAGCACTCACACAGAAAAGGTCCTATCCTGTACAGTTTGACTTTGGTAGAGTAACTGAAGCGTACTTTAAACATGGGACAAGTAAGTTCTGTATCTTGATGGCTTGAGAATTGCAGTCTGTTGAGCTGAATCAATTACAAATGAAGGGTCATTCAAAGACAGCAAAACATTTAAACTGTAATTTCTCATTTTGAACAATGAGTCAAACAGCACTGCACAATCTCATCTTCTGCACGTTTTTGTTCAATGTCTATGGTTTTTAGCACTGGTGGTGTTAGCTATGAACACACAAACCCAATACCCATGTTACATATTTATTCTATTTCAAGGTCAAGATTTCCTGAGAGGATAGAGATATACAAATAACTTACATTTGATATGGCTAGGTATTCAAGCAGCAGTGCTATTGTAAGTGATAACAAAAGACAAAATGTAAGTCTGATACTTAAGGCCAGAACATGTTGTTTTTCAAATCTTTTGTATTATTATGGAGGAAGAGAAATTTCATTTTCCTCAAAAAAAGAATCTTTATTTCTCGGTGTGTTTAGCTCATGATATCAGCTTTACAAAGTGATTCAAATAGGCTTTGCAATAAAAGAAAATACACTAATGTTCCTGCAGTGTTAAATACTATTTCTTGATACACATCAGTATCCAGAGGTCGTTGCTTTCTTGTCAGAGAAAAATCTGAAGCACTGTTTTTTGTGTTTAATTATATGATCCTTACATTTCAGTAAATAAATCCTGACCTCACTTAGGGATCTTTCTGTAAAAATGGCTGTTTGGGGTTACTGTTGCCATTTTTTGTCACTCCATGTGTGTATGCATTGTTATCTCTAGTTTAGATTGTAAAACTCAGTCTGGTAATGAACATTAGTGTGCACATATACGTCTAATTTCTTTGTCTTCTACTAAGTTTAGAATTTCATAGTCAAGCTAAGATAATCCATATGAGAAATGCATTGTCTTATATAATTTTTTTTGGTTCTATCACATTATCATCAGCTTTATGGGAAAACATTAAGTAAGATTATGAGTTTTAAAGGATTTTTTTTTTCATCATTTCCTCCATTTAGGGCTACATTATGCCTGAACTAAAGCCCTTTGTAGGGGAGGGGATCACAACACATTCATGGGGCTGCAGTGCTCACGAAGCTGTGGTGGATGCCATTATCCTGGCCTTATATTGTTCCCAAGTGTGCTGGGAAAAGCAGTTATGAGTGGAATTTTATTCAGGTTCATGTTCAAAATGTAGCACAGGGCACTGGAAACAAAGGCTCCCAAAACCTTGTAGCTCAATTCCTACCCTGTTCAGTGAGGAAGGATAAAAAAGGAGACAATTTTTCTCTTAATATTTTCTCTTCTCCTTCACCTGTGTTTCCAAGAAATGCAGTTTTTAAAAGTTCAAAGTAAAGCATTAGGCCAGATATTCTGTGCAGTATTTGGTAACTTATCTTGGTGCCTAGCTGCCTACAGGTTAAACATGACACTGCTGAGATCACTGCAATGACTCACAAAAAAGTGGTCTAAATAAAGATACTGACTAAAGACAATAAATGTAAGCATCTTACACAGCATAATGCTTAATTTAATGTGAAAAATTCAGCACTGGGTCAGGGACAGGGTCTTGGCTTTGGTCAGTTGGTGGTCTCATATAATATCTACTGATCTTTGATGGTACATTTTTTTTTCCCATTCCTACAGACAAAAAATACAGGAATTAACAAAATTACCTCCGAAGCTCTCCAAACAGGAACGATACCTAGTCCCCTTACCTCATTTTCCTCCAATCAGGGCCTCCAGCTCTAATAGGCCTATTCTCTCATTTCAACAAGCAGCCAAATCAGAGCAGATCTGCAGTGGAAGCATTAACATCTATTCCCAGAACAACTGACAAAGGAGACTTGCTGCCTATCCAACTTTTCACTAGGTGATGTGTGTCCTTGGCATTTGCCCATCTCTGGCAAATCTTTCCCTTTGCTATTAGCGTGGTTGACATGGCCACACCCTTTCTTCCATCCACCATCTGCCTCCAGGTCTAGGAATTCTGCATGAGGAGTACTGAAGGGAATTTGAAAGAGATGGAAGAAATACAAAATGTTACTTGGAGAATGATCCTTGGCTCATGCATGAACGAATCCCAGATCATACTTATATAATAAATCTTAGCAAGGAATCAGAATGGGTTCAAGGTTACCATCTCTGAAAAACTGAATTATATTTTCTAGTAGTATACCTGTGTTGCAATTCTTGCTAACTTACATGTTCAAAGAAAGAAATGATTACTTCCAGCTCTCTCAGACAGAAAATAGGTATTCAAGCATAGATGTGTCCTCTCTTGGGAGTGTTTGTGTTCCAAGGGTAAAAATTTGGGGCCTTCTTGAGAAATCAATATGAACAGCCTATGAGTTTCAAGATCCTTTCCTTCTCCTTCAGAGGAATTAACAAAAAAAAAAATAGTCAGGAAATCAGATTTTTTTTCTTTATTTTTGAATGTGTTCATTCCTCAAAACCAGCACTTTTCATACGATACTTTGTCTTCAGTCAGCTTTTGGCAGAAGCATTTCTTAGGTCTCAGTTCTTCCCAAGAGCAGATATTAGTAAAGAGACATGATGCTTGAAACCAACTACTTCATTGTCTTTTTTCTTTTCACAAAAACAAGCCCAATTTGGAAGAGATAATCTCCCATTTTCCAGAGATTCTGTAGGATACTCTGTCCCAGAGTCACCATCTCCAGTGTGGAATGTCAAGAGGCTGAGCAATTCTGCCATGTGAGGAAGAGCACATGAGGCACCAGGCACCTGTTCTTACATGCAAGGAAGGGATGGGTGTGCCCCGAGATGTGAGGCATCTTCTCGCATTTGGTTTGTACTTCTGTGCTTTGTTCTCACCATGTGGTACTTTGGCATCCCTGGAGGCAGCTGCTCAGAGACATTATCCTGAGTGTCACTGCTGCCAGCCAACACCAACATCACATTGTGTTGATGTTAAACTGAGCTGCAGACTGACAATCTCTATGTTCCCTGTACTTACCACGTCCAGCAAACTGCTCAGCCCGCGCTATGTGGTCCAGTACAAGGCACAGCTAACTTTTACATCTGCTCCTCAACCTGGCCTGACATTTTAAACTCGCCAGTGTTATTCAGAATAATGACAATGCGAGAAATATCATGTTTTCCTCACTGAAAACTCAAAGTAAAAAGCCATCACAGCTGCTGCAGAGGCTTCACCAAAAGCCATATCAGCAGTTTCTGTTTTAAAAACATTTTTTTTTTTTCCCAGTCACAGTGATGCAGCTGCAATTTTCGGCAGAGCCTTCTCTGTGGCTGATTTGCTGTTTTCTCTCACTTTCCATTAAAAAACATTTGGGGCTTTCAACACCTCAAGACTTAGTTTTTGAAACTCTGAAACTGAAGGTTAAATATATCACAGCTCTGGCAAAGCTCTGTTTGTGCCAAAGTACAGTATGTTGCATTTTTAGATAGAGGAAAGTTTTTGTTCTCCTACTGCATTCTCAATGCCAGCTGATATTAGTGAAAGTTACCTGAAACTTGCTGTATCAGTTACACCTGTGAGTACCTCAGGGCTGATGGCTGCTACCTGATGTAGTTGAATTGGTCTCCAAAGGCAGTAGTAGTGGTTCCACACCTCCATGTCATGGCCACACGCTCATGAAAGGAACCAGGTCCTGGTTGGTTAAATAAAAAAAGGTGTGACCAGTAGGTTTCCCAAGTGCCACTGCCAAAACAGTATTCCATGAGAAGAAAAAGCTTGCTGGAGTTTTTGCAGCTTCCTCAAAAAACACTGCCCCAAAGTGCTTTCCCCCATGTAGATGTTCACCTCCATAACACCCTGGAGCCACCTGATCCCATTTCTCCTGTCCAAGGCCCGTGTTTCTTTAGAAACAGAAACAATTGTGCAACAGATGCTCAAGACGTGGAGAAAGAAGAGAGTGGGCTCTCATGGGCATCATGGTAAAAATGCTTTCTGTGATGATTTGAGTCCTCTGTTGACAGCCTGTCCTGGGCCAGAGTGGGTGACCAGGCTGGTCCCTGCTGGGCTTTACCAGGGGAGCCCACAGCAGACCGGGGAAGATTGTTTCCGTGCCCCAAGAATTGTGGCAGCCACAGAGCAAGACAGTGGGAAGACCTTGCGGAAGAGGAAAAAGAATCTCCACTTAGGACTTCCAGTGAGGTGACATAAGAAAGGAAGGGAACATGTCTGAAGTGTCGAGAGTTTTGTTTTCCCTTTTTAAATATACTTTTTGTGCTGTTTTCTTGGTAGTTGTCTTCTGTGAGTGCTGTTTCCACATATCTCAGAAACAAATGGAGGGTTGAAAAGGATATTCTTCTCCAGCTGCACTTGACATCAAGGCAGAGATGAATACTTTCTAAGGTAAAAGATACAAAATATGCAAAGACACATCTAACACTTCTGCTTGAAATCTAGTTCTGTGTCCATATATATGAAAAGATACTACCCCTTTCCTGTCCATTTCAGCCTGTGTCTGTGCTAGTGGAAGTGAAAGTAATTTTGTGGTTTTTCTGAAATTCAGTGCATGTAATTTAATAACAAAAAATTGAAACAAAAATATGATCAAAAAATCACCTATAGTAAGAACACATTAGTTACACTACCCTATCTCTTCCTCATTACAGTATATATCTGAAACAGTAACAAAAAGTGGTCTGAACAAAGAAAAATGAAAATGATTGAATAGTCATTGGTGCAGTTTCCTCTCTCTGGTGGCCTCATTTAATTTCTGTTAAGCTGGACAGATATCATCATTTGTCTGAGAGCATGTCTGACAAAATTCATACTGCAAGGGCTTTCCTGGAGCAGAATCTTATATAAGATTTTGAGAATATAGGAACTTACTTCAGTGCTAAGTCAGATCAAAGGTCCATCTAGCCGATATGCTATAATAGTCAACAGTAGTAGTAAGATGTATGAAGGAGAAAAAGGGTGTAGAAAAAACCCATGTAGTGATGCATCTCCAAAATAACATTCCAATCTCCAGCAATTTGTGGCTCAGACATCTCCTGAGCTAGATAGGGTATTTGGTATTTTTTGAGTTTCTGATACTTGAACTTTTCCAGTCTTTTCCTGAATTCATGCAGTGTTTTAGTAGACGTTTTTGATAAAAAGTTACTTTGTTTAATGACATTCTATGGAGAACCACCTTCATTTTTTGTTGTTGTTTATAATCTCATACCTGCCAAAGTCATGGGATGCTCCCTTGCTCTTGTACTGGGAGGGGGATAATCATCACTTTCTATTTGTCCTCTCCTTGGCACTCAGTCAGGGCTTTATACACCCCCAGAATATTGTCCCTCTGTTATTTCCTTTCAGGCTGACTAGGGAATAAAAAATCATACCTATTCTGACTTCCTCTATGTCCTTTTTGAGAAGGACAACAGGAACTGTACATACTGTTCAGGATACAGATGATTTTTCATGCTTTCCTGTTTGTTCTCTTTTCCTTTCCTTGGCATCTTTAACATTGTTTCCATTACTAAGCACTGAGATGGCATTTTCCTTTTGTAACCATCTGTTTTAAACTTTCATTCCTGAGTAGTCATCTCTGAACCCATAATGTTATATGTCGTTGTTAGACACACAAACACACACACACACACTCACTTTGGTGAGAAGGCATGAACTGTTTATTACAAAATCTGACTCTATTATATAGTATTTCTACAAAGGCCAGGGATTGGGGGAGAAGGCTGACACCTCTCCCCATCCCATTGGTCAAGACAACTGTCCATCAGCTGTGCATATCTCTAAGAACAAGGAATGTAAACTACCTTGACTAATTAAAACATTGCTTCTATTTATAACACGCGTGTGTGAGAAAAAAACCTAAGAACTATGAACTGTGAGACACACCGAAGGCTGAAAATAAGGGCAACATTTATTTGTGAAGTTATGATAGGATTGTTTCATGTACATGACTCAATGTTCATCTACACTTACTCCATTTCTACTTAGAACCGGCTGCACCACGTTGCAAGATCCTCCCTAACAGTTCTGCCAACCTACTGCTTATACCTGAAGTGCCCAGTAACTGTTATTTTAAAGAGTAGAACATGTATTTAATTAATATTAAGCTTAAGGACATATTCAAAATAAATACATAAGAGAGTTATAGCTGCCTGATCTAGTTTGTATATTCAGTAATGCCAGGCTATCTGTGTATTGCAAATCTGTGAGAGAGGATGAGAAGAGAATCTTTCCCTGGAAATGGTTGGTGACGTGATGGTGGCTGAGGGCTGCATCCAGGGCATGAGTTGGAGCACTCTCATGTAAATAAATTGTGCTATCTTCCTTCACTACAAATAAGGTACTTCTTTTGGCTGTTGCTGCAGTGGCAACATATGCAACATTGCATGTGCAGATCAGAGGTGTCTCAGCAGATGTGGCTGACATTTGAAGTCAGAAAAAATCCAGAATCAAATGCCTCATTCTTTAGCTTGAATAATAGGGTGTTTTTTTTTTTTTTTTGGTTTGGTTGGTTTTTGTTGGTTTTTTTTTTTTCTCTTTAAAGAAAATGTTTGGAACGAGCAAGTGGTAAATAGGAGAAAGATGGAGAGCAATGATGCTACTCTCAGTCTGTGGGCTTTGACACGTTAGTTTTTCTCCTCTACCAGATTCTGAGCTCTACATGGGGCACAAGTCCACCCCAGAGGGAGTACACAAGAAATGCTCTTACCTAAATTCCCTTGATCCCTGTATTACTACAGTAGCATGAATCTAAAGGAGAAAATGAGCCCATCAAGACCCATATTCACCATGAAATGGGCTTAAATCTGCAGCATCTCCAAAACAGAGTACAAGAAGGAAATGTGGAAGCTGATTTAAAATTGTAAGGATGCAGCCTAAACTTCATCAAAGACTTGTAGAAACATAAAGTTTTCCCCTCTGGCTTCATAGGAAGGATTTAACTGCCAGGACTCAAAGGAAACAGAAGCTAATTATCAAATGAACATTGTCTTAATATGTTAATGAAGCGGTTTTGCTAATAGCGAGAGACCTGAATTTTAATACATTTTAAGAGCTCCTTGATTACGTGTTTGTTAGTTGTTATGATCATTTTAAATTATCTGTGCATGGCTTTATAATGGGTTAAAAACTGTATTAAGCACTGTATTCTAAACAGGCCTTGATGAGGCAGGTGAATAGTGCAAACATTGTCGCTAGGAAATTCACTTCAAAAGAAATGTAAACTAGTTAACCTAAAATGTGTCATCAAATCCAACAGTCACACTTGGCAATGTAAGTAATTTTTTATGTCAGCTACTTCTTCAGAAATGCTTTTTCGCATGCAAAGGGTATTCCAGGCACCTTGTAGCTATTATATCAGAGTGTTTCTGTATGCAGTATAAAAGGACTGAAACCATATTTTGCTGTTGGAATTAGAGGACCACATGAAGTAGTTCCAAATATACTGAGATAATTAATCTTGTCCTTGATAATTACAACCAAACCCTGGGGGTTTTTATTCATTTGCCCACACATATTTATTTTGTTCTTCCTCATGCAAGGAATCTCTATATTCATATTTAAGCATGTCTAGGACCAGTGTAAATAAAAAACACTTTCTGAAATGACACGGGCATAAAAATGTGCACATCTGGATAGCATCTTTTTGTTAGAAGGCTTCTTTACCTTCTTTTCCATCAATTTAACTTTAAATCAAATCATCCTGGACCATTATCATTCCTTCTCCAGCTTGTTTTTCAGCTGGCTGGAAAAGCTCCTATGGGGCCGTTAACTGAATGGAGTCTGCTGCTAAAATAGTTATGACTGCTGCTAGTCCTCTAACTACACTTTCTGCAACTTTTTGAAACAGCCTAACAGAGGGGTCATCTCCAGAAGATAGCCTTCAGACCTTGAAAACCCATTGTCAGCCAAAATACTGACAAAAAGGCATCATGGAGTCCATGTGAACCCAGAGGCTGTAACTTCTGGCAGGATGATGGTGTTTTTTAAGGGCTGCTTACAACACTTATGTCCATTTGGATTTTTTCCCCTCCATTGTCCTGCTTACCACGCTTGATTTCCTTCTGTGAAAGGGTAACCCACCTAGCTGATCTAGGAAAGTCAATAGATATAATATTTTTGGATTTCAGTAAAGCTTTCAAGTCTGTCTCTCACAGGATCCTCAGGACAAAATGTCCAGCTCACAGCTGGATAAACACATCATGTGATGTGTGAGCAACTGGTTCATGGGTCAGGCACAGAGGGTGTTGCTGTTTACACTAAAAATGGCATAGATTCTTGGAGTTTAGAAGGCTATAATGTCTGCTTTATTTTGGGATGAGCTCTTTTTAATACTATTTTATACAGACTAATTTGATTGGTGAAACAAAGGTAAACTTCTTCAATCACATTGGTCAAATGAGAGGGAGATCAAGACGTCCCTTCTGTGAGACAGGAATGAATAACATAGGTATAGTTACAAAAACATTGCTCCTCTTTACAAAAAATTACTTAAGAGTTTCTAAAAAACCAAAACATCTCAAACATAAATTCAAAACTATAAGAGGGTGACAGTGAATGGGGTGACATCAGACTGGGGACCTGTCACTAATGGGGTTCCATAGGGCTCCACCCTCAGCCCTGTGCTCTTCAATATCTTCATAAATTACTTGGATGCAGGACTCAAAGAAATACTACATTTTCCAACAACACTAGATGAGGAGGAGCTGTTGGCTTCCTCAAGGGCTGAGAGACCCTGCAGAGAGGCCTCAACAAATTAGAGCGCTGGGCAATCACCAACAAAAAGTTCAGCAAGGGTGAGTGCTGATTTCTGCACTTGGGACAGTGCAACTCAGATTTTTGTTGTAGATTGAGGAGTGAGAGTCTGGAGAGCAGCATCGCAGAAAGGGGCCTGCAGGTCCTGGTTGATGAAAAGGTGAATCTGAGCCAGCAGTGCCCCGGCAGCCAGAAGTGCCACCCGTGTCCTGGGGTGCATCAGGCACAGCATCAGCAGCCAGGCAAGGGAGGGGATTGTCCCTCTCTGCTCTGTGCTGGGGCAGCCTCATTTCGAGTGCTCGGGACAGTTTCAGGTGCCACAATATAAAAAAGGCATTAAGCTGTTAGAGAGCCTCCAAAGAAGGGCCACAAAGAAGTTGAAGGGTCTGGAGGGGAAGCTGTATGAGGAGTGGCTGAAGTCACTTGGTCTGTTCAGCCTGGAGAAGAGGAGATTGAAGGGGGACCTCATTGCAGTCTTCAACATTCTCACAGGGGCATGCAGCTGAGTCAGGGGACGTTTAGGTTAGGTATCAGGAAAAGGGTTTTTTTTTCCAAAAGCTGATTGGGCACTGGCACAGACTCCCCAGGAAAGTGGCCTCAGCACCAAACCCATCCAACTTCAAGAAGCTTTTGGAAAACACTCTCTGGCACATGCTGTGATTCTTGGAGTGCCTTTTGTAGGGACAGGAATTAGACTCAATGATCCTGATGGGTCCCTTCCAACTCAGTGTATTCTATGATTCTACAATTGTTAAATTAAATTATAGCTGAGCTGTGTGTACCAAAGTTCTGTGGACCAAGCATGTTCTTGTTGGGGTGCATGTGTATTCTCCCTGCTCAGAAAATTAAGGAAATAGAATCTTGGTTGACCAGAAAGTGGAGCTGTGGATGGGAAGTGAGTGAAACTAACTGGAGCTGTATTTGTATTAGACAAACAGTCACTATGTGATTAAACTTGCTCTTTATGATTTCCGTTAATGTCAAACACGATGCTCATGCTTGGAAAAAAAAGGTGTTTTGTGATTCTTATACACTGTGTAATATAAAGCAATGCTTATGAGATATAGACTTCCTCATTTTGATAAAGACACACATCCCTCCCTCATTCAGACAACAAAAGGAACCTGGAGGACTGGGCGATTGTAGTAATGTGATGAACATCTGGGCTACCTTAGAGCACCAAATCCCAGAAATGTCTGATTAATTAGCCACTGCTCCCTACCTCCCTTGAGCTTGGATGCCTCTGGATCAAGCCTTTGGATCAGTGGTAGAGATGGGCAAAACCTTAAGGCTAGCACAGGGAAAAGAGACCATCCAAAATCAAAGCCATAAACCCCTTCTAAGGAATCCACCTGAGAGGATGCTTAAGTACAGCACACTTGGCTTTGACAGTTTGCAAAATTAAATACATGTATTATACGAGCTAAAGAAATTAATATAGGATTATATTGCCAATCTTATGCTATTGGTTTTCTCATATAATTGGGAAACTCTAAATACCTCCCTATTTCTTGTACCTCTGTGGAAATTTTCCAGAGGAAGGAGGAAATGTAATCCTATTTAGCATAACTAGCCCTTGGAAAATCCTAATTACCTAGCTCAGTTTAATTTATTTTTATGTCATACTGCCCTCTAGGGGATTAGGCAGATAGCGAGTGAGTTTTGCATAATATAAGCCTTTCTTTAGCTCGCAGGGAAAAAACCCCACCATCTCTTCCTTTGTACTGCAGCAGAACATAATAATCCATGTCTAGAGCTCATAATTTAGCATTTTGGGTGTAATTTTCATTCCTTTTCTTGAAATTATCTTTTTAAATTATCATTGAGTCCCTTCTTTCTCGTTGTGGCATTGACCTTCCACGAACAGGATATTCAACTTTTTACATAGGAACTACAACTAAACCAGGGAAACTTTGTGCTTAATTTCAGGTGGTACTATATGCAAATTATGAGAAATGTACCTATTTAAATGTCCTGAACATATGTATTTGTACATCAAACATAAATTCTCATTCAATGATTTTAGAGAAAAAAAAATGCTGCAACTATTTAACATAGAACACACAGTAGCAAACTCACCATATCAATGGTTGTGACTGCTTTTAGGTGGAAAATAAAAGTAAAAAGAAGGAAATCAAAGTTTCGGAAAAGAGACAAAAAAATTTATTGACATGGTTGGCAGTTAGGTGGGCTAAGAAACCCACAGGTTTTTTCAGTGATGCCAACACTTGCTAAGCAAGGAGAGTAGCCTTCTGCAAAAGGCTAAAAGGCCAGGCATATAGGTGCCTAATCATCCCCATAATGCAAAATCTTACCCCCTTCATTGTTCTTGCTGATGTTCCTCCCTGCTGATTCCTGCCACTGACTTCTCTTCATTCCATTTTAATTCTAAAATGGCAGCATAATCTTGGTTGGCCAGATTGAGTTATGTGAGAAGGCTCAGAACTGAGGCTGCCCCACCAGGTCATCATTGCATTTTTTGCTTTGATAGCTGGAGCTATATCTACTTTGCTGCTTGAATTTTTGTTTTGAAGAAGCCAGGTCATGTAGCAGCAGAGTTTTGGGGGTTTTTTGAAAGAGGACCTTGGTCCAGCAGCTCACAAATCACTGATCTGTGTTGTTTTGAGATTTGGTCCTTCATCTGGATTTTCACTTGGCTGTAGGAGGTTTGGCGTCCACTGCCCTCATCCTGCTCACCAGTATTTAAAAGCAGATATTGTGGGCAATTCTCATTTGATTCTGATTAATTTTAATTTTACTATGAAGTGAGTTGACCACCTGCTGTGACCACCTAAAATGGAAAAAATTCTGTGTGTTCTGGCCTCTTCCCAGCATCACACTGAGGTTTTGTGAAATTTTAAATCTGTCAGCTTCAAATGATTAGGCTTCTCATTTCAATCTTAGCATACTTAATCCAGTTCCATGGTAATGGTTCATGAGAGACTCATCTACCTATCCTCTAGTTTCACTCAGCTGTGCTCCTGCCTCCACAGACTTCAAGTAAGTCTGTATCCACTTTATAAATTTTTTTCTTATACCTGAAAGGAGAAACTGCTAAGACTTCCTAGGCATAATCTCTCTTTCGTGCTTCCTTGCACAGCCATAGGAGTGTAGATTCATCCATGAAGCATTTTTTTGTTTGAAGGACAGCCCTATCATTTATTCAGGCTTGTACAACCTGTATTGTAGTCCATGACACACTGATGGTTTCTTTTTCTACTTCTAGTGGCCCAGCCGTGTTGTGCTATGCTCAGTGGCTCCACAATAACTAGATTTTCTGAGGTTCTGCTGATTCTTACCTCATCATATCAAAATCTCAGAACTGGGTATAGCCTCATTTTCAATTCTCCATTTAGGAGCAGGGATATCTTTATTAGCTTGTATTTCGTGGTCCTCTTACAAATATTAGTAACCACTGATAGTAACTGATGGTACTTGTCCTAAGGTGGTACAGTGGCTTGATGACTTGTCTACCTGCTGATGTGCCAGAGCCTTGTCTTTGGGCCACAAACTAGAGAAATGTTTGGTCTGAGTGGTTTAAGCAATATCCTGCATCATATGCTAGGCTGGAAATTCATTTCAATCCTCTGTTAAGTCTCTGGTTTGTTCTGGCCTTGTTTATGTGCTCCATTTACTTGTTCAAGCAGGGGTAGGATAAGCTCTTTCTGTGCTGACCTGACTCCAGCAAGGCAAACCGAAGTGTCCTCACATATTATTCATGCCCACACAAAGAGATTTCACAGGATTACACAATAGTTAGGGTTAGAAGAGACCTCTGCAGATCAGGTAGTCCAACCTCCCTACAAAAGCAGGGTCACCTATTGCAGATTACACAGGAACGTGTCCAGGTGGATTTTGAATGTCTCCAGAGAGTGAGACTCCACGACCTTCCAGTGCTCTACCTCCCTCAATGGAAGGAAGTTGTTCTTTATGCTGAGGAGGAACTTGCTGTGGTTTAGATTATGGCCATTACTCCTCATCCTGTCTCTAGGCACAAGCAAGGAGTCTGGCACCATTCTCTTGGCACCTGCCTTTGAGATATTTATATGCATTGATGCGATCCCCCCTCAGTCTTCTCTCCAGACCAAACAGGCTCAGCTCCTGCAGTCTTTCCTCATAAGAGAGAAGCTACAGACCCCTTTTCATCTCTGTGGCCTCTGCAGGACCCTTTCTAGTAGGTCCTTGTCTTTCTTGAACTGTGAAGACCAGTGTTGAATCTAATACCCCAGAGGTGGCCTTACTGGGGCTTGAGAATATGGACACAGGTAACCAGGACAACCACCAAACCACAGCTGAAATGCAAAGAGTAGGTGTATTTCATTACCTCCCTAAGTATGCTGGGCAGCAAAAACACACAGGGTCACAGGCTCTGGTAGGCTTAATTCATCCTAATGAAGAGACACACAAGAACACAGGTTCTGTTAGGCTTAGTTCTTCCCAGTGGAAAGAGACAGATGGGGACACAGGCTCCGTTAGGCTTAGTTCAGCCTAGTGGGCAGCAGCAGCGGGAATATATCAAAGGGCTTTACCATGTGCAGTTCATCACAAGGCTGTGCTTTTATGATCTCTCTCCCAGCAGGAGGCTCAAACCTGTCTGTGAGAGTGTGTTATCTCTACACAGGAATTTTACTCAAAACAGGCAGAGGATGAACACACTACCCATGATAAATGGAGTTTTCCCACACCAACATTTTTAGCATTCCCAGTAGCAAGGTCACTTTGCACAAAACAATTCCCTGTTCTTTGCCAGATCTTCTGGGTTTAACCCTTTCCTCCCAACAAGGGTGGAGTAGACAGGGAGGCTCACCGCCAATAACCTGCAGGCCACACTCTTCTTCATGCACCCTAGGATACCATTCTTTCTCCTGGCTGCAAGGGCACACTGTTTGCGTTGTCTGACAGCACAGTTCAACCCCTGCTAAAATGGCTGTCTTTTCCCCAGGTTGTGGGAACTTGCAGGTCTGGAGGTGCCAACACAAGGTGCGCTCTCACAGGAAATATGAGTGTCCTTCATCCTTGTCTGTGCCAGTCCCTGCATGGTGGAAAGGGCCAAGGTTTGCTCCTGCAGTTATTTGTTGAAACTTAACATCTCTAGAAATGCTCTCAGGTTGTCTGGTTTTTTTCTGTCAACTAATCCTTTGCCCTTCCATCCCTATGGATCCCACAAGCAGATCTGTTCCCACTGTGGTTTTCAGCCTGTGTGGGGTAAGAATGCAGCTGTACTGGCTCCCTGGGGAGAGGTTTGCTTTTTGAAATTTTACATTCGCAGATAGTGTTCAAGACATGGGCAACCAGACTTGGACTACTCTTCCCTCATACACCTGTACCTCAGCTTCCACATAGGCAGCCTCTTTGCAAGGAGGAGTTGTGCTTGGGGATCCATATTCTGTAAGGAAATCCAAAACAACAACAAAATCTCTGCTTTAGTTCAGAAAGGGAGTTAAACAAGTAGAAATGTCCTGAGGTTAAAAAGAAAAAAATAAAGCAAATTATGTTAAACCCACTACTGCAAACAAAAAAATAGTTGCTTTTGCACTGGCATCTTAAAAAGAATTCGGTGAGGCTGAGCAAGTGTCAGAGGAACTTTTCCAATTCTGTGCTGCTGTGCACAGTCTGCCAGGTGGGAAGAAGGCATGAAGGATAAAAACTGAACTTCAGCATTCACATAACCAGGTAAGAACCTGTGTGGCTTAAAAAAAACTCCTTTAAACATAATTTAAGACACATTTTGCATAATATATTTTCTTAGACCTTGCATGCCTGCATGAAGAACTTCTTGACTCTGTAAGTGATTCTCTGATGAAAACAAACAAGGGCTGATGGTGACGAAAGTGCTCCTCAACACAAGAGCAGCACTGCAGCCAGATTCTGCCACAGCCATTCTTACATTAAGTAGTGACTTACTCTACAAGTAGGATTTTTACTCTCAGCCTGAGCACTGCTGGTGAAAGGTGCTACTCAGCCTGAAAAAGGAACCTGCTTAACAGAAGAAATACAAGCCAAAACAACAGCTTCTCCAATCACAATGGTTGAGTGGAAAGGTTAAGATTTAAGATGCAATGCTTGAGTTAGAATTTACCTTGGAAAGTGGGGTTAGATCCTCTTTTCTGCAGTTCTCTTCCAAGCCATCCTGCTTCCTGCTCTGAAGATCTTGTCTGCAAAACTGGACTCAGAGCCACAGTGCTCAGCCCAGACCTATCAGTAGTATTGCTTCTGCACTGATTTACACTGACAAGAATAAAATCAGAAATCAATTAATCATGTTGCCTGGCCTCCTGTATGTCACCAGTCATTCCATATCACTCTGCCTCGAGCTTTGAGTGTGATTTAAATGTGCATTGCAAAGGGGCCTCCAGTCTTCATTAGAAGAGTCCCTACCTCAGCTAATTGCTTGCACATTTCCAATGGCATGAGCTGCTCCAAACTGGGTTTTCAGCCTCCATTTTTGTACCTAGTTTCTGCCTAGACTGAAGAGGGATTGTCACCCTGATTTTTCAGCCTTCTCTTCTATTTCGCAGTTTCACGGTTTGGGTTTTTTCTCACGCTTGGGTGATGTAAACACAGGCAATGTTTTTATAATTTCAAGGTAGTTTACATTCCTGTTCTTAGAGGGATGGACAGCTGATGGACAGTTGTCTTGACCACTGGAATGGGGAGAGGTGTCAACCTTCTCCCCCAATCCCTGGCCTTTGTAGTAATACTATAAAATGGAGTCAGACATTTTTAAATAAATCAGTTCATAGTTCATGCCTTCTGATCAAAGTGTGTGTGTGTGTCTGTATGTGTGTGACGAACAGCATCAAGGCAGGTCCTCTAGGAAGACCAGAGCACAGCTGATCCTATGGATCATCCCTATTACTGCAAAGGGTTCGGGATTAAAGTCCCATATGTCCCTTCACGTAATTATTAGCAGAATAACCCTATGTGTCTCTGGGAAGAGATCTTTATGATACAATGAAATAGTGTTTCAGTCTTGTTCTTGTTAAGATGAGCAGAGATAATTTTTCAAGGATTTTAGCTTTCTATTTTGATCTTTCTTGGATTAGTTTGTGGCGCTTGTTTGCATGTTCTCCTGCAATATGTTTTGAAGATATGGATTTTGTAGACATAATGATCTAGCACTGATCTCAAGAGAAACGGAGGTGGAGCAAAATCACTTCCTTCCTCTGGCTTTCCAAATTGTTCTTCAAAATCCAAGGATTACACTAGTCTTTTTTACCCTCTGTTTGTATGTCAGTTTCCACTGAACTGATTTACTAGGTCTCTTTCAGACCCTACTCCCCAGCTATCTTTTCCTTATTCCTTCTGTAGGACCAGTATTTTTCAGTCCTTGATGTACTACTTTCCTGTGGCTGTAAGGAAATGCATTTTTAAGGACCCATTTTTCAAAGGAACATGGACTGCATTTTATCATTGCCCTTTTTACTCACATTCTTCCCTATACTTTGGGAAGCTAAATGGATGGCCCTTCTAGCTTCAACAAACTGATAAGTTGGCTCAGCCATCTTGCCATAGAATCACTGAATTGTGGAATGGTTTGAGTTGGAGAGGACTTTAAAGATCCAACCACCCCTGCCATGGACAGGAACATCTTCCACTAGACTGGGTTGCTCAGGGCCCCATCCAGTCTAGTCTTGAACATTTCCAGGGCTGAAGCACCCACAACTTCTCTGGGCAACCTGTTCCAGGGTCTTACCATGATACTGACAGGAGAGAGAAAAGATTTTCTGCCATGTGTGTAGGTTTTAACTTGGGAAAAATAATGTGAAGAGCTGGAAAAACACAAAGCATTGTGCAATTGCCTTCTGAAGGAATCCCAGCCATGTTGTGCACTGAGGCAGAGATTTCATGGGAGAAATTCAGTAAGAGCAGTTGCCTAAAGTTTATATCAGTGTAAATAAGCCCAAAGGGCTACCTAAACTCTGGAATGTCCTGGTGTTTGAAGGGTGAACTTTGCAAATAAAAATACACTTAAAAATACTTGTGCATGGAATAGTTGTTATTTATTTCTCCGAGGAAATAGCCTCTGGATAAGCGTTAGGCAGATCATGAGGTTTTCATTAAAGTTAAACAAGTGATTAAGTGTTTCCCTGAGCAAGACAGGCCTTACCTATCACTCTGTATCACCCTGTAGAAGTACAGGTCGATGCAGGAGCTTTTATACTGTATCCTTAAGCTTCCAAGTACACCCCGAAGTGTGGAGTGCTAGTTTTCTGAAGTGTGTAGTGTCCAGAAACATGGCATCCTCAATGCATTCACTTGCTTACTGTACTATTTTTCTTCTCTTTTGGCCAGTGAGGAAGGTTCTGATGGTTTATTGCCATACATTTAGAAAGCTCCTACTGCAATGTGGAGCCATTCCCCTGCTGACAGGCTTAGAAGCTGTTCTTCTGTAGATAAATACTGGCTCTGTATCTGCACAGTAAACCAACCAACCAAAACCCCCCCAAAACCAAAAAAAATCCCAACCAAAAACAAAACCCAAAAAACTCCAAACCCACACACAAACAATAACAACAACAAAATGTTAAGATTAACTCATTTATTTTCATTATTTTTAATTGGGTTTGTTTCTGATAGCAAAAGTTATTTTCATTGAAGTTAAGATCTGCTATTCTTTAAGCCCTAGGAAAATGATTACTATCATTTAAGAAAATTATATTCTCCCTAATTAAGCTGTTTTCAGACAATTAAATTGCTTCCTGATTTTCATAATTGTCTCTTTGCTAAGATCTACCTCTTTCCTGATTAGCAAGGTGGAAAAAACCCTTTGCCTTTACACTGTACAATATTTAGCAGTTAAGAAAGATGTTTCAGCAGATGTAAGTCAGACTCTTCTTCCACATGACCTATCCTATGTATGCTGCTCTAGCTTCACCAAGTCAGATCAAATAGCAAAGGGGCCCAGAAGGGTGACCAGAAAAGTAGAAGAGAAGTAGATTGTCCTCTTTTGGACAATCCTGTGATCTAACAAGCATGGGAGGCACCATACCCTGACAGGCCAGGTTGAATCTCTCCATCACCCACAGCTGTGATGAGGTAAAGACTTGGCTTCCCACCCAGCCCCGGTTAGTCAGCTGTGGATGTGCTGTCCACACTGCCCCTCTCTGCGGTGCAGCAGGGGAACAGGTTGACAGGATGTGTTTGAAAATGCTAGTACCATGGCACTGCCTCACAGTTACAGGGCACACAAAAATCACACTCTCAATGGGTACATTCCCTATGCTACTTCAGCCATTTCACCTGCCCGTTGTCCCTCCCTGCAGTGGTCACCTCTGAAACGTGAGATCTCCCAAGAGCTGCACACGGCTGCCCCATGACAATGCACTTTTGCTTTCTCTCTTTCTGTGTGCTTGATCTCTTCTTTCTCTCTTTCATTTACTTTTTCTCTCACCTTGATTTCCTTTTTTTTTTTTTAATAGTAGGGCATTAGCTGTTAATGTAAGAAGTCTAACACTTTTTATAATGTACAGGTGTCCTAGGGGACTAGGTGTTATGGGGCTTTGGGAATGTCATGTGGCTTCTGGCCTGTGACAGGTACACAGTGAAAGTCCTGTGAATGTTTCCACATTTGTGGCATGGCTGCCCCTGCAACTTCATGGATGCTGTTCCTATCAATCCAGAGGTTGGGTTTTGAAGGGAAATATGTGGATGGGGCGTCACTGTTTCAAAAGGATGTGTTGCTAGTTTGGAATACAGATACTGGCAAAGGGCTGTTCCAAGAAATAAAGATAGCACATTAGTCAAAGGCTGTGGACTAGAGCTGTGTACATTTGAAGGGGGAAAACATATATTACGCATACATCAATATCAGGTGGTTAAATTAATCAGGTCAAACCCTCAGCTGGGGATGGATAGATGGATGATGTTCCTGCTGTTGTGGTGATGAGCACCATCTGAATAGCTGGGTCATGATGCTTTTAAAGATAGGCAAATGATGCAGTGACAACACATGCAAACACAAGCCATTTTAGTTCTCATTGAGCTTAAAGATCTCTTCTGAAAAGGCAAAATAGATCAAACAACTAAATTGTTCTTCAAACAGAAACTAGGAGGCAAAAATGTTATCCCTTTTTCTTTAAATCTCGTGATTATTTACATTGGCCTCATGATTTTTGAGATCTGACTCACTGCTTTTTAATACTTGTATAGCACGGTCTTGAACATGTGGCATAGGCTCATAAACAAAACCAGAGTAATATAGCCAGAAATATTCCTTTGTTAGTGTGGTGGGTTGACCTTGGCTGGACACCTGGTGCCACCAAGCTGCTCTACCACTCTTCATCCCAGCTGAACAGGGGAGAGAAAATAAGACAGAAAACCACTCATAGGTTGAGATAAGGCAGTTTACTAAAGCAGAAGTTCATATGCTCTTATGCAAATAGAAAAAAAAAGTTTATTTTCTATTTCCCATCAATAAGGGATGTTCAGCCACTTCCTGAGAAACAGGGCCTCAGCACCTGTAGTGGTTGCTCCAGAAGGCAAACACTGTACATAACAAACACCACCCACCCATTCCTCCTCCTTTCCTTCACTTTTATATCTGAGCTGATGTCACATGGTATGGAATATCCCTTTGGTCAATTCAGATCAGCTGGCCTGGTTGTGCCCCCTCCCAGGATCTGCCCACTCCCAGTCCCTTGGTGAGAGAGAAAGTTGATAGACATCACTGATGCTGTGCCAGCCTTGCCCAGCAGGAACCAAAACACTGGTGTGTTGTCCACATCTTTCTAGGTACCAGTGCAAAGCACAGCACTGTGAGGGCTGCTGTGGGAAACATTAACTCCAGCTCAGCCAGACCCAGCACAGTTAGAGATATTCATGTGGGTCTTAGAGGTCTCTTACAGTTTCCTTCCTTTTACATTTCCAACCGAAAGAAGTCCTGAAAGCAAATGGTTTTGCCTTCCCGATGTAAGGAGCCACTTCGTTGCAATGTCAAAGGTCATTGTAATTATTAACTGCCTCTTCTGTCCTTCAAATTGTTCCATGAGAAGTAATTTTCTATGAGATTAATTTCTCTGTTAATAATTTCATGAGAGGAAAAATAATGGTGGTCCAAGGGAGGTTCTGGCACAGCCAGCATTGGAAAAACACAGATGGCAGAGTAATAGTTAAGGAGCAGTAGTCCTGGGGGACTAAGGAGTATGAAAATGAGGGAAAGATGGAGCCTCTTAGACCATAGGGGGTTTTTTTGGAGAGTCAAACCTCTGCTCTCAGCCTCATTTTGGTTGTTCTCAGGAATGCTGACACTCATTTTCTTCAACTTTCTCTGCCTTTTTCACCTTGCGCTTTAACAGCCTGTCTCAAAGGGTGTTAATGAAGTACAAATAAGTTTTGTCTGTGGAAAAGAATCCTGCAGAAAATACCATGCGTGGGAAGTGATCCTTCCCAACACCTGCATGTCCCCTCCAAACCAAGGGCTGAGCTAGCTGGAATATGTTATGAGTGATACACAGATGATCAGTAAGCTCTTTGCTTGGCATCCCCTTTTCATTATACTGCCATTTTAGAGAAATGTTTTTATAGCCTCTGCTTGATTTTTCATCAGATCCCTTCCTCCCTGTGATTCCTCCCTTCCTGCTTCCTACAGAATGTGGCCAGCTGGTTACTGCTAAATTTAAACAAAGATGTGCTACTTGTAACTCTCTCTGCTTCATGCACACAGTATTACTAGCCCAACTCATCTAGCAAGAAGTATTTCTATTTTGATGTGCGCAGAAACTGTAAGCCCAGATGAAGGTCAATGAGGGCTGTTGCATAGATAGATCATGCTGACAGGGAGTGCTGTAACTGGTTTTTCTGCAGCAAAGTGCTGATTCAGTGGAATTGGGAAATTTGAGGGGTACATGTGAATACTGTTCAATATGTGGGAGCTTGATGGGAACTCAAAATTGGGTGTCCAAAGGAAGTCCACAGAGCAACTCCAAAAGCAGCAGCAAAGCGTGGCCCAGGTCTCCATCAGTGCTGTAATTCTGCCAGGCTGATGCACAATAAAACACCCAGCATCTCCAGTGAAATAGAAATCCTCCTTTCTCGTCAGCTCTAATTACAACAGCATACCGTGTTTAAACAACCCATAAAATAGGGCATCAACAAAGAAGTGACTCCTTGCATGTCTGGGATTCATGCTGCATCCAAGAGCTCAAATATCAAGGAGAAAACAGCAGGTAGTTTAACTCCCAAGATCTCTCCCCTGCTGTTGTTATCATTGACAATGAAGGCAGTGTTGTAAGTGCAGAGTGCAATGGACAATTCATGCACTTACCATATCTTGTGCTCTAGCTACAGGCGCGTGATTTTCTGAAGAAATGATGACAGGATCAAACACATTCTGGCAGATACTCACAAAATCAGAGCCCCTTTCACTCAGTAAATGACCGTAAAAATGCTTTGAAGATGACAATAAAAAGTTATTTAATCATGTTCAAAACAGAGGCACCTGCCAAGTCAATATGTCATTTTTTTTTACATGATTGGCTGATAGAGTGACAATAGTGAAAAATGCAAAGTGAGGCTGTTAGGAGCAGCTACTGGCCTGATTCCATAGTAGGCATAGCCTGATGGTGGAGAGAGAGAGCAAGGAAACAGGAAAGAAAAAGCAAGACAGTCACACATACATTTGCCCAGCCTCCTGATTTTTGAACTCTTTTCCCAGCTGTTACAAGGTGCCCTTGGAGACCTAGTCTGAAGATGTCCTTAGCAGCCCCCATTTTCTGCAAAGTCAATGCTAGAGGGAGAAAGGACAGCAACCAAAAGGAGACCTAAGATAGCACGGGTGATTTTCATGCTGCTGTAGCACAGGGGAAAAGGTGCTGGGGAGAAGGGTGAGGATCTGGCCTTCTGTCAGCACTGCCTTAGGATATCTGCACACTGGTAGGTGGGTGCTGCTAGAAACAGAGACATAGAGCGTTGCGTGCAGCTGGACGCAGATTTTTCAAGCAGCCCAGGAGAGCCAGCGCCTGCCATCAGCAGTGAGGGCTGTGGGGCCACGCCATGCAGCAAACAAGAGCCTGTACTGTTGCACAGCCTCACCACTACCCTTGCAGCTACATCTACCTCAAATTCAGCAACCTTTTAGGAAAGCCATTTACCTGGTGGCTGGCATATGCAACTGTAGCATTGAAGAGCTTTCTAGCTATACCTGGTGCAAACCCTTCTTTTTGATACTGATTGATTGATTGATTCACTGGGTTCTTTCATGACCATCTGAAAGCAAAGTAGCCCAAGAGTGGTGATAACTTGTGTTCTAGTACCTGAAGTCCACCAGGTAGCAAATAGAAATGTTCAAAGGTCAGAAGGGCCAGTTCTGACAAAGCACTGCCATCTCTAAGACACTATGAGCCATAGGGATGCCTGGAATTCATTCTTAGCGCTAGGTGAGTATCTATGACTAAGTGAGAACATTTTTACTCAAATATCCCATTAAATTTTTTCAGAGTCAGGGATTTTGTCACCAAATCCTGGCAAAAAGGCCTTATTATTCTACTAGTTAGGAGTTGTGACAAATTTCAAAGTAGGTTTTGTCAAGCAGTTGGACCACATGAAACTTTTCCAGCTAAACAGAAGGGTCTTTTATGCCCAAGATTATGTTTGCTGTGTGAGTGCTTTTACTTCAGTTGCTTCACCAGCCTCTTTGGTAAGCTAGAATAGATAGGACACCTACCCCGACCTTCGCTTTAAAGGATGATGGCCAAGCTTGATACCTTACATGCAGTTCTTCCGCAATGGCTCTTGAGTGCTTCAACATCTTTTTAAAATAACACCAGAACAGTATTCCTGCAGTGTCTTGAAATTTCAGTGCACTCAAAACTCAACTCTCTGTTGTGCGAGGAATATTTAAACTATAGTACTCAAAGCCAAAAACAATAATAAAGTTTAGGTTTCTTTGAAGCATAGATAAAGTTATTTCTCAGTAGCCAAATTCAAATACAAAAATACAGGATTCACGCATATACACATTGGTACTGTGAAAACTGAGTCTGAAGATTACAAAATAGTAAAATTATTTCCCCAAGATCATTGTATTAGACATGAGTGAAGAAAACAGAGTGCTAAATTACTGGTTTAAAAAGAAAATATAAGGGAAGAAAGAATATTAACACCATCTCAGCCACCAGTAGAAGGCAAGTAAACCATGCACAGGGGAAATACTTGTGGTGATGAAGGCAGAACTTCAACATTAAAGATCCCAACGGTAGCATCCTGAGGCTAGTGTAGAAGTAAAGGGAAAAGCTGAGAAAAACAGTCACATCCACCTTTTAACTGTATGTACAAACAGCACAGAAGGATGTCTGATAACATGAAACCCCCTGAAAGCAACAGAAAAATGGAAGAGATCATGAGGGCCTCCCAAATGGTGCCCAGTGAGCAGCAGAGGACTTTTCTGAAGTGTGATGACAAAGCAAACATCATGGATGGTACTGCAGTTTGCAGAAAGCAGATGTGTCCAATTAGGAGGTCTACGTGAATGTACACAAACTACGGAAGGGTTTTTTTTTATCTTCAAATAGATATTTTATTTTTAAGTGGCTATATTTATGATTTAGTAAAATTGTGATTAATGTTGAATATCATAAAGCCGTTACCTTAGTACCAAATCCTCCGACCAACTCAAACAGGAAAATAAGGATATAAGTGGAAAACTGCGTTCCCAGTGTAAAAAGTCAGATGCTTCCTTCCAACAAATATTGCAAAGTCAAACACTGTGGGAATATCAAGAAATCATTTTTGTCCACACTGTGAACTAATGAGCGGGGCTGTCCTGCATGGGAGATGCCCCCGACTATTCAAAAGCAGCATCAACAGTCCCATGAAAAGACATCCTGTGCACCAAAAGTGGCAAGGGGATATATTCTTTTCACTGTTGTTACTGGTTTTCCTTTGTCTTACTTTTTGCTTTGTCTCTCTGTTTCTTTTCTCATTTAAAATATTACTCATCTAGAATCAAATTCTGTCAGATTCTGAAGAGGAAATCTAACTCTGAAGTTTAGGAATTAGATTGAGCAAAGGCCTGTGAAGAAGTAAATGATTAGGTCTCCTTTTATTCAGAAAGGCCACCTGAAACTGGTGGATGTGAGAAATGAACTTTTCTCTGAGTTGGTCATGAATATTAAAAAAGTTATAGCTGTGTTCTGTAGAGAGTTTTGCTTTTTCCAGACCACTTTATGACCTCTTCTTAATAGAAAAGCACTGGAGAAAACGGGATGAAAGCTGGCACAACTGCCAGCATCCTTGGTCTAGAGAGCTGATTTCCTTCATTATTTAGAAGGCAACTGTGAGCCTGAATACGATAAAAAGCAACCTGATCTCATAGCTCAGTAATCTGTGCTTAGTGGCAGACAGAGGTCTCTTTAGGCTTGTTACACCCTGTAGATGTGTGACTTTTAAAAATCATTTAATAGTGTTACTGTTGATCTGAGCTCCTCTGCTCCTAAGTGTTACTTGAGCTCTATGCTTGAGGAGCATAAAGCAACTTTTCTGCCAAGGGTAACCCTCTATCCATTGTCTCCTTTCCCACAGGAAGTTCACTTTAAACTGAGTGCCATGGTTTAACCCCAGCCAGCAACTAAGCACCACACAGCCAGTTGCTTATTTTTACCACTGAGGACATCGGGGAGAGAATTGAAAGGAAAAAGTGAGAAAATTCATGGGTTTAGATAAAGGCAGTTTAAGAGGGAAAACAAAAGTCACTCACACAAACAAAGCAAAACAATTCACTTCTTCTCAGGGGCAGGCAAGTGTTCATCAGAGCTCCATCACATACAACGGCTACTAGGGAAGACAAATTCCAGAGCTCTGAACAACCCCTATTCCTCCTTCTTCCTCCAGCTTTATATGCTAAGTGTGGTGCCATATGACATGGGATATCCCTTTGATCAGTGGGGGTCACCTGCCCCAACTGTGTCTCCTCCCACATTCTTGTGCACCCACAGCCTTCCTGTCAAGGGGGCAGTATGAAAAACAGAAAAGACCATGATGCAGTATGAGCACTGCTCTGCAATAACAAAAAGAATTCTGTATTATCAACACCATTTTCAGCACAAATTCAAAGCAATCCTATACTAGCTACTGTAAGGAAATTAACTTTATCCCAGCCAAAACCAGCACAGTGAGTCAGAAGCCTCCTGAAAGTTACATGAGGTGACTGAAGTTCTTCTGCCATTGCTGATACTGGTGGCACTTGAATTTTTGTCTAATTTTTTTAATGTCTAGTAAGTGGAGTGTAGTCTTTGTTTTGCAATTCTTTGTTCATGGCAAGAATTCTGGAAAGAGTTCACTACCTGGTGGCCAATATGTATGGGACTGGTCCAATGCTCAGATGTTGGAAGCACTGTCTGAGGAAAAGGAAATTGCACTATCAAGGCTTTTGAAGAAAAGGCTGAGTACCATTACTAAGGCTCAGAAACTCCTATTGCTTGTATCTTAGCTGTTCCCATTTCCCAAGAAGCAGCAGCTATCAAGGACTCAAGTCCAATAAGACACTATCTAAAACAATGAACTGCAACTAGTGAAGGTCACTGAGTACAGGGAGAGCAAGAACTGGGCTTCTCCACAGAGTTGGACACGACCTGTTTCTGACAGCAAAGTGAGCTCACTGTGATCCTAGAGCATCAGATGGGCCCTCAGCAAGGGTGGAAGGCCTATTCCTATTGAATGCTATGAGGTACAAGGGGATGAAATTCCAAAAGTTTCCACAGACCTGACCTGCACTTAGTTAACGATACAGTCCAGATGGGTCATTAACCAAGACACACATACTGCAAGGCTGCCAGGAGCCTTTCCTAAGTCAGTGACAAGAGAATTTGGAGCACAGCAGAGCTCTGCTTCAGAAGTGGTGTTTTTCATCTGTTGTAATTTTTTAAATGCACGGTGTGTGTATATACAAAGATGAATGATGGATGTGCATTAGCAGGCGCACACTCAACTTGTTCATGAGGTATCACAAAGAGTCTTGATCATATGCTCTTTCAGAATTATTGTACAAAAAAATAGAGGCAGTCTGGTGACTTGTTTTAATGTCTTAATTCTAAGTTAACAAATGTGCCCAGGGGCTCCCACTGAAACAGGGCTGGGCCTTTGCAAAGTCAATAGTTTATTTACTGACTAAGAATAAAGCACCCAGGAATACATTTGAAGATGTTAGCAATGCTTTTCATTAGCTGAAGATGGCCTTAGATCTTGATCATGGTATGCTTATTCATTAGTTTCAGTGAAATTCACAGATCTGTTTGCAGGGTGAACGTAACAATGAGACCGGGTGGGGAAAAAGAAAGAGAAGAGGCAGAAACTGTGCATTCACCCTTTGAGGAGGAGGCAAAAAAATCCAAACCAGCAACTGAGATGATTTCGTGCCTTATCAAAAAACAAGTCAAAGTCACAGAAAATACACTGAGAGGTGCTAGGTTTCTCTTGCCCTAAAGCTGTTACCAATGGCACTTGTTAGGAGGTATCTCCTAGATACAGCTTAACTAGTGGGAAAGTTAACTATCTTCCTTGCTAAATGTGCTTAAAATTTAGGCAGATTAATTTGTTTCTGTCAGGAAAAAATAATATTTTCAGTCCCATCCTATCCTCTTCACAAGACCTTTTCTTTACTGTTAATCTCCATAGACTATTGAATTGTCTCATTATTTAATACATTCTTCTTTTTACTTGGATGCATTAAATTAAGGGGGCTGCTTCTCTCCATGCTTGGACATGACTCTGCCATCTTCCCTGCACCCCTGTTGCGATGACTTCACTTACTCTGCAAGAGCACCCCGTTAGCCTTTGCCAATGCCCTGGAATTGCACCTTTCCTCCTCCCTGGACTTGGTAAAAGGCAACACTCACAAATTGGACCGTTTGTGTGAAGAAATCCACATCAGCCAGTTATCAGAGAAAATCACTGCAACCTGGGATGGGAAGGACATCCTCTGTCATTACTTGGATGTACAGTAGCTCATAAAAGCAGTAATTTAAGGAAGCCCTCTATTTTCCAGGGCCTTCCTATGGCCGTGTGTGGGTTCCTGGACAGAACAGCAGCTCAGATGAGTGAGGAGCCAGAGAAGGACCCTTCCAGGTGAGATGCTGCAAACACTCGGGAAGCTGACAGAGGGTAGATTTGTGCTGAGGAGGAGTAGTCTTGTCCCGTTGACTTTGTTTCCTTTTCTAATGATGTTATCACACTATTTCCACAGATGATCCTGCTGCATAGCTGGGTCGCAAAGGGTTAAAATGGAGGGCAGCATCTGTACTTTTAAAACTACATGTGACAAAGTCCATTGCTTGAAGTCTGGGTCCTTTCTCCCTCCCCGCCCCTCCCCAGCTTCCAGTAATCATTTATTATAGAAGGGTTTTATGATACAAATTTGATAATCTCCCATACACATTGGCACTGTTCTAATTGGAGTTGTAAGCCCATAAAATTCAAGCCTTTTGTTTTCATGAAGGCCACAAGGTTTTAAAAGATGCTATTGTACCACCTAAAACCCATAAAATTGTCACTAGGGACTGATTAAACAGTCCTGAATTGAAACAGTGCGGATTTTGTCTAGGTCCTTTTCATGCACAACAATGCTCTTTTCAACCTCCAAGACAAAAGGAGGTTTAAGGAGCGGTTCTCTGTGAGATTCTTCTAAGATAACCCCATCCATATGGGAGACAAGGTGGCCAGCAGCTGAGAGGAAAAAAAAAAANNTGGCCGGAGGCTGAGAAAAAAAAAAAAAAAAAAAAAGATTTCGGATGGCAGGAGGGAAAATATAAAGGGAAAGAGGCAGGAGAAAGACAACAACAAAAAAATCAAACCCCACCAGCCAGCTAACCAAATCAAATAAAATCAAACCCAGGTGACACAGAAGCTCTGTTTCCCCAGGTCCTTCCCGCACAGCCCAGAGGCCTGATCCGCTCTGCACCTCAGTCTTTGCAGATGGCCTCCTGTCCAAGCGGAGAAGGGGATGTAGGTGGGACGACTGGCGTCCCTTCATTCTCCCCAGCCTGTCCTGCACTGTAGCTGGGTCTGATCCTCCCGCACCGAGGACAGAGGCGACTCCGAGCCGCCCAGGTGGTGGGTGCGAAGCCCTGGGTAAGGTAGGGTTGGGAGGAGAGCGGGGCCAGCTTGGCGGGGGAGGCGGCTAAAATCACCCACGGAAACCGGTGTGTGCTTTTGGTCGCCTCCTTATCCGTAACAGCGTCTCCCAGCTTCGCTCTCCGTGGGCTCCCTGGGGTGTGGGAGCACACCACATCCCAGGGCATACCTCGTCCAAAATTATCCCCTTCCAGGGAATAAAGAAATAAAAATAATAATAAAAAAATAAAATCCCCACTGAAATATCTTCTGCAGGTCCCTTTCCGTTGACACCTTTTCCTCGGCGGCCACGTTGTCTGCATGAGTCTCCGTGGGGTCTTTGCCCCAGATATTTCCTCCGCGTTCGTGGTCCGCAGGTGTTGTCAGAGGGATTGGAAGCAGCTGGTCTCGTCCATATTTCAGGGACTTGGGTTTAGCTTTGTAGGGGGGTTTAGGGCTTTCCCCCGCCTTGGGAGTTGGCAGAAAATATGTTATTATTTTCACCCCAAAGCAATAAAAATGATAGTTTATCAAATAGTTTCAAAACGTAATTTTCTTGGCTATCCCTCCCCAGTCGAAATTTGGAACGGTTTCAAGCTAACGGAAAGATTGGCTTAATTCTGGATCCTGCCTCACTGGCTCTGTGGAAGACATCGCCGCTTAAAACGCAAAGTCGTGAGGAGCGGGAGTCTCCAGAGCGGAAGACTCCGGCCTCACGCTTCCCTTAGGAATTATCACCGCGTTTACAGTGAGATGCTTGCAACAAAATTTATTTGCCGTTTACCGGCTCATATGGATAAAATAAACGAACTTGAAAGTCAAATTCGACTGGAGCTATCGAGACAAATATTTAAGATTTTATAGAACAGGAAGCAATCCTACGATACAATCCCAATTGTCAAAACTACGCTTCTCCGCCGGGAAAAATTTACGTGCCCAAAATCATTTTATTAGTCACTGGAAGAGTCAGCTATTTTAAAATACACTAGGCGGCTAGGACGGTGATTAACTTTTAACAAGGAATCTCTCGAATGGGAGGAGGAGCGCAGGTTTTACAGAATCCGCGCCTGAGGCGGCACGCCGGCCGCGGGCAGNTCTTCACCTGCGTGGGGGTGAGGCTGAGCAGCCGGGCCAACTGCTCCCGCTCCGGCGCCGAAAGGTATCGCTGCTGCCGGAACCGCCGCTCCAGCTCCAGCGTCTGCGCCTTGGAGAAGAGCACCCGCCGCTTCTTCTTCTTCTCCTCGGCCTCCGAGCCGCGGGCGGGGAGCGACCTTTGGGTGGAGTCGGGCACGCTCATCTCCGGGCCGCTCTCGTCGGAAGCTGGGGACAGCGAGTGGGTTAGAGACAGGGAGCAGCCGGGGCCCGGAAGCGGGGCAGGCATCGAGGAGGCCGCGGAGAGCTGGGACGCCTCTCGCAGGGAGAGCCCCGGCTGTCTACCGGGCCGTATTAATCCCAACAGTCAGCGAGAGATGTGAGCTAACCCCACGAAGACATGAAACCTAGCCCACGGGACGGCGCGGGCCGTCCTCCTGTGGGGGACCCGCTTTTCCCCGCCGGCAATCCCCGCAGGAGCACGGCCGCTCCGCCGCGCACAGCCGCAGGATTGCGGGCTGCCAGCCCTCGTGTTCCCTGGGTACTGAAACAGAATATGGGGCTGCCCGGTCCTTTCATGACTGCTTTTCTCTCGCCGCTGGATTACGCCAATATTTAACTTATCCCGGTGGTGTTCCCGCGCCCGTGCGAAGGACGGCCTCCCCCTGCGCACGCACGGGTAGACAATAAACGCCGCGTATCTGCGGCAGCTTTTCTGCGGGCGAGGTGCGAGCAGTACGCTGCACGGCCGGGTTTGCCGCCGGGAGCCCGCCCGCCGCGGCCGCAGGTGCGGGCATGTAGGCGCTGGCGAGCCGGGCAGCTCGGGGAGGCCAGGCACGGGGGGTGCTCAGCTTTCCTCTGCGGAGAGTGGGGGGGCCTCGAACCCTTCAACACAAAAAACCAGGATTTCTTGCAACAGTGAAACGGGGGTAAAAAAAAAAAAATAATCCGGGAAATGGGCTTAAACGATAAACGCACAGAGAGAGGTGAACACAGCCTTGGGATTTTGGGTTCTGCCATAGCTGGGAACATGCACAGACATACAAAAAAAAAAAAAAACCCAAAACAAAACCAAACAAAAACCCAAACCAAAACAAAAACAAACAACAAAAAAACCCAAAACGCAAAAACAACAACAAAAGCCCCAAACCTCCCAAAATAACCCACAACAGAAACCAAACCCTCTTTTCTGTCTTAAGATCGTGGCCGGGGCATTTCTGCTGTGTCGTTGTTGCAATTCAGTAATAGTTCATACAATTTCCAGCCTGGATACCCCCGGTCCTGTAGGCTATGTACACTGTCAGTTTGCTGCTTCGCATCTTCCTCAAAGAAAGGGGGGAAACAAATAAAAGGTAATTGTGCGGAGACGGCGAATTCCTGTCCTTTTTATACTCACAGGGATAGTGATTTCTGTCTGTTTCTATCCACCCTCGATACGGCGAGCCGGTGTAGTTCTCCGCTGAGTGGTGATGGTCAGAGGCTTGCTTTATGCTATTGGCATCCTGCTCTGGTAAATCCAAAATGCTCCTCACCGTAAAACTGATCCTGCCAGATGTGGCCATGGTAGGTTGTGCACACACACCCTCCCCCCCCCCCCCACCACAAAAAAAAAAAAAAAAAAAAAAAAAAGAAGAAATCACCCCAAACCCCTTCCTTAAAAGCTGCGAGGAAAGGATTGCGTCCAGTTACTGGGGAATCTCTCGGCTCAAGAGGACCTTCCTTTCCATCGCCACCTAACCCCAAATATTAGTGTCGTTTACAGAGGTGTCCTGTTTATATAAACAGTGCTCCCCACTGCAAACACTGCCTGCTTTCAAACCGTCCCTGTCTATAGGATGCTAAGTACCTGAATTAGTCAAGTGCTAAAGCCCTAATGGGAGTAGGTGTAACCCCCCCTCCCGCCACCCCCATGAGAGAATAACCCGTTACCTCCCAAAGACAGCAGGAAACAGGCGTCATCATTACATATTCTGTCTGATTAGCCAAAAGTGGGGACAGATAATGGTAATTGTTAGGAGTGAATAACATCTTGGGTGGCATGTGGATGACCAACAACCACCCCCCTCCATCCGCCACCGAAGCCACCAGCGTCCCTTCTATCCGCAGACAAAGTGAATCCTCCCAGGACATCCGCAGAGCATGCCGAGAGCCCCCTCCCCACTTCTCCCTCTTGATTTCCCCCCATCTCTTGCCTCTTTCTTTAAATCTGGAAGGAATTTAAGTTGTTATTTGTTTTATTTGCAGGGCTGTTTGCAGTTCTACCTCAAATTCTCTTCTTGTAGTTAGCAGGTTTCCTACCCTCGACAGGGCATTTTTCACACCTCGGCTGAGCTGTCGGCGGGGAAGGCTGGCGGGTGTCTGCCTTAAGGAATGGGATCTCTGGGATGGGTTTTTTTGCGTCTCCTGCGCATGGTAGATGGAAGGTGCACCTTTTTATAGAGAAAGATGATGGCGGGAGCTTGGCATTCTCGGTCCATAAGGAAGAGTCAGGAGGGGAATAGGGGTGATTTTTTTTTCTTTCTTTTTTTAATCACCAGTTTGCCTCGTACTAACCCAGGGAATATCCCCTCGGGCGGGGTGTGTGAGTGACTGAAACGTCTCCAGCTGGGGAGAGGGAGAAAAGATCAAACACGGCTCGTCTATTTATCCCGCCGTCCCTGCCGGCCGCCGCTTCATCTGCCGAAGGAGGCAGCAGAGGAAGCTGAGGGCCGGCGCCCCCCGGGAGGAGGCGCTGGCACTGTCTGGGCAGGGTTCGGGGACGCCCGGCGGCAGCTCCGCGGGACAAAGATCCTTCTCTCAGCCTCACGTCCCTCTCACCTGGCGGCCCCGTGCCCCGCGAAGCTGCTGCCCGGCTTCGCCCAGCCTCGGTGGCCGCCGAGGACTTACAAGAAAATACGACACAGAAACAGGCAGTCCGGCGTGCCGCACAAATGCAGACCCGCGGCGACAGGGCTCGGTGCCGGCGGTAGAAGGGGCCGGCGGGGGCGATATTTCCCGCGGGTCGCCCCGCGTGGGTCGGGCCGTGGGGCCGCGGCGGCCGGAGGAGGGACGCGCTCCCCCGCCTTCCCCAGAGCTGCACGCCTCGGACAGCAGGGTGAGGCGAGTCCGGCCGGACGGAGCAAAGCCTGGAGGGAAGGGGACGCCCAGCCTCTCCCCAGCACGCCAGCTCTCCTTTGAACGCGGGCCGAGGCTCACACAGCGCATCCCCGACGGGGGAACGTCGCGAAACCCTGCGGGCCTGCAAAGGGAAGCTCAGATACACACTCCTCTCCGGCCGCTTTGTTGGTTTTAATTTCCCTGTCCAAACAGGCATCTATAAGCTATTGTGTGTAGATTATATCCATCCAGCCCCTCTCTCTCCCCCTAGACCTGCTGCCCGCCTGCCCCCGGCCGCCGCCGACCCTCCCCGCCCTGGTCTGGGTGTCGCTGCTGGGAGCAGTCACAGTTCTCGGGGAAAATGTCAATAGAGCAATAACGACAAGGGAGAGGTGAGATTTATATCGGCGAGATTTGTGGGCGCGATGAACGGGGCACAAGGCTTCATCTGGCCACCTTCCCGCATATTTCTTCGAGACTGGACAGGCTCCATATAAACGATTCCCAGGCCGTGATTACTGCAGCCACCTATCAAGCGTGCCTGGTGACAGTAGTTATCTCCCAGCTCCGAGCGCAGCCTCCCAGCCGTCCTGGGTGGTCGGAGCGAGGGGAGCACAAATACATGCCAACTGCTAGGCCGTGAACAAAAGGGAAATGTAGCCCTATGTCCCGGACCTGTTGGAAGCATTTGTTCCAGTCAAGATTTTGCATTTGTTCAGATCTGGAATAATAGGTGATTGACGCCTTCCCACAATGTGCTTTAACTCTCCGGGATAAATCGGAGCTTGTTCCTTGTTGTCATGGTTTTCAATAGGGTTCAATGGGATTGAACCACTATCGACTCTGCTTTACGTCTCCGGCAGCCCCGTCCATACAAATTTATTAGTTACGTCTTTTTAAATGAGATTAAATTGAAACGACGTGTCCATCCTCAGCGGAACGGCTACTCTCGCGGTCGCCCCTGTGTCCCCTCGGGCCCCGACTGCCCGTGTCACCGGCGGGGCAGCCCAGCCCGGCGGGGGCNGGGGACGGGGACGGGGTTCAGAGCGCCACAAACTTATACAGTATCCGAGGTGGCTCTTAAGAGGAGTTTTCCAAGGACACTCTAAAGAAAGTGCAAAAACCTTGCAAGGGAAAAAAGTCAGGATGAGAGAAAGAGAGTCTACTTCAGTGACCTCTCTTAGCCTTTTAATCTATTTAACATCCTAAGCCCACACTGATGTGTAGAAATAAGTAAATGGTACTCTTCAAGCCTTAAGGGCTCTTCAGCGTCAAATATTTGCACTTACTCTTAGAGTTTTTTCTCAAATAGCGCAAGACGCATTCCCCTTGGACGAGCCGAGTTGTCTAAATATACCTACGCATTGTTATCTGCGGGAAACGGTTTGCTTCAAAGGCAGAACGTAATAACCTGAAATGTTTCATCTCTTGGTTTGCTTGAGACAGACTTGGACGCTTTTCAGCTCTGGCTGCCCGGCCTCATTTCGGGGTTTGCCGGTTCAGATTTCACGCTCTCCCGCCAGACTCCTGAGCGTCTGCGCACGGACCCCCGGACCTGCCGTTCCCCTGGGGAGGCATCCTGGGACCGAGAGGTGGGTTTGCCGCTCACCCCTTGTACAGGCAGGGTGTCCTCGGCGTCCCACCGAGAGCCGCCTCCTCCCCGGCGGCATCCAGGGGCAGGGGACGGGGCACTCATTTCTCCGGGACTGTTAAAGTACGCGGTAGGGCCCGCGCTTGTGCTCCCCGGCAGCTGCGGGTCCTGTGGCAGGGTCCGCCCCGTCGTGAGCCCGTCTCTGTGAGCCCACGGGGTGAGACCTTGTTGGCCTCGGTGGGCCCGAAGGGGATGGAGGGCCGCGTGTGCCCGACCGCGTCGTCCCTCCGGATAAACCCACAGTTCTTCGCTCCCCCTGGGCCCTCGCCCGTTTAAATGAATTTTCACCTTTCCAAGGGGGGTTAAAAAAATTAAAACCCTTGGCTTGTTTTCACACTGCACGCAGCGCGCCTTTCAGGTCATTCGCCGACGGCCACCCGCGGCTGCGGCTCATGCGAAGGGGGCAGGAGGGAGAGGGGCCCGGAGCCCGCCGTGTCCCCGCAGCCGCTGGAGCGGGCCGAGTGTGGGCGCGGTGGCCCTGGC